>PISX010000482.1:0-278214 GCA_004024625.1 Mellivora capensis | reverse complement strand
GAGCTAGGTTCCGGGGGCTGTCGGGAAGAAACAGGGGGCGTCTTCTGCGGGCCTGAGCGGCTCATCGCTGGTTGGGTGTGTGAGCCCTCGGGGCGTGTCCGACTCCACCCCCTTGCTCGTCGTCGTCCTAAACTGAAGCGCTTGGCCTCGTTCCTCTCCCGCAGCTGCAGTATTCTGTGGGTGTTTAAGTCTCGGTACGACTTTCACGTGGCTCTTCAACCAGCCCTTCCTTCCCTTGCCTGGGGCTGCACCTTGAACGGCAGAACTCGCGCCAAAGCAGAGGTTGCTGTCCTTGCTCACGCAAGAATGAACTCCAAGCCTTGGCTGCTATATATGTCTTTCTACTATGGCTTTCCCCTTCTCTCTACCTTTCCACATTTTCAGGGTCCAGGGTCTCCACCTGCCTCCAGCAACTGCCAAACCACTCTGCTTTCCATGGCGCTCACACTTCTATCGTTGTACTGTAACACGCGCAGGCTAAACCATTCACAGATGAGGACGAAACAGCCTTAGCCATGTTTACACGCCTCTCCCCACAGTGACAGCGCTAAGCCTCACTTGAAACCCAGTCAGAATTAAATGCACCGTCATGGAATAAAAATGAGTATACCTTGCTTTCGGAGACTTGTGGACCCTTGAGAGTAACTCCCAGGGTGTTTTCTACAAAATACATTTCAAATGATGCAGTAAGCCTCTCTGAAAGGATTTCCAAACATTTAGAATGGAAGGATCCGTAAAATTAAAACACAAACACACAAAGTTGTCAAGCAAGTACATACACCATCATTTCTTAAAACACATTTAGTCATCAAAAAGGTAGAAATGACATAATCCCAGGAAAAAAACAACAGTGTTCTTTTAAATGGAATATATTTTGCTGTATTGAAAACACTCTGTTGTTCTGTTACTACCTTTTTTAAATTTTTTTTTAATTTATTTATTTGTCAGAGAGGGAGAGAGAGCGAGCGAGCACAGGCAGACAGAGTGGCAGGCAGAGGCAGAGGGAGAAGGCTCCCTACTGAGCAAGGAGCCCGATGTGGGACTCGATCCCAGGTCGCTGAGATCATGACCTGAGCCAAAGGCAGCCGCTTAACCAACTGAGCCACCCAGGCGTCCCTGTTACTGCCTTTTAGACTAGTAAAACTTTCATCAGAAATTGGCAGAGGTTCACAAATCAGGATTTGGGAACCAAAACTTCATAGCTCATTCAAATAGATGCCTTTAGACAGCAGTTCCTACACATTGTCACAAAAAGGTTTTTAACTTAGTTGTGGGTATTTAATTAAGTAGAAAACAAATAAATATGTGAAAGCAGAATTTTTACGATTTCTTTTAAAAAATGACATTCTGGAACATATAAGAACTAAGTAAGTTTGGAAATTAAGGTGAGGGATTGTAGGGTTTTTTTTTTTTCTTTTTTCTTTTTTCTTTTTTTTTTCCTAAAATCCATGTTACAATCTTTCATTAGATTACAGTAAAGTGAATGTAATACATTTCCTGCCTCTAGGGGCAACACTTGGACTGCTGCATGAAATTTCCTGTGTGGCCTTTGAGTTTGGAACAAGTATACCATTATAGGTTGAGATTAGGTACATAATTTGGAATCAGAAGAAAAGACTGGAATCAGGAATGTGCTGGTAAACTTCTAAGATATGTAAAAAAAAAAATTGTAGTTTTACCACACAGCTAAAGCTTAGATTCATTTAAGTTTCCTCTCATTTTCTGAACACCTCTTGTGTCAGTGGTATCAGGCATCCTAGGCACAAGGATCATAAAGTCCCCAAGGTCCAATATGGTGGAATCACATCTAATGTGAAGGTTTGGTTCTAAAGTCAGCTTATAGTCAAAATGAACTAACAAGTGCTGCTGAGATGTGAGGTAGTGATAACTTGTAGATGCTTCTGGTGGGAGTACAGCCCTCCTGAAATCAACCAACCAATCAATGATGTTTAAAGGAGTACACCCTACAATCCATCAATTACAGTCTTAGGTATATAGCCTGTATTATCGTAAATTCTTGGGTAGTATACCAGAAGACATGTATCTATGTCATCAGCGAGACCCCTGAACTCAGGAAACTCCTAGAAGCTCTGATTAACTGTAAATTTTTATCTTTTAGAAACTAACAAATGGCTGGAACAAGAAAAAACAAAACAAACAAACAAAAAACCCTTTGACTATGACCCTCCCCCCAGAACAGACACCTGGGCAGATGAATCATGAAGTATCTGAGTTTCATTATAATGTTAAAATCCCCACCCTGAGAGGGACATAGCCTCATTAGCATAACATACAACATATGTATAGACATGTTTTCTGAGTGGGAATGTGTAACTCTATGCCTGACCATTACATGTGATGATGAAATCTTCCCCTCTGAATATTCACCCCAAACCCTAATAAAATGAACCTCCTTATCCCTGCTCTGGGAGACATAGCTTTGGAAAGATTCCCGTGATCTCAGGCAACTCTACCTGGTGTAGTCTCTGTGGCTAAGTCACCAAGGAGCACATACACATCAGTGCATAAACATAAGACTGTTCATAACATTGTTTTGTGTGGTTTTTTTTTGTAACAGCAAAAGTAACCATTTATTGATCAGAGGATGGATGGATGTCAATGACAATGAATGAAACATAACCACACAATATGGATGGGTTTCACCAGGTAGAGCAAAAAAAAAGAAGTCACATATACTTACCTAGTCTGATTCCATTTACATAAAGTTCAAAACCACGTAAAATGAAGCAAGATATTGTTTAAGGGTCTATCCCTATATGTCGTAAAACCATAAAGAAAAGCAAGAGCATGATCAACACCCACTTGGGAATAGTGAATAACCCAGGAAGGAGGGAGAGGGTGCCATGAGCAGGGCACACAGAAGTGTCAGTGTTCCTGCTAATGTTCTTTGTCTTTAGATAACTGGTGGACATACAGGTGTTTATTTCATCCTTGAATTTCTAAAAATATAGATACACGTAACAGGTAGAGCTGATTTCATCCCACTTCCCACCGTGACTCACACCAGGAGATGTGGCAGGCTATGGCGGGAGTGTAAATTGGTACAATTGTTATTTCTTTTTCCTGTGTGTCTCATATCCCATTTCCTTACTCTTCTCTCCTTCATTATCCCTTCTTAATCTCTTTCTTCCCCTTCCCTGTGTAGATTGCTTAATGATGAATAATGTCGTTTCCAGAAAAATCATACACACACACACACACACACACACACACCCCTTTAAAAGATTCCTGGAACTAGAGTTTTGTGAATCAGTGTGAAAAACCTTAGCCTAGAAAAAGCACAGTCTTCAAGGGTCCACAGATAACTGAGCTCATCAGAGAACTTTGGGTCAAAGTTGACCAAACACTCCATGGTTCATGGAAAGTGCACTGAATTTGGATCAAGAAATATGTGTTATCGTCTGAACTCTGTCACAAACTTTGATACTCGGTGGTTCATTTAGCTTATGGAAAAACCTACATTTCTCGTTAGTGTAACCAAGGGGTGGATGAGATCAGTGGTTCTCAAAAGTATGGTCCCCAGATCAGGGGACCTAATTATATTGTGTGTTAAATTGCGTCCAATTCAGATGATGATGAAGTCCTAACACCTAGTACCTCATAACATGAACTTTTTTGGAAATAAGGGTTGTTGCAGAGGTAACCAGGTAAAAAAGAGGTCATTGCCATGGGTCCTTATCCAATATGATAATATTTTAGGAAGTCTCAGACTTCCAGCCTACAGAATTGTGAGACAATAAATTTCTGTTGCTTAAGTTACTAGTTTTATGGCACTTTCTTACAGCAGCCCCAGGAATATACCCATGTATTATTTTTTTAAAAACATCTACAACTTTTGGGTACTCCTCCTTTTTTTTTTTTAAGAGGAGATTTTATTTATTTGAGAGAGAGGGCATGTGCAAGAGGGAGTATGAGGGAGAGAAGGGGCAGGGGGAGAAGCAGAGTCCCCACTGAGCAGGGAGCCTGATGCAGGACTCTATCCCAAGACCCTGGGATCATGACCCAAGCCAAAGGCAGATGCTTAACTGACTGAGCCACCCAGGTCTCCCGGCATGCCTCCTTTTAAAAGGTGAAGTCCTTCCTTTTGAATATGAGCTGGATTTAATGACTTGTCTCTGAAGGATAGACTTTGGATACTAGTCAAGAAAGCTGGCTTCCTGCTTGCTCTCTGTCTCTTGAAGCACCCACTCTGGGGAGAATTCAGATGCTGTGTGGTGAGACAGCCATCTGGAGAGATCTGCCTAGGGAGGTACAAAAGTCTCTTGCTAAGAGAGGTGGGAGTGAGCCATCCTAAAACTGGGGCCTCTAGCTGAGTCTTCATATGACTTCAGTCCCCACCCAATAGCTTGATTACCACCTCATGAGAGATCCTGAGCCAGAGCCACCAATCTTAGACTCTGGGCCACAGAAATTATGTGAAAATATATGTACGTTCTTAAAAGAAGCCACTACAATATGGGGTAATTTGTCACGCAGCAATAAATAACAAACACAACTGGGAATTCCTTAGAAATGCAAATTCTTCAGTCCCAGTCCAGACCTACTACATCTCGAAGTGAGACCCCGCATAAAGCCTTCCAAATCATTCATAGTTCTTGTCGAGATCAGATTCCATTACATTTCATCTGGTGTCAGTATCCTTTCATCCCGACCATCTGGTCTGACCCTGCAGATCCCTATGTGCCTTTTGTGTGCATGTGTGGTTAAAAAATACATAATATAAAGTTTACCATTTTAACATTTCTGAGTGTATATAGTTCAGTGACATTAAATACAGTCACAGTATTGGGCAATCAGCACCACCATCCGTCTCCAGAACGTGTCAATCTTCCCAAACTGAAACTCTGTCCCCATCAGACACCTCCCAGTCTCCCTCTTCCCACTCCCTGGTAACCACCCTCCTCCCACTTTCTGTCTTCATGTATTTGACTATTTTAAGTACCACAGTTAAGTGAAATCACACAGTATTTGTCCGTTTGGGCTTGCCTTATTTTACTTAGCATACCGTTTCCAAGTTTCACCCATGTGGTAGCATGTCTCAAGATTTTCATTCCTTTTTAAGGATCAATAGTATTCCGTTGTACATAGGTTCCACATTTGGTCTATCTGTCTATCTATCTGTTGTTTCCACCTTCTGGCTATTGTGAATAATGGTGCTATGAACACTTGTGCACAAGTGTCTATTTGAATCCCGGCTTTCAGTCCTTTTGGGTACATGTCCAGAAGTGACATTGTAGGATTCATGTTTTTAATGGGGCCAGACTTCCAACTTAACCTACCCATGCAGGTGCCCACACACCTTCAGTGAAATTTAAATCTACAACTTAAAAAGTTTTTATTATCTAGACCAGCTAAATACGTGGTACACATGGAATAAGGAAATGAGTAATGCAAATTTTACTGAAGTGTAAAAATATTTATGAGAGGTAATTTTAGTACCTAATTGCTATATATGAAGCTTCTATAACAGTTTAAAAACTGAATCCATCTCAGCCTGCAAGTAAATCTATTCTCCCCAAATGCATATACTTTACAATATTAATTGCATTTTAATTAATAACAAAGAGAACAAATATATTCTTTGGTGTTTTCCCCCACTGCGTTCAATGTGGGCCCAATCCATCCACATATGCTCTTTACCCACGAGCTGTCAATTATGCTTGCTATAAAAGACACAGCACTTAGGGAGCTGTCAGTCAAGGCTGTTATGATGCTTCAAGAATCATTTCTCCAGGCTTCGTTATCAAAAATAAAACAAATTTACATGGAACATAAAGGTGGATCGATCACACCATTTGCTGTGCATTGAAAATTATTTCCAACGTACATAGTTTCATGGCAATGTGCTTAGGGCCAGTGTCTTCTTGACCATATTTGTAATTATTTTGCATAGATTAAGACTTTTTTTTTAAGTGCAAGTAGAAGTAGAAGTAGATAGCCTGGGTGGTGGAATTAGAAGTGGTTTCCGTGTTAGGAACAGTAGCACGTACAAAATGTTCTACGACGTTCTACGATGTTCTACGATGTTCTATGACGTTCTACGACGTTCTGGGTATTTCTTTCACCCATGCCCTCTCTTCGCATGGATTTGATTCTGTACAGGACTCCCCTGTGATGAGCCCTGAACAGAGGTAAAGAAGGTCTAGAAAAAGGGAGCTAAACAGCCAAGCTTATAAACTGAATATAGCCAAGATACTAGGATTTCAGAACAAAACAAAACAAAAAACAGTTAGGAAGGAATATAATTGGAACCAATAAAATCAGTGAGGGCCTGGCTAAAATAAATATAGACTCAATAATCAAATGCCAGAACACTAGAGCCAAAATAAACTTCTCGAGGCATAAAGAGACTATTTTAGGACAAAGAGAGGAGGTGCCACTTTACACAGCAGGGAGTCGATTTTAAAAGTGGATTGCGGGGAAGAAGTTGATACAGCCTGAAAATGTAAATAAGTAGAAGATTGTCATCTGGGCCTGAAAAAAAAAAAAGAGGCGTTCTGAAGTATAATCTTCATTCTTACGCTTTTGAGGAAATGAAGGTAAGAGCAACATATTGCCAGCATTTCTGAGAAAGCGCCTGTATTTCGATGGACCATGAGATGCAATTCCAAGAAATATGGAAGAGAGCTGTATAAATTATACATAGTATGCAAGTGAACACACACAAAATATTAATTGAAAGTATTATGTAGTATTACATGGCAGTCACTGAGGGCTATTCTAAGTTTTGCCTCATTGGATCGTAGCAACATCCTTATGAGGGAGCTACTATTGTTATCCTCATATTAGGCATAAGGAAGTTGAAGCATGGCTGTGTTAAGTAATTTGTGTAGAGTCCTATGGCTAAGAAAGCCTGGAGCCGAGCAACGTGGTACCAGAAGACTCATGCCTAACCATACTTCCATATAATGTCCTGTCCCAGGAGAATTGTGAGTTAGTTAACCATCGTGTCTTGAGAACCCTAAATCTCCCCTTTATATGTTCTATCTGCTTGCTGTTCGTCTCTTCAGGGACCCATTTCATTTGTCCTCTTGGGTTAGCATCCAACCCTGCTTGATTCTGTCTGCTGGTCTCATGCTTCTCACCCATCCCATCTCCTGTGTAAGGGCATGAGAATACATCTGTCTAAGTCACTCTTCAGATACATTTTCTTTTGTTTGCACAGTGATGTATGTGTGTGTATGTGTGAAGTTCAAATGTGCGAACTTCAGGTTGACCACATACCCTCCATAGCCTCCATTCACCGTGTCCCCTCCACTCTTGGAGCCCCACTTCAGGCTGTTCCCACACATGCTCATATTCTATCCTGCTTTCTGCACTGCCCACCGTGACTGCGACACACATGAACTGGAAAAATGTTTCCTGATATAAACATGAACCCCAGCACTATTCAGATTTTGCCGACTCAAACATAGCTAGGAATGCCGGGGCTCTAGGGCTCAAAGGATCCGTCCAGAAGGGCCGACCAAGGAACTGGTCATTTCGTGATCTGGAGACATAGATAAACCCACCTAGTAGCTCTGCTGACTTCGCTGCCCAGCTGAAAAGTGGAAATTTAGTACTTTAGGAACTGAAGTGAGAATTCAATCTATACAAAAACTATTGTGTATTTATCACCCAAAATGTATTGATGCTCTGTGATAGAAACCATCTGAGTATTAATATGATACCTGTCTTTCAGGAGCTTATAAACTTATAGGCAGAAAAAGATATTTACACAAATATCATTCGAGAAAGACTGTGATATAGTCACGGAAGAACCGCAAAGTAATTTGGGAGTTTGAGGGAAAACATTACTTCTTGCCAAATGGATCAAGATGGTTTTATTTCCCAAATCTTTTATAGAGCTGCAAATCAAAATAAGAAAACTTTCTAACTCATTTCTTTACCATTATGCAGAATCACTTTCAAACCCTCTCCGAAAGCAATTAACCTACCCCATTTTATAATACCTACCAAGTAGAATTTTCTACCTCAATTTATCAAATCAGGCGATTAAAAATTATTCTTCACTATCCTTAAATGACACTTAAGCATTTGCATGTCCTCTCTCCGATTTCCACTGAAGACACATCGCTGGCCCATTTTCCAAGTGTTCTCAAAAATCGAGTGTCATATCTGAAATCTGAAATTGTGTCCAATTTCCAGAAGCATATCACAGCCTAGTGTCTGATTAAACTATCTCATCTCTTTGTGAATAGTTTGCTGTGATTAGATTGTAAACACCTGCGTGGCGTTATTTTGACTTTAGACTCAAAGTAACAGTTTTATCCTGGGAAATACAGATTCCTGAAATAAGCATATCCATTTTCAAAACCAAGCTTTTAGAATTACATTCTTAATGACCTTTGAAACTTACAAAATATTTACGCCTCTGTGGTAAGTCCGTGATTTCCTGTCATCTTATATATACATCTGGCACTTTTTAGACATAGGTTGCTGAACTCAAGGCTCACACTTGTCAAATATTCATGTTTCTTAGAACTTCTTGTCCAATCAGCAAAATGTGTTTCTTTATGTAAGCAGAATCAAGAGTTCAGTTTAAGAATTCAATGACTTGTACAGTTATGCCAGAGAAGATAGAATTGATAGTATGAGGTAGCACGACTTCCAAAGAGTCCAAAATACATTTCGCCTGTTGTTGGAAATAGAAAATGTAAGAAAAGAAACAAGATTTTAGTTTTGATCTTCTGTCTATTGTGTGTCCATAATCACACACACACACACACACACACACACACACATTGTAAATTTCACTGTAGGTTTGCAGCTTCCTAGCAGCTAGGAGGAATCCTTCCAGACAGTAGGTACAAGCTTGGGTTAATTAATTTCAGGCACTGGTATCCACTCTTAACTGGTTTCAGCAGAAAGGGATTTATTCAGGTATTCAAAAACTCATTGAAAGGGCCGGTGGATCAAGCCGCAGCTGCACTTTGAGGAACATCTCCCTGAGGACCACATAGCTATTACGTGCACCAGCCAACTGGATATGCCTCACACTCTGCTCATCTTCTCCCACTTAAACCAGTTACAAATTCCAGTCTAACATGGATACCTCTGATCTGCAGAAACGAAGGTATCCCTGGAACTCAAGCTGCAAGGGAGTCTTTAACTTCCCTGCTTTAGCAGTACAGGGGAAAAGTAATTTTGTAATTGCTCTGCTCCCTCCTAACCGTGTTTCAGACAGTACCCGGGATCTGGAATATACAGGTTGGTTAAAGGAAGGAAATTGGAAGGGCTGTTGAGCAAGCTAATACATGGTTTTTGCAACAACCACTTAATAGGGATATCACAAAGGGGGCTTAAGCCTCTAGTAGATGCTTACATGAGATGAATCTGAAGTCCTTTTCAAATCCCTCAAGCACAGGGTCCATGTGTGTTTTGTTCATATTGTATCCCCAGCTGGGCTGTGCCTGGCACAATACAAGGCAATCAATAAACGCTTGTTGGTTAAATGAATGATTACATGAAACATAAAATAGCTTTTTTCCTACTGCCGCCATCCTTCAGGAGTCTAGGGTCATGTACAGATTATTTTCCAATTTTTGTTAGATGTCAGATAGATAGCTCTGATAATTCTGTCATTTGATTTCCTTTTCTTAAGGAGGTGTACAAATTGAGAATTTGTGAGCACTTCCGAGTCCACCTTCTTTTTATACTGTCAGCTACGTTTACGTTGATGCCTGGGTAGCTCAGTGTAAGTGTGTTGGCCAGTACAGTAACAGTGTGGTTGCCCATTGGATCCATTTCTACTTTTATTACAGAAAAGGACCATTGGTGATTTTTACCCCTCAGAAAATGCCTTCCTTCTAACCTTAGAAAGTGGCATCTTAGACCTTGAAGCAAGATGAGGGCAACATGATGAGTTAGAAAATAATGATCCTCAGATCCATTTCCCAAACAGCATGTCCTCCGTGTGGCTTTGTTTCTGTGATTTGAGGAAGGATAACAAGGAGAACTGCCGGTTTCTTGGCAAATGCTTCTCTCCTTTGTTTCATATTCATAATACTTGAGGGTTTTTTTTTTAAACTTATTTTTTACTTATATTAAAACTCTGATTTTTTTCATTTCCTAAAAAACTTGACTGATGTTTCATTTTCTGTCCAGACATCTCCATTATCTTCTGTGTGCAGACCCAGCATGTACATATCTCCATAAATGAGTTACTGTAATGATTATTTAATTGAGGTACCCAAAGTTCAGCACCTTTAGGAATTAATTAAAGCAAATGGATTGCTCATTATACACAACTCCATGTTTTATTTTACAAATTTCCACTTTGTAAGATTTGTCTTTCTCCAAAACTAGATTTATAACCATATCTAGACCAAAATGTACACTTTAACTTTATTCAATAACTTATATTTTTCAAAGGGTTTTTTTGTATTTTACTTCACTCGATTCTCACAGCAATCTAATTAGAGTTTAAGCATACCAAGAACTGTCAAGTTTGGATACCCTGGCTTGCATATTTTAAGTGTCAAAAGCACATATTAACATTGGAAAAGTGTTATTTGATTTTTAGAAAGAAAAAAAACCCATTAACACTATGAAAATAAAATACTTCAAAGGAAAAATAAAACATTATCTAAGTAGATTGGTTCTGAAAATGGAATTTCTTAAATTTCTTAGATGTTCTCAATTTCTTCACACACACACACACACACACACGCAATCAAAATACCCTGGACAATGTGAAAAAATACTTCAATTATTTTTTTATATAATTTCATGACTGCAAACACTAACTTGCCCTAAATGTTGGTATCCAGGTTTCATGAATACTTCCTTGGCCAGGAGTTCAAGCTTATTCTCCAAGTTCATAGTAAGTAAGACTTTAGAAAATCAATTAGCTGAAATATCCCCCCCCCTTTTTTTTCCTGGCCATTTTCCTCCTTTGACTTATAATCCTTTCCACATAAACCCTTGCTCTCATAACTTGATATTAATATCCCTCTTTTTTTCTCATTGTGGTAACATACACATAATGTAATATTTACCATCTTAACTATTTAAAGTGTAGGTTCAATGGCATTGAGCACATCTGAGCTTTGTTAAACCATCACCACCGTCCATCTCCAGAACTCTTTTCATCTTGCAAACCTAGAGAAAACATTCCCCCCTCCCAAACCCTGACAACCTCTATTCTCTCTTCTGTCCTTACCTTATGATTTTGATGACTTAAGGAACCTATGTGCCTTTTGGTGACCTGCTTATCTCACTTAGCATAATGTCCTCAGCAGTTTTAGCAGCTTGAATACATCAGCTCACTGCCTCCGGTTCCAAAGTTTCTGAAGACAAGTCTGATGATGATTCTATTGAGAATTCGTGTTTGTTAAGAGCCACTTGTCTTGCTCTTGTCAAGATTCTTTCCTCATCTTTGGCTTTCAACATTTTGATTATAATGTGTCTTGGTGTGGGTTCCTTCAAATTTATTCTGCATGGATTTCATTGAGTTTCTCATTTATATCCATGTCTTTCATTACATTTGGGGAGTTGGGGCCCATTATTTCTTTTTTTTTTAAGATTTTATTTATTTATTTGTCAGAGAGAGAGAGAGAGAGCGAGCATAGGCAGACAGAGTGGCAGGCAGAGGCAGAGGGAGAAGCAGGCTCCCTGCCGAGCAAGGAGCCCGATGTGGGACTCGATCCCAGGACGCTGGGATCATGACCTGAGCTGAAGGCAGCCGCTTAACCAACTGAGCCACCCAGGCGTCCCGGGGCCCATTATTTCTTTAAATAATCTCTCTTCTCCTTTGTGTCTCTTCTCTCTTTTGAGATGCCCATTATGTGTATGCTGATTGGGTTATGGTGTCCCTCCAGTCCCTTAGTCTCTGTTCACTTTTCTTCAATCTTTTTTTCTTTTCTCAGACTTGATATTTTCCATATTTCCGTACTGACACTCACTGAGTCTTTCTTCTGCCTGCTCAAATCTGCCTCTGAATCCCTCTAGTGAATTTTTCATGTCAGTTCTATTACTTTTCAGTTGCAGAATTTCTGTTTCTTTCTTTTTTTAGGTTTTCAAATCTCTTTTCTGTTATTTTCATTTTGTTTATATATAATTTTCTTTATTTTCTCCATGTCTGCCTTTAGTTCTTCAAGCATCTTTAAACCAGATGTTTTAGAGTCTTTGTCTAGTAGGTCCATCATATGGTCTTTCTCGGGGACAGTTTCTGTTGTTTCCCTGCCCCTCCCCCTTGAAATGAGCCACACTTTTCTATTTCATTGAATGCCCTGTCGTTTTGTTTTATTGAAAACTGTGCATTTGAATAAAATAATGAAGTAGCTCCAGCAGATTCTCCCTTTTCCCAGGGTTTGCTGATTTGGGTTTCTGTCTTTCTTTTTTGATTTTTATAGGCTGCTCTGTCCTGGGGATCAGCCTGAGGTATAAACTAAAGGTCTTCTCAAGTTTTTTCTGAGCCTGCTCTTTTTCCTGAGCACGCATGACTTTCTAAATTCCCCACTATATATGTGGTTGCTTTTGAATATCTTAGAGCTAAACTATCTGGCTTCCAAAAGAGGAAAAGAGGTGTGAGGTGGGGGAACAAAAGAAAATTTTAAAAGACCTTGGCCCTTTAAATCCTCCGACAGTCATTTCAGTCTTAAGAGGAGAGGCTTGTAACAGTGGAGGGATGAAGACAACAATGCCTCTCCGTGTCTGCACTCTGCGCCTGTTCTTCTGTGATCAGAAACAGCAATCAGTGATCAGAGCTCAGATCCCGGATATTTGGAGGCAGAGACCTTATTATCCACCCTGGCTCCCTCAAGCTGTATGCAAGCTGCTCTTGAAACATGTGCACAGCTGTCTATTGTAGGGCCAGAGGATGGGAGATGGGTAGTTGCTACAATGAAATTGACTGAAATTAAGTGCAATTTACCATCCAGAAAATTTACTTCCCCTGGAAGTAGCAAGCCTTCAATAGACTCCAGAGTTCCAAAATAGTTATAGCAGGCAGAATCGGCCAGTACAATTACTGTCTAGGTGGGGAGACAGATTCCT
Source organism: Mellivora capensis (assembly GCA_004024625.1). Taxonomy (NCBI): domain Eukaryota; kingdom Metazoa; phylum Chordata; class Mammalia; order Carnivora; family Mustelidae; genus Mellivora; species Mellivora capensis. The sequence continues at coordinate 265,194 of PISX010000482.1, read as the reverse complement.
GGTGCTCCCCGCTCTGCCATCTTCCCAGAATCCTCCCTTCATTTTTATAGGATACAAGGTGGCTTTCTTATTATTTCCTAAAATAGTTCTCTTTGTTTTGTATTTTTAAAACAATGAAATGTTTCCTTGCAGATTTCTGCAAAACTCTGACCAGCTTGTCCCTGCACCAATTAAATAATGTTTAAATAAATACCAAATAACATATTAATAGGGAAATAGTCTGATATTTTTGCCCAAAGCAAGACATTTTCCTACTAACATGGTATCATATTAAGGAGCAGATTTTTGTTTGTTTGCTTGTTTTGTTTTTTATAGACTATGAACAAAAGCCATATTAGGAAAGGCAATAGACATCCTTTTGCAAGCACCATCAATATTGAGACCTTATTCTATGCCAAAGGTTCTTTACATTGACTGCATGTTGAAAAAACACTGCCATCTGGCCCTAGGCCCAGAGACTGTGACTGAATGGTTCGGGATATGTCCTGGACTTCGGGAGTTCTAAAAGCTCCTGGGCGATTCTAACGAGCATGGGAATCTCTGCTCTATGCTCTCTTTCTCTTGTGGCAATGAGCATGCCACTCAAAATATGACCCCTCAGGCATTTTTGTACTCTTCCAGGACAAAACTCATGATTTCTGAATGAGCACTATCCTCATTTTACAATTCCAGGATATTGTCTAATGTTCCTCTGTGTATTGGACACGGTTGGGGCTCAGCCAGATTCAATTGGATCTCTTTTATTCTTCTGCACCCCTCCTTTGGCTTCTGTATGCTTTTGCTTGTAACTGTCCACACCTGCATCTTTCTTTGGAGGTCTGCCCAACGTCCGCCGAAGTCACTTTGGGCACAAGTAGGGAAAGCAGGAAATGCCTGGGAAGTCTTGCCTCCTCCTGGAAGCCCCTAGCCAATGGCTGACTGGTGACAATGAAAGCCCAGCTCTCTTGCCTGCAGTTGGGATAAACTGAGGCAAAACTTGTGACCCAGTTTCCCTGCCAGGTCAGGCTAGTTCTTCTCTTCAGTAAACTTTGCGTGAGATCATACCCTCGCTTGCCTTTTCCCTTTCCCTGTCTTGCTTCCCTCATCCCTCGTTAGTTTCTCCTGGGAGCACTTCCAGAAATAAACAATTTGCACGCTTATCTTGGTCTCGATATCTGCTTACTGTGGCTCCCTGGTAACTAACCCTAGAAGTAGGTTAGTTAAGAGAGGAAAGAGAAAGTAAGAGAAACATAGATTGGAAACAAACCAACCAACTTACTCCGCAATGCTTGAAGAAATTTTAGGGTCAACGAAAAGGACTTTCTATGTTTAAACTTTTGGAAGTTTAAAACATTATTTTGTGTGTTTTCAAAATACTGCCCCAGGCTATCATGCCTCAACTGCTGATCTTTTCATCTATTAGGAAACCGTACCAATAGTGAAATATTTTCATATATGTGATCATTAGTATCAAATTTGCAGAGATGAGGATATGTATTCTGCCAGCATGACTTAACTGGGTTGACTGGCAAACTTACACGTCCTAGTTATGTTCTTTGGTTACTGGCATGAAAAATCATGACATGCCCATGCAGGGACATAGCTCCGTGAAAAGTCAGGACAGACAGCATTTCTCTTCCACTCATGCAAAGAAAACATTGGGTTACTTTTAAAGAGGTCATAAGAATCATTTTGGACCAGTTGCAGGTAGAAAGGCATAGTGAGCTTCAATCTTCTTTCTGACACATAAGCATTTCTATAAGAGATGCTCATTTTCACCCTGAAGACTGCAACCTTAGCAAAGAAGTGAATGCAACCTGAAGGTTAAAAGGGACCTGAGCCTTCAAGTCTCAGTAAGGAATTGAGGCCAACAGCAGCATGGAGGTAGTTCTTTTCTAAATACACAGATTCTGAGCCTGAGTAAAAGGCTTCATTTTCCAGAGCTGTCAGTCTGATGCATTTCTTGACAATTAGATTTACTAAAGAATTTTATAGAGAAAGAAAAAAAGAGAAATTAAGCAAAATGTCCAGATGTCATCTGTTAAAAATGTTTTATTGAGACAATAAACAAATAACATCAACAAGTACTAAAATTTTAATTAAAATATGATTTACAATGTTGCTATACACCACTAGAAGCGTTCTTATTGGTAGGAAATAAGATTGCATTGTTTGTATCCTTAGGACACTCAAACATCCCATTTGACTTTGTGGGTCTCCCCCCAAGTAGGGCACTCTTATGATGTACTTTCCATGCCCATGAGCATGAAAATTTTCTTCAACACTTTAAAACACAATGGCAGTATCAATCGTTGCCTTTCATTGCTGGCTACATCACTAAATAGATGGATATTATGTTCTCATGCCTTCTGCTCAGAAAAATCTAAGTATTGCGTTTCTGTCAATTCATTGATTGAAGAGCTTCCCCCTCAGAATGTTGACAGCTGTTTCAGACGTTTATAAAATAACTTGGATAACAGCTGCAAACGGATTGGCTAAAGAAGATTTGGAAGCATGTAATTAGCATTCATCAGATGCACACATTTCCATTGAAAACCCTCTCCAACCCAAAAGTTGACTACCAGGAAGCTGATGACTCTTGTTCAATCTGGGAACAGGCCCTGCTAACACTTAACTTTCCATTAGCTGATTTAAAAAGGAGCATATTAATATAGTTACTATTGAATAGTATTGAATACGTTATTGGTGAATGCTGTCTGTAACTGATTTTGTCCTTTATGCAACCGACAAACATGGTGTGAGAGTGGCAGGCCATCGCTTAATAATGTAAATAATGGATAAATTTCTTGTACTTGAGCAGATGTAATTCCCAGATATAAAGTAGAAATACGCCTAGCTAATTAATTACCTTTATGGACCAAAAAAATACTCTTTGCAAGAAACAACAACATATATATCTTAGTCACCCCTAGTGTTAAAAAGTGCCTTAAAAGCCTCCAAGTAGGGGTGCCTGGATGGCTCAGTGGGTTGAGCATCTGCCTTGGGTTCAGGTCATGACCTCCGGGTCCTGAGATGAGCCCCACTTCCGGCTTCATGCTCATTGAGGAGCCTGCTTCTTCCTCTCCCTCTGTCCTGCCCCCAGCTCCTGTGTGTGCTCTCACTCTCTCTCAAATAAATACATACAATCTTAAAAAAAAATCATCAAAGGAAATGTCAAAATGTCAACAGATGGTTAGTGCGACATGACCATGGGAGTTTTCCCTTTCTTCCTGTATATTGTAGGTATTTTATTTTAACATGTGATTCTTACATGACTGAGAAAATAAACTTTATATGAAAAGGCTTTGAGCACTTCAAGGACGCTACAAGTGTACCTTTGGAAACCAAAGGAGCACTAGTCTTTCTTAACTGTCTCGAAAGGACCTTCCATTTAAAAAGAACTCCCCCGGGCACTGGGGTCCTATGGATATGTGAGTAGCTATCACAGTGCTTGCTACATAAACAATGAAATGCTTATCAAAGGGCTGGAGTCTTCCAGAGAATGAGGATGCGCAAATGGGCTCATGTTAGGAAAGACGCTATTTTCTCTGATTGGTAGTATGACCGCAGATCTGAATATCCATATAGAAAACATGCTACCAGAAGAGGTGATGCTACTCGGGAGCCCCGCCCAAAAACACACCCAAGTCTGTGCATTTGTTCGGACTGTTCAGTCTCTCTGGCATCCATTCCTTCTTCCTCACTCAGTATAACTTCTTCAGGGTTCATTTGGATTGTTGGCTTCTTCCCTGAGCTCTTCCCTCTTTCCTGGACTAGTGTGCCTTCTCCTCCTCGACCCCATCTCCTCTCTTCTCTAATACACTGGTTTGGTTCTGGGTTCATTCTTAGAGACCATGAATAGCTCTCTCACCATGGCCAGGAGTTTTTAGAGACAGAACTGGTAGAGACAGAACTGGCTTCATCACTCACTCACCACGGTGAGATATCATCTTTTTTGTCTTTGTGAATGATGCCTGTATTTATTTTAATTTTTTTACCTGATATGAATGACTAATAATTTTTTACAGCTTCATTGAGGTATAACTGACACACGTAGATTGCACTTCTATAAAGTGTACCACTTGATAAATTATTAGATATATATACCTCTGTGAAATCTCCTCACAGTCATAATAATGAACAGATCTACATGCCCAGAAGTTTCTTTGTGCCCCTTTGACATCCCTCCATTCAGCCCCAGTCCCAGGTGACCACTGAGTTGCTTTCTGTTACTAGAGTTGAGTTAGAATTTTCTAGAATTTTTTGTAAATGGAATTATGCAGTATAAACTAATTTCTCAGAGACAGAACTCTGATTGCTTTAACTCAGCTCTTTAAACATTCATCCACATACTTTTGTATCAATAGTTCATTTGTTTTTATTTTTGAGTAATATTCCTTGGTAGAGATTAATCACAACTGGTTTATCCATTCACTTAATGTTAATGGGCACTTGGGTTCATATATATATATACGCATATATATATACACATATATATATACTGTTTATAAATACATATTTGTGTATTTATATATCTATAAATATACATACATATAAATAAACATACGTATCTATTTATATATTTATAAATAAACATATATATGTCATTTATAAATACAATGCAAGTTCTTGTGCAGACATATGCTTCCAAATGTTTAACTTTTTAAGGAAGTGAGTGTTGCTCTGGATCCTTTCCAACACTTGGTGTAGTCAGTCTTTTTATGGCTGGCAATATGGTGGGTATGAAGGTGTGTCTCATGGTTTTAATTTGAAGTTCTCTAATAACTAATGATACAAAGCAACTTTTCACGTGCTTATTGGCCACCTGTATATCTTCTTTTTTATTAATTAATTAATTTATTTATTTATTTCTTTTCAGTGTAACAGTATTCATTGTTTTTGCACCACACCCAGTGCTGTATATCTTCTTCTGTTCATATCTTTGCCCACTTAAAAAATTGGCTTGCCTTATTCTTGAATTATGAGTTCTTTACCCTTTATCTTTTGTCAAATATATGTTTTGCAAATAACTTCTTCCAGCATGTGGCTTGCCTTTTCATTTTCTTAATATTGCCTTTTTAAAAAAGATTTTTAAAGCTTTTATTTGTTTATTTGACAGAGAGAGATCACAAGTAGGCAGAGAAGCAGGCAGAGAGGAGGAAGCAGGCTCCCTGCTGACCAGAGAGCCCAATGCGGGGCTCAATCCCAGGACACTGAGATCATGAGCTGAGCAGAAGGCAGACACTTAACTGACTGAGCCACCCAGGAGCCCCTTAATATTGCCTTTAGAAGAACAAAAACTTTTCATGTCAATGAAGTCCAACTGATTTTATTTTTTCTTTTATAATTCATACATTTAGTGTCATATTTAAGACCTCCTTGTTGAACCCAAGGTCACTAGGTCTTCTCTTATTTTCTTTTATTCTGGATGTGTTTTAGTTTTTGCTCTTATGTGTAGATATATGATTTCAAGTTGATATCTTTACATAGTGTGACATAAAGATTGAGGGTATTTTCTGCCTATGGTTATCCAATTATTCTAGCACCATTTGGTGAAAAGATTATCCTTCTGTTGATGAATTGCCTTGGCACTTTTGTTGAAAATAAATTTACCATATATGTGTAATTCTATTTCTAGAACCTCTATTGCCTTGATCTATTTGTCTAAACACCAACACCACACTATTTTTTACTGTGACTTTATTACAAAGATTAAAAACAGATAATTTAAGGGGCACATGGGTGGCTCAGTTGGTTGGGCATCAGACTCTTGATTTTGGCCCAAGTCATGATCTTAGGGTCATGAGATTTGAGTCTCACATCAGACTCTGCGCTGAGCATGGAGACTATTTGAGATTCTCTCTCTCCTTCTCCCTCTGCCTGTCCTTGCTGGCACATGCTCGCTCTCTCTCTCTCTCAAAAAAAAAAATTAATTAATTTTTAAAAGCCCAGGTAATTTAAATCCTTTATCTTTGCTCATCTTTTCCAATATCATTTTGGTTATTCTAGGTCTAATGAATTTTAGGACACCCACTTGAGCTTCAATGTCCAGGGTCTTTCTTGGGTCTTCATTGTGTAGGCATGATCGATTGATTGCCATGTGGTTGACCTCAATCTTCAGGCCAACTGTGTGACCACATGAAGGAAGGAGGTAAGAATTTGGGAGGGGAGGCAAATAAAAGGAATGCTAGTTGGATGGTGGAAATCTGGACACCTCTTGGGGAACAGAAACTGATTAAAATCCAGAGTGGTTCAAAAAAGGCTTTTACCCTTTTGTACTGTTGGTGGGAATGCTAACTGGTGCAGCCACTGTGGAAAAGAGCATGGAGGTTCCTCAAAAAGTTAAAAATAGAACTACATTACAATGTAGTCTTACTAGATATTTACCTAAAGAAGGCAAGTATACTTTGGGGGGGGGGTGCCTGGGTGGCTCAGTAATTTAAATGTCCAACTCTTGGTTTTGGCTCAGGTAATGATCTCCGGGTCCTGAGATTGAGCCCCAACTTGGGCTCTGCACTCAGCATGGAGTCTGCTTGTCCCTCTCCCTCTGCTTCTCCCTGTGCTCTCTCTCTCTCTCAAATAAATAAATGAAATCTTTAAAAAAATACAAAAATATTAATTCAAATGGATACATGTGCCCCTATGTTTTTAGCAGCATTGTCTACAACAGACAAATTACGGAAGCAGCCTCAGTGTCCACTGACAGATGAAGGGATAAAGAAGATGTGGTCCTTTCTGCCTGTGGACACCACCAGGTAAGAATTGTTAAAGTCTCCCCAGTCCCACCGCCATCATGTCAAAGTCAGTCTCTCAAAGAGCCTGAACAGATGTGGAAGCTATTCATTGGAAGTTTAGCTTTGAAACAACCAAAGAAAGTCTGAGGAGTCATTCTGAGCAATGGGGGATGCTCATGGACTGTGTGGTCATGAGAGATCCAAACACCAAATGCTCCAGAGGCTTTGGGTTTGTCACGTATGCCACTGTGGAGAAGGTGGATGCGGCCACGAATGCAAGGCCACTCAAAGGGGAATGGAAGACTTGTGGAACCAAAGAGGACAGTCTCGAGAAGATTCTTAAAGACATGGTGCCCACTTCATTGAAAAAGATTTTTGTTGGTGGCATTAAAGAAGACACTGGAGGACATCATCTAAGAGATTATTTTGAATAGTATGGGAAGATCAAAGTGACTGAAATCATGACTGACAAAGGCAGTGGCAAGAAGAGAGGCTTGCTTTTTTAACATTTGATGACCATGACTCTGTAGACAAGATTGTCGTTCAAAAAGCCCATACTGTGAATAGCCACAACTATGAAGTAAGGAAAGCCCTATCCTAGGAAGAGATGGCTAGGGCTTCCTCCAGTCAAAGAGGTCAAAGTGGTTCTGGAAACGCTGGTGGTGGTTGTGGAGGTGGGTTTGGTGGGAATGACAGCATTGGTCACGGAGAAGACTTCAGTGGGCAAGGTGGTTTTAGTGGCAGTCGAGGTGGTGGTGGATATGGTGGCAGTGGGGGTGACTATAACGGATTTGATAATGATGGAATCAGCTAGGGAGGTGGCAGGAGCCATAATGATTCTGGCAATTACAACAGTCAATGCTCAAATTTTGGACCCATGAAAGGAGGAAATTTGGGAGGTAGAAGCTCTGACCCCAATGGTGGTGGAGGCCAATACTTTTTGCCAAACAACGAAACTGAGATGGCTGTGGTGGCCTCAGCAGTAGCAGTAGTGATGGCAGTGGTGGGCAGTTTTAATCACGGCCAGGAACCAAAGCTTAGCAAGACAGGAGAGCCAGAAAAGGGACGGGACAGTCATTGGTTATGACAGATTTGTGAACTCTGTCAAGCAAGTGGGGGCAGGGCCTAGCTGCCCAAAGAAGCCAGGTTTTAGACAATACTCATCTGCTCTGGCAAAAAACTTGAGGACTGGATTTGTGACTAATTGTACAACAAGTTATTTTAGTTTCTGTTCTGTGGAAAGCGTAATGCATTCCAACAATGGGTTTTAAGGTAGATTTTTTTCTTTTTCCATCCATGCTATTGATTGCTAAATACAGCAATCTGATCATGAAGTTGAATAGATGTGTCTTAAAAAATACATATATGGGGGCGCCTGGGTGGCTCAGTAGGTTAAGCCTCTGCCTTCGGCTCAGGTCATGATCTCAGGATCCTGGGATCGAGTCCCGCATCGGGCTCTCTGCTCAGCGGGCTCTCTCCTCCTCTCTCTCTGCCTGCCTCTCTGCCTACTTGTGATCTCTCTCTGTCAAATAAATAAATAAAATCTTTTAAAAAATACATATGTATATACATATGTGGGGATATTACTCAGTCATGAAAAATAATGAAATCTACCTCTTGCAATGATGTGGATGGAGCTAGGGAGTATTATGCTAAGTGAAATAAGTCAAACAGAGACAAATACTATATGATTTCACTCCTATGTGGAACTTAAGCTACAAAATAAAATAAGTGAAGGAATAAAAGATAGAGACAAACCACAAAACAGACTCTTTATTACACAAGAACAAACTATTGGTTACCAGAGGGGAGGTGTGTGGGGAGATGGGTTAAATAGGTGATGAGGATTAAGGAGGAGACTTGTGATGAGCCCTGGGTATTATATGGAAGTGTTGAATCACTGCATCGTATACCTGAAACTAATCTTACACTGTATGTTGACTAACTGCAATCTATTTATTTATTTAATTAATTATCTATTGATTTATTTTAAAAAGATTTTATTTATTCATTTGACAGAGAATGACACAGCGAGAGAAAGAACACAAGCAGGGGAAGTGGAAGAGGGAGAAGCAGGCTCCCCATGGAGCAGGCAGCCCTATGCAGGACTCAATCCCAGGACCCCTGGGATCATGCCATGAGCCAAAGGCAGACATTAACTGACTGAGCCTCTCAGGTGCCCCAACTAACTGGAATTTAAATAAATAAAAACCTTATAAAAACTTTTTAACAATAGGAATGGTTAACACACAATTTAATAATTTTGCTCTGTAATGCATATAAAGACCCCCACTTATAATCACAAGGCTTTATAGAATTTATATTCTCATAAATGTGGGCTGAATTGTGTTATCCCTAAATTTCTATTGTAGGGGGGGGTTGATGTTCTAACTCTTCATTTCCTCAGAATGTGACTGTATCTGAATCAGGATCTTTGAAAAGGTAAATTAAAATGGGGTCATTAGGATGGGCTCTAGTCCAGTATGGCCGGTGTCCTTCTAAGAAGAGGAGATCAGGACACAGACACACACAGAAGGAAGGCCATGTGAAGACACAGGGAGAAGATAGCCATCCACAAGCCAAAGAGAGAGGCCTCAGAAGAAATGAACCCTGCTGGCACCTTGATCTTGGACATCCAGCCTCTAGAATTTTGAGAAAATAAATTTCTGTTGTTAAGACACCCAGTGTGTGGTACTTTGTTGGGATAGCCCTAGCAAAATGATACAGTCACAAAAATACAGTGAGAATAGTTTAATAAATACGTAAATCAGTGAATGCCTTATGTACATAAACCAGGGCAGACCAGGTACAGAATAGAGGCAAACCAGGCAAAGCCGAAGTCTAGAACTAAAATTCACCTTGAGAAATCTTGAAATCCATAAAAACCTGGGGTGAGGGACTGGACACCCACAAGGAGATCTGGCCAAAATTACCCAGATCCAGCCATTTATCCAGACCCGGTGTTCATTTTGGCAAGTGCTTGCTTACATCAAACCCCAGCCTGTGGGCCAGCTCCTTCCCACTGGCTGTTTTTGTAAATAAAATGTCACTGGCGCCCAGCCATAACTATTTGTTTACATATCGTCTAGGGCAACATGTGCAAAATGGCAGAACGGCACGGTTGCTACCGAGGCCATATGGCCTGTGAAATCTAAAATAGTTCCTAAACTTTACAGGAAAAGTTTGGAAAGTTTGAAATGAAGTGGATATTAAACAAAGTGTTTCCCAACGGGTGATGAACTTGCAGCCGTTCAGGCCCCTCAAGTTCAAGGTGACTCATGTATACCTACAATGGAACTCCGGGAGCCGTGGCTTCCGGGGAGGGGAGGGATGGTTGAACTCATGGAACCGTGAGCTGGAGAAGGTAAAGAGGAGCCCTCGGGGCACTTTGGAAAATACTATTTGGACAAACGGAAGGAAGGAAAGGCGAGCTAATAAAGTAGACAGGCTGAGTACAGGGGACTGAACCCAGGACGTTTTGAGAACCCAGAGGTCTGGAAGACGGTTGTCAGGAGACTCACGCAGAGAGCACCCAAGGTGCAGGAACGACCCTGGAGAGTACCTTTCTGTTCTGGAAGCAGAAGGGCTAGACTCCCAGATGTCAGTGGGAAGGAAGTCTTCTAGACCCTGGCTCTCCCAGCGGGGTTGACTCAAAACTTTGTGGATGTCCTACCCTCCCTGCTTTCCAAGATTTCTAGAAATTCTTGAGAGCTTACTTTCCTTTGGTCATGTTTGTCTCCAAGCTCCTCATTTCAGTGAGGCTGTCTTACCTGCTACACATCAATCCGGATGGAACATCCAACCGCTTCTGTGAGTTCATTTCATGCACATGCGTGTACACACACACACACACACACACTCACTCACAGAAAGCATTCAGCAGAAGAAAATATTTTACTGTAAATTTCTGAACCATGGTTCACAGAGTTCTTCACAACTGTTGTCCTTAAAAGGTCTTTGGCTGTTTAACCAAGTGGTACATTTCTCTGGGCTGCGTTTCACCGTATCCTCTCCAGCCTAGACCAGCACACTCTCCCCCACCATCTTCTCCGTCCACATCCTTCCCTTTCTCCTCTCCACCTGCCTTTCAAGAGTCAGGAAGAAATGCAGGGCAGGCCTGTGTAGTTATCCTCTTTGAGCGTCCTTAATGCGTTATCCCTATGTTCTTGATGACAGCAATATTGAAAATCTGATTTATTTTGGTCTTTTGGATGTAACTTGCTTTTTTTCTGTAAAGGTCTGAGAATTTTCAGTCATAATTTTTTTTTCCCAAATGCTTCCCCTCTGTGTTTCCCTTGGTCCTTATGGCACTCCTGTTACCAGCACGTTGACTCTTTACTACTTCTTTTCTTTCTTCTTTCTTTCTTTTGTTTTAAAATTAGTTTCAGAGGTAGAATTACTACTTTCTGCTGGGAGGGTTCCTCAACCTGATCTTTTGCTCATAAAAATCTGCTTTCGGTGGAATCCATGCTGACTTTTAGCCCACCCATTCAATTCTTGATTTCTGCAATTACAGTTTTCAATTATTATTTCCACTTGGTTACTCTTTAAAAATAACTGCCTGTTATTAAATAGAATTTAATATTCCATTTTCTAGGAGGAAAGGAATAATGAAAGACCGCAGGTTGGAAAAGTTCACAAGCTAGGTAATAAAATCAATTCTACTTCCGAGTAGAATACAGTAAAATTGAGAATCTCAAAGACAAGAAGAAAGTTTAGTGTGTTTTCTTGGTTTTCCTTTCAAAAGGGAGTAATCTGTAAATAGCAGCCATCTTTCTCTTCTTCTTTATTTAATAATGATAATGTGAAAGTATGGTATTGGCCATTATTTTAATTTCAGTAGTCTTTTCCATAAAAAGTTTTATCTACTTATTTTTTAGTAATCTCTGCACCCAATGTGGGGTTCAAACCCATGACCCCCAGGATCAAGAGTCACATGTTCTTTTGACAGAGCCAGCCAAGCACCCCTTATGTTAGATATTTTTTATCATGTCCAGGAGATAGCATTTTGTCTTTAGTTTTCCAAGAGTTTTTATTTTTCCATTACAGTTATATGTTAGTTTTAACCATATACTTTCTAAAACCTGCATATTATAGACTAATGCTGTTTGTATGTACTGTTGGTACCAATTGCTTGCCATGAGCAACTTTTAATTCACACTCTTCAATTTCTTAGACAATAAATGTCTTGAATTCTCTTGTAGGAAAATGCTGAGACTCTTACTTAGTCTGCCTTTTTCCTTGAAGCCTGATTGAAATTTGACATTTCGGGGTAGCTGGGTGGCTCAGTCAGTTAAGTGTCTTCCTTTGGCTCAGGTCATGATTTTAGGGCCCTGGGATGGAGCCCCACATTGGGCTCCCTGCTCAGCGGGGAGTCTGCTTCTCCCTCTCTCTCTGCCCTTCTCCCTGCACCTGCATGCTCTCTCTCTAATAAATAAGTAAAATCTTTTATTTTTATTTATTTATTTTTAAAGGATTTTATTTATTTGAAAAGGAGAGAAAGAGAACTGGCCTGCTGCTAAATGGATCAGTTGAATTTTAAATTCTGCTTACTGTGTTCTTCCCTTCTGAAAACCCTGGTTGGCTTTATTCAGAATTGTTTGCTCTTTTGTCATATTTCCAACTCTCTCTCTTTTTTTTTTTTTTTAAAGACTTTATTTATTATTTGACAGACAGAGATCACAAGTAGGCAGAGAGGCAGGCAGAGAGAGAGGAAGGGAAGCAGGCTCCCCGCTGAGCAGAGAGCCCGATGCGGGGCTCCTTCCCAGAAACCTGGGATCATGACCTGAGCTGAAGGCAGAAGCTTCAACCCACTGGGCCACCCAGGCGCCCCCCCAACTCTTTCTTGAGCAACACATCAAACACACTTGCACACACGCTGGATCTTTAAATTTAACATTTTTTTAAAATTTATTTGAGGTAGAGCGTGCAAATAGAGTGAGGGGCAGAGGGAGAAGCAGGCTCTCCGCTGAGCAAGGGAGCCCGATGTGGGACTCGATCCTAAGACTTCAAGATCATGACCTGAGCCCAAGGCAGATGCTCAACTGACTGAGCCACCCAGGTCCACCTAAATTTAGTATTTCAAGCAATGGTTCCTAAACTTGAATGTATATCAGGATAAACTGAGAACTTGTTCAATCACATGTGGCTGGGCCTCACCCCTGGAGTTTGTGATTAGCAGGTCTGGGGCAGAACCCAGAATTTCTGTTTCCAAGAGTTTTCAGGTGATGTTGATGCTGCTTAGTCTAGGGACTGTGTTTTGAGAAGAACTCATCTGAAGTATTTGTAGGTCAGGCTTTTCTAGCTCTGGTTGGTGCTCTCTCTCATGATGCTTGTGTTTTCGTGGCTTGGTTTAGTTTTGACCGAAAGCTACTCATTTTCCTTGTTTGTTTGTTTTTGCTTTTTAATTTTTTTTGGAAGAGGGAGGGGAATTCTGGAGACCTGGGACAAAGGGGCATTTCTGAAGAAAGGATTTGTGTTTGCTTTTGCTAGATTTCTGGGGACACTCCCAGACCATTCTAGATTAAATTCTTGCCTTGAGGTTTTTTGAAAGCCCGAGTGATGATGAGTTCAGGCTGTTTCATTCATCGCCTTAAGGGTGGGTAATAGTTTTGCTGCTCAACAACCACTTTTGAGATTGGCCATGTCTTTCCAGTCCGATGAATAGGAGAAGTGTTATTTCTACTTTAACTCTACTGTGAGAGTGTCACCCTTTCGTGTTCCAGGTTGGCGGGGTAGGAGACAGGCTCCTATTTAGCCCCCACTTTGGACCTTTTCTTCCACCCCTGTCTGCCAAGCTGCTGAAAATTGCTGATTAGGCTCACCAGGTCACCAAAGCTCTCAGACTGAAGGTAGAACACAGCGCCCTGCTGGCCTGTCTCTGTTCTCTGAGTTGTAAACACTCTCTCTTAATCCATTTTGTCTTTTTACTTTGTCTATGGTATTTTTTCGACATAGAGCAAATTTAAATTTTAGCAGGAAAATCATAAAATTATGTTCAATTTTCTCTGGCTTCTGGATTTTATGTAGAAGGTCATTTTCCCATAAGGATTTTTAATAAAACTTTTCTTTGAAATTTTCTCTAATAGTTTTGTAAAGCATCACAGATAAATACATATATCTACATAGAGATATACATATCTCACAATGCAGGAATCTAAGTTTGATTTATTTAAAATGCATATTCAGTGGTTTCATATCCATATATTGAATAATTCCTTCTTTACCTACTGATTTAAAATGTCACATATTTCATATATCAAATGGATATGTATTTCTGAATTATATTATGATATGATAAACTATTTGTCTATTGCTGGCATAATAATCATAATAACATGCTACTTTAATTGTAATAGTTTCTGAGGACATTTTCATATTTGATAAGACACATCTCTACTCATTATTCAGTTTTTCAAACATTTCTTTGCAATTCTCATGGAATTACTGTTCCAGATGAAATTTAAGATCAATTTATTAAGTTCCTTCAAAATTCCTTTGGTATTTTGATAGAAAAAGCATGATGCTTATATATGGCACTGGGAAGATTGACATCTTTATGTTGAGTCTTCCTATCTAAGAGTATTGGGTTTTCCCATTCGGTGGGGGCCTTATTTCATGTTTATCAATAAAGCTGCGTAGTTTTTTTTTTTTTTTACAGGTTCATATATTTTTTTTCTTGAAATTTTTTAGTTGTCATTTTTGCAAATGGGATTTTGTTTTCAATTCATTTCTAACTACTTATGGCTAATTAGAAAAAAGATATTAACTTGAAAATGCTTATTCTTTATGAGATACAATTGACATGTAACATTATATTCATTTCAGGTGGTTTTGGTCTAAGTAGACAATCATATCTTTAAATAGTATTTAAAATGTTTTTTTTGTTACATATTTTTATAATGGATATAGGATTTTATTCATATTTTGTACCTATAAAAATCACTACCAGTTATTTGGCTTTTACTTTTGATTTATTAATGTAACACTTTACTTTTTTTAGAGAGAAAAAGAGACAGAAAGAGAGCGTGAAAATTGGGGGGGTAGGCAGAGGGAGAGAGAGAATCTTAAGCAGTTTCCATGACCACCACAGAACAGATGTGGGGCTCGATCTCATGACCCTGAGATCATAACCTGAACAGAAATCAAGAGTCCAGATACTTAACCAACCGAGCCACCCAGGGGCCCCACATTTTAAATTTTTTAATGCTGAAGCATCTTATCAATCCAAAAAGTAAATCTTATTTAGTTATTTTATATCATTGTAAAATTTACTACTTGACTATATATGCTGATATCTTTCTTAGAATTTTGGTCATTTATTCTTATGCTATTGTTTTCTCATGCGAACATGGTGTGTGTCTGCATATAACTTAGGGCGAGTTCATTTTGGGTTGTTGCTCACCTTTGAATGAGATGAGTTCTTTCTGGACCAGTTATCTATGGGAAGTGCATGTCAGACAGCCGGCAGGGTCATGTTCCAGCCTGGCAAGAATTCCTATAACAGTGATCTATGTGGTTTATCTAGCATCACTCTTCCTGCTTCTCAAAGCTTCCAATCAAACCAAGGCCAGGGACATAGCAACAACCAGCTCTCAAGAATGATTACATTTGCCCCTCTGAGTGTGTTACTTACTTCTGAGGATGGCGATTTTATTTCAGTCAGGATTCAGTAGGGAAAACGGAATTCCACCAGTTATTTCAGCAGAGTGAGTTTAATATTTGAGCTTGATTAAACAGATACTGGAAGATGGAAAGTGAGAAAAGGGACACTAACTTATCATAGCAATAGGAACTGCAGGAGGCACCTACCACTCTCAGCACAGGAGGAAGTCAGGAGAGAGCCTGGGATCATCAGCTTGGTTGGGCGGTGGGGGAGGGTGGGGGGGTTGTGGGAGGGGGGTACAGTCGGTTGCTATTTCCGACGGGATAAGATGATGTTCTAGGAACGCAGAAAAATCTAGAGACTGAAATCAACTCTTTGTGGACCCAACAGCCACTACTGGGATGAACCCCAGCCCTGAACAGACCCTTTCCTCTTTCTGTTCCTCTTCCAGCGCCGCCCTAGTGGCAGACTCCAGCAGGAGAAATGTGCCATCCCCACAGGGTGAGTGGGAAGCTGAGAGAAGCTTCAGGATAGGCGTTGGTCACTGGGGATCTCTGGACACCTCCCGCGGCTGTTTCATCTTCCCCACCTTTGCCAGCCCTTCCTCGCCGCTATGGTTCAGGGTTACAGAGGTCTCCTCATTTCAGTGGAAATGGATTTTGCTTCTGTTTTTTGTTCTTTTAATATTCTCATTGATACTTTTTTTTTTTCATCCTCCAGCATGATTTTTGAGGACGGGGAAGGGTAATCCTCTTTACCCCACCATTTATCTTATTTTTTTTTAAGATTATTTATTTATTTGACAGAGAAAGAGAGAGAGAACAAGAAGGTACAGTAAGAAGCAGGCTCTCCGCTGAGCAGGGAGTCCGATGTGGGACTCAATCCCAGGACCCTGAGATCATGACATGACCCAAAGATAGACGCTTAACCGGCTGAGCCACCCAGGCACCCCTTTGCCCCACCATTTAAGAACTTGAAGTCATAAATGTGCTATTGGCTCTTTAAGTTCCTTTAACAAATCTTGATCTCTCCCAGGTTTGTGGATAGCATTTTATTATGATTTATTTTTTCTTTTGTCACTGAGAACATAGTTGTCTTTTCTCACCCTGATAAGATGCATAATTGTTACTTAAACTTTCTTCTGTTTTCTACAGTCATTTTCAGAAATAGGTTTTCCTTCTGTATTTTGAGAATTATGCTCTGTATCCCCTAGTGAGCAATAAAAAAGTATGTATACACACACACACACACACACACACGCTCACACACACACACTGGACTAGAATGAGAAAGAGTCCATCTAAGACTTGGTTCCTAGAAGTTAACAGGATGTGTAGATTTCCCTAGGCCCCAGGCATTGGTCATTTTTATTTTGCTAGAATCTCATTCTCATTTATATTCCGGAGTTCAGATTGAATTCGCTGCACGGCCCAGTTCTGAGTGTTTGGCAGCTATCTGAAAATGTCACTGCGTGGCATTGCAATGGTGAAAGGATGGGGACCAGTGAGTTGCGTGGCCTTTCCACTAGCTTCCCCTAGGGATGCCAGCGGTGTTGATTGAACGCCCTTTCCAATACATGTAGGAATCCGTCAAGAGGATACCTGTATGAGATCCAAGATAAATAGAATCGAGCCTGGGTCTACGTACCAGCGCTAGCACTAGGGCCTTGTTGTTGAGATCGCTTACTGAGTGATGAACAACCACTCTTGGTGAACTGGAGAATGGGAGACACACATCCAACCAGGTGAAGGCTTCTGTGAGCCACCCCCACTCAGTGCCTTCTCTGGGGACCCATCCTGACTCAATGACCAGGATTTGGGAACCTGTGCCTGGCCTTGACGAGACCTCATCTTGGCTCTTACTGCCTGTGCTCATTACCCCATCCTGCAATCTTCTTTGTTAGTTTGGTTGGAAATGTTTTGAGGGGTGCCTGGGTGGCTCAGTTGGTTAAGTGTCCGACTCTTGATTTCATGTCAGGTCATGATCTCAGGGTTGTGAGATTGAGCCCTGAGTTTGGCTCCATGTTAGGGATTGGAGTCTGCTTGGGATTCTCTCTCTGCCTCTCACTTGCTCTTTCTCTGCTTCCCCCTCTCTGAAAACAACAACAATAACAACAAAAAACCCCACAAAACCTTAAAATTTTTATTTTGAAATTACTGTAGACTGGCCAAAATTTAAGACATAATTAAATGTTAAAAGAGTCAAAATAGCTCCAGATTAAAGAGTTGCAGAAAACCTTCTTGCAGGTTTCAGATACCCTTCACCTAGCTCCTCTCAATGGTATCATCTTACATAACTATAGAATAATGTCACACCAGAAAATCGACAATCCACAGGGCTTCCCAGATTTTATGAGTTCTACATGCATTTTGTGGGGCGGGGATCTTGGAGGGAGAGAGATAGAGGGGTAGGGGAGTGTGTAATGTCCAAGTGTATGTCCTGTGTAAATTCATGTACTCACCATGACAGTCAAGAAACACAAGTGTTCCATAACCACAAAGGCTCTCTCCTGCTTTCTGCACACAACTATCACCCCTTAACCTCTGGCAATGGTCAATCTAATCTGTCTCTATAGTTACGTTATTTTAAGAATGTTATATAAACGGAATGATGCAAAGATTTTGAGTGTTGTGTGTGTGTGTGTGTGTGTGTCAGCATGAATCCCGGGAGATTTATGCAAGTTGTTGTGTGGGTCAAAAGTTTGCTCCTTGTTATTGCTGAATAGTATTCCAAGGCCTGGACATACCATAGGTGGTTTACCATTTGCTTATTGACTGTCATCTGGTTTGACTCCAGTTTTTTTATTTTATTTTATTTTTTTTATTTTTTATTTTTTTAAATTTATTTATTTGTCAGAAAGAGAGAGAGAAAGAGCGAGCGAGCACAGGCAGAGTGGCAGGCAGAGGTAGAGGGAGAAGCAGGCTCCCCGCCGAGCAAGGAGCCCGATGCGGGACTCGATCCCAGGATGCTGGGATCATGACCTGAGCCGAAGGCAGCCGCTTAACCAACTGAGCCACCCAGGCGTCCCTTGATTCCAGTTTTAAGGTATTATGAACAAAACAGCTATGGACATTTATGTGCAGGTTTTTGTGTGTTCATCGATTTTTATCTCTCTGGGGTAAATGTCAGGAATGTCATTACTGGTTGTACAATAGTTACAGGGTGAGTTTTACTAAAAACCACCAAACTGTTTTCCCGAGCAGTGGTACCATTTTACATTACCACCAACAAGGTCTGAGTGATCCAGCTTCTCTACATCTTCATCAGTATTTGGTGTCAACATTATGTTTTTATTGTTGCTTTAAGCAACGAATGGTGTGTAATGCTCTTTTGTGGTGATTTTAATCTACATTTCTTGATGACTAATGAAATTAAACAGTTTTCTCTGTGCTTATTTGCCATCTGTGTATCCTCTGCAGTAAAATGTTCATGTATTTTGCCTACTTTCTAACGAGAATTTTTTTTATGATGAGCTCTGGGACTTCCTTACATAGTTTAGATATAAGTCTTTTGTTGGATATGTGGTTTTCAAATATTTTCTCTTGTTATGTAGTTTGTCTTTTCATGCTCTTTAAAAAAAAAGATTTATTTACTTGAGAGCGAGAAAAAGAGAGAGAGCACACAAGTGGGGTGGATGGGTAGAGGAAGAAGGGGACAAGCAGACTCTTCTGACCTGGGAGCCCCGACACGGGGCTTGATCCCACAATCCTGAGATCATGACCTGAGCTGAAACCAAGATTTGGAGGCTTTAACTGGCACACCCAGGTGTCCCCGTCTTTTCATACTCTTAATGGGACCTTTCACAGAGCAAATGTTTTTAATTCTGTTGAGTTCTAATCTGTTACATTTTCCTTTTCTAGGTCACATCACAAACTTTGGTGTCCAGTGTAAGAACTTGAAGACTTTGCCCTGTGTTATTTATTTTCCAAAGTTTTATATTGTACATTCAGGTCCATTCGTATCTTTTTTTTTTTTTTATAAAGAACTGAATTTGCTGCTAAATGAAGACTAGTGTATCTTGTAAATTACATTACTAATACTAGCACATGATTATTACCACTAGTAGAACACAGGGGGCATCCACACTACCTTCACCTTCCTCTTCCTGCCTAGTTCTCTAACATACAGGACTGATATGATATACGGAGACATGTAGCTCCCAGGAATGCTTTTTAAAAATTTTTATTTACTCATTTTAAGTAACCTCTACACCCACCATGGGGCTGGAACTCATGATCCCGTGATAAAAAGTCCCACGCTCCTTCACCCAAGATGGCCAGGTGCACCACTCCTAGGAACATTTTAGAAACTACTCAGCTTAGAACTAATTTGGTATTTCTGAGCCAAGTGGTTTTCTGATTCTTTTCAAACTGTCTTTTTAGGACACCAAAAGGAAAAGGTGAGTCAAAGTGGTTAGCACACCAGCTCCCTTCTGAATGTAGTATCACAGCAGTTCTTGGTTATCACCTCCGCAAATTCTGGGCTTCTACAGGGAGCTTCTAGCTTCAAGGTGAGGATTAGATCCTCAGACGTACCACTCTATCTGCAATAATTGAGACTTTAAATTTGACTTAGCTGCAAACTTCTCCCCTACCCAGCTGGTGTCTTCTGTAGGAGGCCCAAGGAAACAGAGTGTGGCCCTCTCTCCCTTCCCCTGGCTCTGCTCCCCGTTTGCCCATCAAAGCAGAGGGAAGAGGAAGCAGAAGAGTGGTAAGTGAGGAGAAGCATCAGACTGTGACTTTCCTAGGGCAGTATGCTGCCCTCTGATCCTGGAAGTTATCAAATTTAGTCTTTATTTTGGGGGCATGTCTGTTAATTCTTTGGAGATTCTTGTCACTGGGGCCTTTTAAGCTATAGTTCTTTCAACCCAGGGGAATGCTTTTCTTGCAGCTTAATTTGTATAATAGACTAGAGTTAATTTCTTTGTTGACCAGCATACCTTATCTAGAGAAACCTTTTGATTTTCACAGTGAAGCTTGTCTTTTTAAGACAGATAAAGTAGTTGTTGATATAATCACCCTTCGCAGATTAAGATCTGTTAGAAACAACCTCCCTTCAGTAGAAAGGATTAAGGAAAGGGAATCCCGGTTGAGAGGGCTGTGATAGCTTGTAGGGCTTGTAACAGCTACCGATCGCTGTGTAACAAACCACCCCAAACTTGGGCAATTTGGGCTGAGCTCACTGGGGTGCCTCTCTGGTCTGTTCCCAGCTTGACTTTTCTTGGCAAGACACCCTTCTGTGTTCGGAGCCTCAGCTGGAAGCCTGGGACAGCTGCGAGGCCAGCTCCAGATGCTGTTTCATTGTCCAGCAGGCCAGGCTGGGCTTATCCACATGGTGGCCAAAGGGTTCCCAGCAGGACGTCTGGGTGGCTCAGTCGTTGAGCATCTGCCTTTGGCTTGGGTCATGATCCTGCAGTCCTGGGATTGAGTTCCACATTGGGCTCCCTGCTCAGTGGGGAGCCTGCTTCTCCCTCTCCCACTCCCCCTGCTTGTGTTCCCTTTCTGTCTGTCTCTTTCAGTCAAATAAATAAATAAAATCTTAAAAAAAAATAAGGGGTTCCCAGCAGCAAGAGAAGCAGCAGCAAGACCTCTTGATGCCTGGGCTTGGAATGCACACAACCTCACTTCCCTGCATTCTGTTGTTCAGAGCCGGTCACAGACAGCCCGGATTGAAGAGGTGGAGAGACACACTTCAGGTCTCAATGAACTCAGTGAGGTCTCAAAGAGTTGCACATTATGACTACGTTTAGTAATGCTTTAACCTAAATGCCTTCTTCTCATCTTCCCCAAGAGACTAAGCCAAGAGACAGAAAATATGGAACCAGGAAGAGCCAAGCCAGACTATAAGACAGGTTGTTAAATCACTTCTCTGGCCACTTACAATCCTCCTGAGTAAGAGTGCCCAGATCATAAAAGCAGTGCTGCTTTGGACCAAGGGAGTGAGAATAGAAAGATGAGAGATTAATGCAATTTATGTCTTCTTTTTTTGGTGCACATTATCAATTAAATACGCCCTTTGATTCCTTTTCTAAGTACCGCATTCTAAGACTGTTTCATTCGGGCCCAGGAGAACTGAAATAGGCTTTCTGTAAATAGCCCAAGCTGTGACCAAGGCCGTTTTGTAATGAAATTCAAGTTCAACCACTGATACCGTATGCAGGTGCTATATACTATTTTCCGTTTGTCTGACACTGAGTGCGGGGAGAGGAGGCATTCGCTGCACAATTACCATCTTTCATCCGTGTGTTTTTGAAATTCTTTGGTCGCCACAAATTTATTGTGCTTGAGTTTAAGAAGACATTTGCTTTTTCCTTGCATCCATGGCAAATAAGTTTTTGAAAAGACAAGTTACAAATGTACTGAAATGGTCTTAGGCAGTCTCTCAACCAACTGAGCCACCATTTATTTATTTGAGAGAGAATGAGTGAGAGAGAGCATGAGAGAGGAGAGGATCAGAGGGAGAAGCAGACTCCCCAAGGAGCTGGGAGCCCGATGCGGGACTCGATCCTGGAAGTCCGGGATCATGACCTGAGCCGAAGGCAGTCGCTCAACCAACTGAGCCATTTATTTATTTGAGAGAGAATGAGTGAGAGAGTGAAATGGTCTTAATCTAATTTTCCTGTGTACGAGTGAAGGTTCAAGGCAAAACAATAAGTATGACAAACATTTTGGCCTATTAGCCTAACTATTTAGGGCTGTTGATTTTGAACTGTTTTCAAGGTTTCAATAACATAAACATATCAGCTGGAAATGATACATTTCTACCCATTTCCATCCGCCGAGTCAGATGGAAAAGCCCATATATTTTTACAACTTAAAAAAATCAGTTATTTTCCCAGGCAAATGCACGAGTGGAATGTTCAAGGCACTTTCCAACATTATACCTGCATTCTGGAGACAGAATAAGCTTCTTTGTGTCTCAGGAAGGGGAAAAAACACCAACCACTGAATACCTCGTGGCTTTGCACAATGACACTATTTAGTATGATATGTATTTAAATTATAGATGCGAACCGGGATTTAGGCCCTTAGCCAGTGTGTAATGACTGACATTGTTGAAGCGGCAATATGATGTGGTGTAATATGATGGTGGAAACTTGACCCATTCTGTCTAGATTTTTGGTACACTGTTGAATATTATCGATGTTTGTTTCTCTGGGTAAATGACAGAATCATGCAAAGCGTTAAAAAATATATATATAGCAAAGGTATACTTTGCTCCTTTGGCTCCGACATGGTCACACTTCAGAGTAATCTTAGCATGAAACGGTTCAAATACCTACCATCTTACCAGCTGAGTTCATAAAGTATGTGAACCTCTCCTCTTGTGAACCACTGTGTAAGGGGCCTCCTTTGAGCTGTCTTGT
Organism: Mellivora capensis; assembly: GCA_004024625.1. Taxonomy (NCBI): domain Eukaryota; kingdom Metazoa; phylum Chordata; class Mammalia; order Carnivora; family Mustelidae; genus Mellivora; species Mellivora capensis. Next base: position 242,510 of record PISX010000482.1, on the reverse strand, counting down.
ATTTTCCAGAAAGAACAGAATGCATTCGGCACGACAGACTGCTGAATTACCTCTGTCCATTTGCCTTTATGTAGTATTTTATTCTTAAATGTGCAATTCTCATTTTTCCCAGGAGAATTTTTGTGTCACGAATAGAAAGTTACTTATTTCTGTTTTTGTTTGTTTGTTTGTTTGTTTGTTTTTTAGGTGAGATACCAAGGTGTGAGGGAGAAAACAAGGGCTTTGCTGTCAGATGCTAATAATTCGGTCCAGAATGCACCATGGCCACTTCCTAGCTCCTTGAACTTCAGCCTTGCATCTGTGTCATTGGGACGATAGCCCCAACGATGCAAGTGGTTGGTGATAATTAGCACCAAGGCATGTAAATTTCTTAGCACATGTGTGTCATAAATAGTGGATATAATTATAATTGTACTTTGCCCAGAATATGCCTGTAGGTATGTGTATAGTTCATCTTTTAGTTGTGTACTCTAGAATTTTCTTTTTCTATGTAAGACATTTTATTTATACATGGAACTAGTTCTTACGTTCTGTTAGGCTCATTAGTATTCCTGATAACCACTTAGCCAGATGCCCTGTACGACAGTTCGATACCCAAGTGGGTTCTGCGGGGACAGAGCATGGTTACCTGCGTTGTCTGCTCAGTACATGGTGTTCAGGGATTGAGGGGGTTGAGGGCAGGACACTTGTACTTTTGCTTTTGAAATTATAAACTATAGTTGGTGACATTTATCCCGATGAGACCACAGAACAGTGTATGATAAAATGACCACTTTTTAAACTGTTACTATTTGATCTTTTATTTTTAAAAATTAAAAAATAATAATTTATTCATTTCAGAGAGAGAAAGACAACCAGTGGGGGGAAGCAGCAGAGGGAGAGGGACAAGCAGACTCCACACTGAGCTCAGACCCCACATGCAGCTCGATCCCGCAGCCCTGAGGTCACCGCGTGGCAAAGCCAAGAGTTGGAGGCTTAACTGACTAAGCCACCCAGGCGTCCCTAAAATGTTATTATTTTAAATGCTATCTTGAATTATTTTAAAATGCTTTTAATTATTTAAAAATGATACTCTGACTATTATGACTTTAGAAACCCCATAATTCAGTGGAATTATGCAGTATTTGTCTTTTTGTAACTGGCTTATTTTACTTAGCACAGTGCCCTCAAGGTTTGTCTGCATTGTTGCAAATGGTGAGATTTCCTTCTTTTTAAAGGCTAAATAGTATTCCACTGCTTGTTTATGCAATCAGTGCATAAACTGTGTAGGGTATATTGGCTCTACCCATTCGTCCATCCATGGACATTTGGGTTTTTTCCACATCTTGGCTTGCTACAATGGACAGAGGGGGGCTACTTTTTAGAGATCCTGATTTTGATTAGGGGGACTATAAACCCAAAAGTGGGATCACCCGAGCCTATGGAAGTTCTGTTTTTGGGGGGGAATCCTCCATACTGTTTTCCACAGAGGCTGCACCCTTTTTACATTCCTACCTACAGTGTATGAGGATTCCAATTTCTCCATATCCTCGTCAATATTCGTTATCTTTTGTTTTTTGATAATAGCCAAACTCCCAGCAACAGATTAAGAGGATGGTTGCCGTGGCTGAGAGGAAGAGGGAATGGGGGTTGTTGTACAAGGGGTGTCATGTTTCAGTGATGCAAGATGAACAACTTTGGGAGCTCTACTCTACAACATTATACAACAAAACTGTACTGTGCACTTGGAAATTTAAGAGGACAGATTTTGGGTTAAGTGTTCTTACCACAGTAAAAGAGTCATTGCCACAAACATTTATTTTAAATTACCTCGAATGTCGGTACATTTGTGAAAAACCCATAAAAGGTACGACACCAAGAGCAAACTCCCAACTAGGGATTTGGGGTATAATGTGTCAGTTTGGTGACTTGATTGTAACAAATGTACCACAGGGCATGGGATGTTAATAGTGGGGACATTCTGAGTGTGTGGGGGCAGGAAAGTGTAGAAACTCTCTGTACTTCCTGCTCGATCTCTTTGTGAACCAAAAACTGCTCTAAAAAATAAAGTCTAGGGGCGCCTAGGTGACTTAGTGGGTTAAAGCCTCTGCCTTCGGCTCAGGTCGTGATCTCAGGGTCCTGGGATCGAGCCCCACTTCGGGCTCTCTGCTCAGAGGGGAGCCTGCTTCCCTCTCTCTCTCTGCCTGCCTCTCTGCCTACTTGTGATCTCTGTCTGTCAAATAAATAAATAAAATCTTAAAAAAAAAAACCAAAAAATAAAGTCTATATTTAAAAAATGTTATTAGCACATTAGCTCCTTGGTTCCACCCATGTTGAAATATACCGAAATCTACAGGAAGCTCTCACAGAGACCTCATGTAGGCAGTGTGACACGTACCGTCCCCTGCCTTGGTCCCACTTCCCATGAGCCACTGTGCCATTTTTCTGCTCTCTTTCACTGGATCATTTGCCAAAGGCCCTCCTCCCATCCCATCTTAAACTCATTCTACTGGCAAGGCCCATGCTGATTTCCAGTTCGCTAAATGCATTACTGATTCTCAGTGGTTACATGTCACGGCACCTGGCACAGCTGGTTGGCCCATCCTTGAAACAATCCTTCATTTGGCTTCCAGCTTGCCGCAAGCTCCTTGTTTCCCTCCTCCTCTTGCCCAGTCTTCCTCATTTCTCTGCTTCTGGAGTGCTCAGAGCATAGTCCTGAGACCTGCAAGCCTTTCCAGCTTCACTCACCTCCCTTGATAATCTCATGCAGTTTTATGGTTTCAAATTTCAAATTTGAATATTCAGTTCAGAACACCCCTGGAAAATTCCACTGACTTGCGTGGCCCCGTACTTGGGGTGCAGTAGACATCTCTAATTTTCCATTCCCCAGAGTGGGATGGCCTTAGCTCCTCCCTCAGCCCTGCTGCTCGGCCACTCTTCCCAGACACCCACAGGCACTCCTGACTTCCTGTCTCACAGCTCACATTCAGTCCATCCGGAAACTGTTGCGTCCTCCTTAAAAAGGTAGCATCGACTCATGTCTCCCACTGCCCCCAAATTGGCTGAAACTACTCATCTAGATTGTTGCATGAGCCTCCTGAATGACTTTCTTACTTCTACTTCTGTTGTCTTGAAATGTCGGTGGGACCCTGTCATTCCCCACTCAAAACCTTCCAGTGGCTCCCATTCCATTCAGAGTAAAGGGAAGTCTTTACAATGCCTACAAACGCCCCACGGGATCTGCCTGGCCCACTCCCTACCCCCACTAGCCTACACTTTCTTTTCTAACTTCACCTCACACTGGGGTCCCCTTGCTCAACTGCTCTAGCCACGCCCACTCTTTTTAAAAAGGTATTTTTTTTTTTTTTTTTTAATTTGAGAGAGAGAGAGCATGAGAGGAGAGCGGTCAGTGGGAGAAGTAGACTCCCTGCTAAGCAGGGAGCTCGATGTTGGACTCAATCCCCGAACTCCAGGATCATGACCTGAGCTGAAGGCAGTCGCTTAACCAAATGAGCCACCGAGTGCACCACGCCCACTCTTTTTTTGCTGTTTTTCAAATATGTCGAACATGCTTCCATGGAGGGCCTTGTCCCTTGCTCTTCCCGGATCCTGGGTCCCTCGAGCCCCAGATACTCACGGCTTGCCACAGTTACTTCTGTGACACTCCCAAGAATATTTTCAAATGTCCCCTTCTCAATGACTCATCCTTGACCACATTATTTAAATCGCAGCCCTGGGCCTTTATCCTCCTTCTCCTCTTCATTTTTCTTCAAAACACTCATCATCATCTTTTTTTTTTTTTTTTTTTGAGAGAGAAAGAGAGAGACTCTCAAGCAGGCTCCACGCCCCTGGCTGAGCCTGACACCGGGTCCGTCTCAAAACCCTGAGATCATAACCTGAGCTGAAATCAAGCGTTGGACCTTTAACCCATTGAACCACCCAGGCACCCCCATCATCTTCTTAGTATATATTTATTGCTTGGTTTATTGCCCATCTCCCCATCTAGAATGTAGGGCACTGATGAGTGTACTGATTTTTTTCTCCTTACTGCCTTAGCCTTAGCCCCTAGCAAGCATAGTAGACATTCCTCTAATACATGAATGAATGGATTGGTGAATGAAAGCCTGTTTCCTTTGACTGAACTGATAGCCCCTCCTCATGCAAATGAGAGATAAATGCCTAACTATGCTCTTGAAAACGTTTCCAAGGCTAGGAAAATGTAAGTCAAAATCTTTAGAAGGATTATTGCCCTAAATACAACCGACATATTACGCTACAGCTCAAAATGTAAAGTAAACATCATTTTCATCAGAAAGAAAGGTAGTTACTTGCACTAAACCCTGCTCATCTAGGTGCTGAAGTATAATTAAAGAGGCACAGGCAGGATGTCTATAGATCCTGAAAGGCAGGATAAGTCTTATTTTTGAGTTTATGGCTTGATTAGATCAATTTGTCTTCCTTCTACTTTTATTACTCAGTGAACGAAAAATGAGCAAAAACATTTCTTACAATTCTGTGCTTTTAGGAAGTTTTTAAGTCTAGTAAGAAATGTGTCTTAATTTTTCAAAGCTCTCCCTAAGCGTAGACTTCTTCATTTTATGTTAGCTTCAGTTCAGAAGGGAATTTCAATGATGCGATTAGTGTGGAAGGCAAGGTGCACTGGTGGAAAGGAATTTTTGTTTGTTTGGTTTGGGTTGATCCCCTTCTGCCTTGGTCCATAATTTGCTCTGGAATTTCAAGGAACTCCCATCACTCTTCAGTTTTCAGGCTGCAAAATATGAAGAAGAAAAATTACAGCTCTGTTGTAAGAATGCTGCTGTGTTTTACAAACTGATGTTAAAAAAGGTAAAAATACTTCAAAATCTAAGAAAGAAATTTACAATGTAATGTCAAGTGTACTCAACACATATTCTAAGAGTGGAAACAGTGATCAAAGGCTTCTGCTGGAAACGCCTCTGCAAGGTGATACCCTGTCCACACTGATCCACAGATCCCCTCTATGGCTTCCCGAAAGTGGTCTGGGCTGACCCCAAAGGGCCAGCTTTACATGAATAATGAGACATCATAACAGCCCAACTTCCAGGTCTCCGTATTTTGGCCTATTTTCGAAATGGGTAGAAAATGAAGTCGTCAGTAAAGGAAGCACACCAACAAAAGTATTTTTAAATGACTTTTCAAGAGTGCCTGGGTGGCTCAGTCGGTTAAGCATCCGACTCCTGATTTTGGCTCCAGTCATGATCTCAGGGTCCGTGCTCAGCAGGGAGTCCATTTGGGTTTCTGTCTCACTCTCCCTCTGCCCCTCACCCCACTTTTTCACACACTTTCAAATGAATAAATAAAATCTTTAAAAAGAATAACTTTTTAAAACTGAGTAAATTATCCAAACTAGCTTGAAGTTTTGGAATAATGAAGACATGCTTTATATTCGAGCCTGGGGCTGGTTTTTTTATATCCCCATTTGTTCTTTTTCTCTCATTTCCTTTTGCTTACTCTCCTTTTCTCTCTCTCATTTACTGAGTAATAAGAAATAAACTGATGTCGATAAAATTTGCCTCTTATCTCATCTGCTTGATCAGTATGTGTTCTCCCCCGCTCTGTGAGTCTTGTGGGTTTTTAGCTGTAAAAAGCCCTTCCCTATCAGTCTGTTCTGAAATGCTTCATTCTCCTGTGCTTAGGCCAGGATGTGGATATTATTTAAGTTTATATAGACTGAGAAGTAGCCATTATCTCAATCTGGTAGTATTACAGTTGATTACTTCCTGAAGTACCTCTTTAGATCAAGAATCCTCCTAATAAAAAAATCTCTAAAAAAGTGCTTTTAAATTGCACAATGTGGAATTAACCAGCCTCCATGCACCACTCAGGCCTCTCCTGGGCTCAAATGTGAAAGGCCCCCTTTCTCCTCCCAGAATGTCACGGAATTGGGGATTGTAGGTGCAGTAGTAGTGCGTTTGCTTAAAGAGGACAAGCCCAGGGTTCAGCCTATAACCAATGACCTGGGAAAGACCACTGGTTTTCTCTCTGCTCCTCTTTCTGACACAGGGCTCAGAATAGAGTAAAGAAAGCAAAAAGCCTTGGGGGGGGGGGGTGTGGGGAAAGGCGCTTATGGAAGCTCCAACTATGATTATCCCATTCGGATCAGATTTCTCTGTTTTTAAGTATTTCAGCTTAAAAAAGAAAGCCAAACTGCTTACATTTGGTAGCAGTGAAAACTCCCTGGCTTTTTTTAAGTCGCTGCACCAAATGTTTCTATTTTTTAGTGGCTTCGTGATAGCGTATCCTTCTTCTGTTTTTAGGTATGACAGATTCCGGTGCCATCTCCTTGTGCTTGGGATCGGGGAGGAGAGCCATCAGCCGGCAGCTCTCTCCTGGAGGGACTTGCTCATGTCCTTGTGAGGCCAGGATCGCATTCTATTTGCAACCTGCTTGGGGTCAGCAGAGGAGAGCCTGTCTGATTCTTGCTGAAGCAATGATCACTCGCTTAGTGTCAGGTGATACTGAGGTGTTAATTCTGCCTTGACTACTAATTTATAAAACCCTCCCCTCATGACCTTAGCCTCTTCTTTCTGGAGGTGAAGTCACCCTGCCACCCACCCTCAGAACCAGAGACGTTGCTGTCATTGTTAAGGTACTAGAGTCTCTCTTGGGTATTTTTGGACTTTTTTTTTATGTGTATTCATGGAACTGTAAATCTCCTTATCCGGGGTCAAATATTCTCCACAGCATTGATATTAACTAGAATATTTGGAAATAAGAAGTAAAATATTCCTGACATAAAGCCTGGGGCCCTTAATTTTTAAATATTTTGGTATGTTTTAGGGAATTCTCACTGTGAGATCAATTTCTTGCTAAAAAAAAATCAGAATTTTCATTTTTACCAAGTCCTCAGGAGAGGGAAGCTTCTCTCCTTATCCCATCATTCACTGGAACACGGTGGATGGGATCAGGCGGTGGTCATGTCTGCGGGGTTTATCAGCATTGTGCCTGGCACCTTGAATGAGTGAACCAGGATCCACCTTCAAATGGCTGAGCTTTTCTCAGTTCAGAGACAAAAATCCCTTTCCTCTGACCAGCGTCTAGCTGACTGGGTTTAGACAACATCCATTAGAGCACACGGGTAATGGGAAGTAAAATTTTTGCAGGAGTTAAAGAGGTTGCTCTGGGGATTAAAAAAGGGAAAGATCTTAAAAAAAAAAAAAAAGTACAAACAATACCCCATTACTCCTTTACTTATAGAAACAGTGTTAGAGGAGCCTGGGCTAGAGGACAAATTCTCAGTGCGGGGGCTCTTCCAGAGGTGGTAATGGGGACAGGCCAGAAGAGTAAGAGTAAAGAGTAAGAGTAAACTTGGCAGATCACCTTCATCAATTTTTTTTTTTTAAGATGTTACCTATTTATTTTGGGGAGAGAGAGAGTGCGGGAGCGCAGGAGCAGTGGGGGAGGAACAGAAGGAGAAGCCGACTCCCTGCTGAGCAAGGAGCCAGGCAAGGAGCCTGCCCGGGGACCAGTGGGATCATGACCTGAGCTGAAGGCAGAGGCTCAACCGCTCAACCGACTGAGCCACACAAGCTCCCCTCCTTTAGCAATTTTTTTTAATGTGGAAAGGCAAGTCAGATGCTTTGTGTGGGATCCACTTAAGTGCAAAGTGTACCTGACGCAGAGAATACATTAGTATGACTTTGGGTGTTGGCAGCCAGCAGCCAGGGAGGGGAGGGAAGGCGTAGGGAATGCCCAGAGGGCAAGTGGTTTGAAAAGATACCAATAGCATGGGGCCAAAAGGATAAACTTGGCCTTCTCCACATCAGTGGATGACAAAACTTTTGAGGGCTGCTAAGTCAAGCTGTATTGTCATTCCACCAGTAATTTGTTCAGTGGGTATTTATTGAGCACCTGTTGCATGTCGGGCCCCTGGGTTAGGCTCCAGGAATACAATAATTAATTTAAAAAAGAAAAAGAGGGGTGGGGAGCCTGGGTGGCTCAGAGGGTTAAGGCTCTGCCTTCAGCTCAGATCATGCTCTCAGGGTCCTGGGATTGAGTGTCCTGTAGGGCTCTCTGCTCAGTGGGGGGCCTGTTTCCCCCTTTCTCTCTGCCTGCCTCTCTGCCTACTTGTGATCTCTTTCTGTGTCAAATAAATAAATACATAAAATATTTAATTAAAAAAAGAAAAGAAAAAGAGGGTGCCTGGGTGGTTCAGTCAGTGGAGCGGCTGCCTTTGGCTCAGGTCATGATCCCAGGGTCCTAGGATTGAGCCCCTCATCCGGCTCCCTGAGCAAGGAGCCTGCTTTTCCCTCTCCATCTGCTGCTCCCCATGCTTGTCCTCTCTCTCACTCAAATACAGAAATAAAATCTAAAAAATAAAGAAAGAGAAAGACAAGGTCTTCACCTTCTGGGACTTGCCATCTAATGGGAAACAGCCTAGTCACTAGATAAATGCATTTGGATTACTAGTTATAATTACAATCTGGAAGAAAAGGAACAATGCGGGAAATCTTTCCTAAATTGGGTAAAAGGTGGAACAAGGGAAGCTTTTCTGAGGAAGTGACTTCTGAGCTCAGGGATGAAGAAAGTATAAGAGTCATATGCACAAAACGTGGAAGAAAGAACATTTTGGAAAGCAGGAATTCCAGGAGGAGTCACCGACACACAACCAGAGCTGACTGAGCTGGGAAGAGAACTACACCAAATAAAGTCATCAGGTTTAGCGATGATGAGATCACGCAGGGCCTTGGAAGTTCTACTAAAAATTTTTTAATTTCAGTCTCAAAGACATGGAAACTTCTGAAAGCTTTTAAATGAGAGAAGGGCACGATCCAGCCAGAGCTTTCAAAAGCTGCTCCGGCTGAGTTATGGAGAATAACTGGAAGGGGGCGAGGACGGGATGATGACGCAATAGGCAAGAATCATGACACACGGACTGGATCGTGGCAGTGGACACAGACAGATGGCTCGCATGTTCCCGCATGACCGACCAAAAACACATGAGATGAGCCGTCTACACCTTTAGCACGCCCCGCAGCTCTCCCGTGATCTGAGGAGGTGGGCAGACACCCATCGTGGACATGCTGAGCGGAGGAGAGTCAGCAGGCTCAGGTCCAGGCATCTGGCTGGCGAGTGAGTCAATACGGTTGACTTCTTTCTTGACGAGCCATTGCGCATGGGCAACGCTGACCTCGTGCCCATGTTCCTTTTAGAACACGTGCTCCCAGAGAATGGCTGTGGTTGCTGGATCCATTTCAGCTGGGAGCTGTTTGAGCTGCTCTGCTGGTCTACACCTTTGCTGTCAACACCTTTTCAGAAGCTACCCACTTTTGATCACCGCTTGCCAGGCTGGCCTGTGTGGTGTGTGTGTGTGTGGGTGTGTGTGGGTGTGTGTTTCCCACGTCGTGGCCCCACACCGTTCCCATCGGGCTCCCTTACCGTATTGACGGGGCGGGGGGTGGGGGGAGGGGCGGGGAGACAAAAGATTCCCCAGTAAGAATCTGGAATTGAAGCAGGGAAACGTGAGAGCAAGGCTGTGAAAATGCCTTGCTAATAGTAGGAGAAATGTAAATGAAAACCACTTACAAAATATGCCTTTTATAGCATCTACATTATTATACTAACAGAAGTAAATTGTATTTTGATTGCGGCCGGCTGAAAACCACATCCTACATGTGTGAGGGATATGATCAGCTTAATCAGTTGCTGATCCCAGGACAATTTCATCCCAGTGTATTGGGAGAGTGCAAATAACATAGAGTTTATTCCATTCTTCTTAGTAATTTAAATGTCACTTTGTTAAATGAACTTGAAGACAGATTCGCATTACTTCAATGCAGGGTTTCCAATAATAATGTAACACTTTTTCCCCCCTTCCAGTACCAAGGCAATCGCTTAATGTAAAAAGCAAGTGGTTAAATTCAAAACATTTTCCCGAATGAAGGTCTTTTAGGGCTCTGATTTGCGGGGGGGGGCGGGGGTGTAGGGTCCTGGGGTCAACTGTATTTTCAAAGGCTCACTAAATGTACCAAGTATTAAGGTATTGTGTCTCCGCCCACTTCTGTCAAAGCCACTTGCGTAATATTTTACCATACCGGGGCTGGAACTCGCGACGTCACACTATTGCTCGGCCGGCAGCTGCCGGGATAGACTTTGCCAACAGGGGGCGCTCGAGGAGGGGGGAAAGTGAGCTTTGGAGGTAGAGAGGGTTCCTGGTTCTTTGGCTTTTGCCTCCAGATCGACGGTGGCGCCTCGCCTCCTCGCCCAGGCTCACCTCTCTGCTCACACTAATGTTCGTTCACATAGTAACAGCTGAATCACCTCTGGCGGGGCTCATGCCCCCAGGACCAGCTTCACCTCCCTGCCCCTGGACAGTGCCAGCACCTTCTCAGACCACCAGGTCCCAGCTCTGCACAGCCTCTTCTTGGAGCCTCTAGGTTTAAATCATCTCAACCCCCAGCCCTGGGGGGAGGGGACTACAACCTGCAGTGGCTACCGCTGTCCTATCTTAGTGTTTCCTTTTTGCCTTTGCCACTCTCGATATCCAGCTAACGCTTCTTTCTGTTAAGTGATCTCTGTTAACGTCAGATGGTCCCACATGTAGTTTTCTCTCCTGGCTGGACGTTGAAGGACACATAAGTTCTTGTGACCCACTGACTGCTTTCTGTGGGGCTTTGACAGGTCAGCCTTCTTCTGAATCCCGAGACTACATGGATCAGGACTTGGAGTCGCCAAGACGTGACCTGCACGGATCTGTGATGATGGAGACTGTGCAGCCTGGTGCGGTCACTGCTGGCTGAGAACTTCTGTGTCCTGCCAAGCTTCGGTTTTCATTTAACAGGCTGAAAAGGTCCATGTCGTAGGAACATTATAGAAATGATAGAACCGGAAGCTGTAGAAGAAACACCTGCCCATTCTTCCAGCTGGACACTGCTGAGAATTCTTAAATAGTAGAATACAGAGATTTCTTTTCCTAGAGGGAACTGATAATATAAAACAATTTTCGGCTCTGGGTTTGAGTGACTGCAGCTCAAAGCCTCAGATTACCCTCTTACTATACGTGTGGTCAGATTTACATCTGGAACTCAGGGAACTACGGTCAACAGTAAAGTCCTTTTCTTCTTCATTTATAGACATTAGACACTCTAGCAACAAAATGCTAAAGAGAAGCTTATTAAAAAAAAACACACAATCCATAGCACGGAGGTGGGGTCAGAAAGCCACGGTTTCCATGTTTGTCTCCAGCATTTGTAAGACTTAGTGATCTTTGCTGAGTTAAGTTCCGGCTTCCTCATCTCCGAAAACACAATGATGATTTCTGCCTTAGCTGACTGTCTGAAAATTAAGATAATATCTGTAAAGCTTGGCGTCCAATGCAGGTACGGCACTGTTGGCAGCCTCTCTCCTTCCCCAAGCGTCTGCTCCTCCAAGGCAAAACCGACCAGGTTGGTGTGAGGATGGCGGTACTCTCGCCGTATTTGAAAAGAGCCACAATTGCCCTTAGCTTTCAGTGTTTAGCTTAGTAGCCTAGGCCCCCGTAATTATGGTGTTCACACTAGCTAGCCACAAAGATAAACCAAGACATGCCTCTTACACTTTATGCCAGTGGTTGCACATCCCACTTTGTTTCTAACCGTAATCCATTTCTTGGCTTCCTCTGGGACATTAGGAAGTCACATTGCAACGTGGTAGAGAGAATTCAATCATCCTGAAGCTTCTCTGTCCGGGTAGCTCTGACAGCCCAATTTATCTGGGCCGAGGCTTTCTGTTGTGGGGACCATGGGATCTCCAGCCCCATCTGTACCTTCTCGAGGCATTTCAGACGTCCCCCAGTCATGGTGTCTCACCCAGAAGAGAAACAGGTCATTTCCTCCTGATCTAGTCCATGGGTCCCAGAATCAGTGCTTTGTTTGTTTGTTTATTTTGAAGACTTATTTATTTATTTGAAGAGGGAGCAGGCGGGATGTGTGCGAGTGGGGGGAGGGGCAGAGGGAGAAGAAGAGAGCATCTGAAGCCAGCTCTGCCCTGAGTGCAGAGCCCAATGCGGGGCTCAATCTCACAACCCTGAGATCATGACCTAAGCTGAAACCGAGAGTCTGACACTCAACGGACTGTGCCACCCACACATTGCCCCTCCCGGCCCAGAATCCGTGTTTTAAACAAAACTCAAATCAGATCCTTCTTCTGCTTCAAACCTTCAATGACTCCCAGTTCTCTGTAAAGTCATATCTAGGCTCCCACCTGATCCTCAGAGATGTCGCCGACTGTCAGCCATATCACCCTTTTGCGGTCCCTTTGGTGCCAACTCTGGGCGGAGAGCAAGCCTTGGAAGGCTAGGTCACAGGAAGCCTTGCAGCTTCTCCCTCATTCTTTTGGAACTCCCATTCTGGGGGAAGATAACTGCCCATGTCAAAAGTCCAACTACCACCAGACACCACCACCCCATGAGGAAGGCAAAGGGAGCTCCATGGAAAGGCGGAGAGACTACTGAGAGAGGGGGAAAGGCCAGCTGCCCCGGTGTTCGTGTCAAGCCTTCAGATGACCGCAGCCCCAGCCACTTACTGACTGTAATCTCAGAGAAACTCCAGCTAGACCAGCAGGAGAACTTCCTGGTGGAACCGAGTCAGACGGTGGTTGGGACCCCAGGAGGTAGGGACAAAGAGGTGGGGCACCGGCCAGCATCTCTCTCTCTCTTTTCCTCTCTCTTCATGAAGTCTGAGGGCTACACCATGTATTGTCTCCATTGGGGGGCTCCTTCTCTATCAGTCCCGTAGTTCCAGAGCCCAGGTTCAAGGGCAGGGGATGCAGGTACCATCTCTCCCTAAAAGAAGTTTCAGGATTCCTGGCCACATTTACAAATGGCCACGGTCTGACCTGTGGCCACAAGTTGTTTCTCTCTATCTTGTGTGCAAAATACACGCCCCCTTCCCTCTTTTGCCTACACCCTGCCATTGCAAACATCACACTGTTTTAATTAGTTGTTTACATGTTTGCCTGCCCTCTGAACTTCCTTCAAGACAGAGAGGGTGTCTAATTCATCTTTGGATCCCTTGTGGCTCATATGCTTATTACCCAGCATATAATATATATCTAGGAAAGGTTGAACCGTCATAAATTACACTGCACACACATACAGTAAGTGGATTGTAATCAACATAAATTGAGAAAGGAGAATATCAGCTAATGGTTAGATTAAATCCTGTATTTAATTACATATTTCCCAAACAGATCTCTCTCTCTTTTCAACTCATTAGGATCATGTCGAAAATTAAAAGTAAATTTGAAAAAAATGGGGGAGTGTAAATGGAAACTGCAGAAGGCTGTTCTTCGGTCTTGCTAGGGGAACAAATAATTATATTAATATTCACTCTCCTGCTCTAACTGCTCATATTTCATCTTTATTTTTGCCTTCCTTTCCTACCGAGCAGGGTCAGGGAAAGGGCAGGAGTCAGAAGGGTCCAACCGCCTGGTGTGACTTGACTCTGTAGGCAGGCAATTCACCAGCTCCTTCAACCTCTCCCGTCAAAAGCACTTCGATCTAACGCATCCGAAGTACGTGGGAGGAAGCAGGTCGGTCCTGGCTCTGAGCCATCATGGACAAGCGTGGAGAGAAGGAATGAGGGAGTAGAAGCAGGGGTGGGGGAGAAGTTTGAGTTACATTAAAAAAAAACAACAACAGACCAAACCAAACCCAGGAGAATGTCCACAGCCGCCCCCCGCCCTCAGCACCCCGCCAGCACTGGGTCTTCTCTCACTTGGCAATAAAGGGGACTCTGGGAGAAGTTTTGAGCTCCAAATGTGATGTCAGCCTCTTGTCTGCAAACTGGAAGGAATGCCATTCCTTCTTGATCAGTCAGTCCGTGTAGAACCTGGTACAGGATCGAGTTTCCAGGAGGATGCTCCTGGAAGGCATAGAGCCAGCCTGGAGAGAGAAAACCATTATTCATTCACTTATTCTCTCACAAAGGAGCGTCTCTGTATAGCCTGCCCTGTGCCAGGCACTGGGCCAGGCCCTAGGAAGAAGATAGAGCATGAGACAGCCAGGGCTTGCCCTCCAGTGAGGGAGACACAGGATAAGTGTTAAGTTAAAAATCCTTAGGGTTGGGGTGCCTGGGTGGCTCAGCGGGTTAAAGCTTCTGCCTTCGGCTCAGGTCATGATCCCAGTGTCCTGGGATCGAGCCCCATGTCGGGCTCTCTGCTTAGCAGGGAGCCTGCTTCCTCCTCTCTCTCTCTGCCTGCCTCTCTGCCTACTTGTGATCTCTGTCAAATAAATAAATAAAATCTTTTAAAAAAAATCCTTAGGGCGCCTGGGTGGCTCAGTTGGTGAAGCGTCTGCCTTCAGCTCGGGTCATGATCTCAGGGTCCTGGGATCAAGCCCCATGTGGGGCTTTCTGCTCAGTGGGGAGTCTGCTTCTCTCCCTCTGCGCTCTTTCTCTCTCTGTTATTTATTAAATAAATAAAACCTTTACAAAAAATTAACAACAACAACAACAAAAATCCACACACTGCTTGTGCTGTGGTGCGTTTCCAAGAAGGAAATCAACAAGGGGATAGTATGGAGAGGAAGCGGAGGGGTGGTATTTTAGGCAAGGTAGTCGAGGAAAGTCCTTCTGAAAAGGAAACATTTCAGTTAACACACGAGGGGCAAGAAGGAGTCAGCCACATACAGCTAAGGGAGAAGGAGACCCCGAAGCTGAAAGAATCCTGGAGGTTCTAGGCACTGGTAGAGATGGGCAGGGTCCAGATGCTGCAGCCCTCGTAAGGCAGGCGGGAGAGTGCAGGGTTTTCTTTTAAGTGCCACGAGAAATCATTAAAGGATTTTAATTAAGCTGGGAGTAAAATAATTCTATTTTAATAACTGCAGCCTGGAGGCCGTATGGGGAATAGAATAGAATTGGAGAGGCCAGTTGTCAGACTGTTCCAAAGGTCCAGATAGGACACAAAGGTGGCTTAGAGTGACAGTGGGGATAGGGAGGAAGGAGTGGATTTAAGGTGTAGTTTGACAGCTGGGCCAGCAGGACCTACTGGTAGATTGGCTGGGGCGAGGGTGGCTGGGACGGAAGTGAGAGAAGCCTCTGGGATTTCTCTTAGGTGGGGTGATCTTTGAAAGCTTGCGGACATTCAGAGGGAAATGTCAAGGCCACGGTTGACTAATGAGCTGGAGCACAGAGGAGAGTTCCAGAGATACCAGCACAGAGGTTGAAATGCATGAGATCAGGTGAGCCTACTGATGAGAACATACGATAGAGGAGAGAAGAAAACCCCGGCCCAAGGGCTCCGATGTTCAGAGATTACGGAAGACAAGGACTAGGGATGGTTTGGCTGAGGTGAATCTTTATGCCTTGGTTCACACCGTTCCCTTGGTCCGGAATGCCCTGGTCTCCTTTCCTTGCCTGGTAAAATCCCATGCATCTTTCAAAACTCAAATAAAATGTCACCACTTCTGAGAGCCTCTTCTGACTCCCTATCCCGGTCCCCACCGTAGCAGAATCAGTCGCTCCCTTTCCCGTCTTCCCATGGCTCTTTGTTCCCAGGCTCTCTGGGTCCTGAGAACACTGTGTTCCGGCAGTTGTTGACTTTTCCATTTCCCAAACTGAGCTGGAGCTCTTTTGGGCACATACCGTGGCTTTATTTATTCTTATAAACAAGTACAGTTCCAGTACCTAGCAAACCATAAATATCTGTGGAGTGAGGGAACGAGCGCAAGAATGGTATCCACAGTACAAATGAAAATAATCCCTGAAATCGCCGGTGGCTCTGGGCCACCTGAAGAGATTGCCTGATGTAGGCTGGGAAGAGGGGACTCGGACTCTTACAACCAGACCTTTGAGAACTCAGTTGCCTGCAGAACCATGTCCCAGATGTTGCTTGTAAGAGAAAGCTCGAGGATTATCTTTTGATGAACGCTCACCACGGAGTCTTTGATCTCATCTAAGAGCACCAAAGTGTCTCCTGGAAGTCAGTGCAGAGGCCCTGGGGAGTCCAGTTGAAGGTGAGGGAGTCAGGGTGTGCCAACCTCCAGCAGAGATCCAGATAAAAGAATGTGAAGATGCAGAAGCAGGAAGAGGTTGTCCTTTTCTGGCCTGCGGTTCCTTTCCACTGAGCTGAGCTCTGGCGTGCTGCTGGCAGCAAAGAACTCATGGTCCCAGGAAGAGGGAGAAGAGCTTCGCCCAAGAGGGGCTCAGACAGGAAATGCAAAAGGAGCAACAGATTGTGTCTCTGCTCACTCATAAGAAATTATGTGTAGATCATTTCTTGAAATCTCTCTGTGTCAAATTAGATCAGCATTCTGTCCAAGGATGTATGGAGTATACACACAATAAGTGTCGGCTCACATTGAATTTTACATGGTCAAGTTCTATTCAACACCTCCAATACTGCCTTCTGCTCGGTGATTTTTTATAATGCGAGATTCTTCATCATCACCGTGATCATTCCTGACCTCCTTTCCTAGTTAGGGTGAGTGTCATTGCAATGGAAACCCCAACTCAAATTAGCTGTCAACATACATACGATATGTCTCAGGAGGACATTCTGCAGATGCGCTGCAGAGTGGAGGTAATTGATTCAGCAAATTAATGGTGTCACCGAGGATCTAGGTGCTCACTATCTCTCCTCAGTGGGGGTAGCAGGGCTGGTAGCAAGTACCAGCAGCCACTCCAGGTGACATTCCAGATATGACACTGTTTAGGAGAAACAGTGTCTTCTGGCTCTATCTGAGAAGAAAAATCTCTCCCCAGGAGCTTCTTGGGAAGCTTCTCCTCATGGCTCATCCATAAGGATGGAGGGACAAGCCCATTCCCAAGTCAGTGACCGGCACGACTTGTCTGTGCTTCCTCTAAAGCACAAAGACTCTTGAGGATCAACCATAATGTCTACCACACATTTGTAGAGTGGCCTCAGTTTACCAAATGCTTCATGTGTCTACCCAGTGGCATCTCCGTGAGGTAGGTAAAGTGGGTCTTATTGTTCCCTTGTTATGTATGAGACATTAGATGTCCATAGAATAGTACCTTGCTTTTTTTGAATCTTTTATTTATTTATTGGACAGACAGAGATCACAAGTAGGCAAAGAGGCAGGCAGAGAGAGAGGAGGAAGCAGGCTCCCCGCTGAGCAGAGAGCCTGATTCGGGGCTCGATCCCAGGACCCTGGGATCATGACCTGAGCTGAAGGCAGAGGCTTCAACCCACTGAGCCACCCAGGTGCCCCTAGTACCTTGCTTTTAAGAAATGTGTTTTCACAGGGAGACCTGGGTGGCTCAGCCAGTTGAGCATCTGACTCCTGATTTCAGCTCAGGTCATGATCTCTGTGTTCTGAATTTGAGCCCTGCGTTGGGCTCTGTGCTCAGTGAGGGATCCACATGTCCTTCCCTTCCCTCTCCACCCCTGCTCCTGCTCGCATGCTCTTTCTCTCTCTCAAATAAACAAATAAATAAATAAAATCTTTTAAAAACGTGTTTTTTTTAAAGAAATGGTAGAAAATAAAATATCACTACTTAAAAACCCAAGTAAAAGAACGTATGTAGCTAATAATCACTAGGGGTGACTAAGCCACTAGGTGAACAGCTAGTGACAAACCTAACAATGGGTTGGTCAGTTTCATAATGCCTGAACCTATTAATCATTCTTAATATCATGAAGAAGAGAGGCGGCCAGATAGCATCACCTCCTGATGTGATATATTAAGAGGTACACAATGTACATCCGAGTCTCATCAAGCGTCTGATTCTACCCACCAGTTTATGGGAAATACAGGAGACAGAAGAATGCGTTAAAGATACTATGGGAATGCAATGAAAGCCCACATGTGGGAAACTTTACAAAACAAACAACCTGCTGTCTTCAACAGATAAATGGTAAGAAAAAGGAAAAAGAGGAAGGGGGAACTTATAGATTAAAATAAATTTAGGAGACTTATCAGCTAAATGCTGATGGGACCTTGTTCAATCCTATTTTAAACAAAGTTTTTTAAGTTTAATGTTTTTTTTTTCCTTTTTCAATTCAAGCACAATGAACATAGGTTTTTTTTTTCTCTTAAAGCTTTTTTTTTTAAAAAAAGATTTTATTTATTTGTCAGATAGAGATCACAAGTAGGCAAAGAGGCAGGCAGAGAGAGAGGAGGAAGCAGGCTCCCTGCTGAACTGAGAGCCCAATGCGGGGCTCGATCCCAGGACCCTGGGATCATGACCTGAGCCGAAGGCAGAGGCTTTAACTCACTGAGCCACCTAGGCGCCCCTCTTAAAGCTTTTTATTTATTTGAGAGAGAGAGAGTGAGCACAAGAAAAGGGGGGGGGTGGACAGAGAGAGAGGGAGAAGCAGACTCCCTGCCAAGCAGGGATCCTGATGCGGGGCTCAAACCCAGGACCCCGGGTTTGACTCGGATCATGACCTGAGCCGAAGGCAGATGCTTAACCAACTGAGCCACCCAGGCACCCCAACAATATAGTGATTCAACAATTCTAAACATTTTATAACATTACGTACATCAAGTTTTAAAAAAAATTATGAGACCATGTGGAAAATCTTAATGATGGTTGAGAATTTGATGGTATAAAGGAATTTTTAATAATTCTGTTGCATATAATAATAGTAATGGCTATAGATTCTGAACTATGTATGGATAAAATTATACAATGTCTATACCATTGTATAATACCAGTACAGGTTGGGGGTTGGTGAGTGAGTGGAGAACAGATGGTCTTTTGTAAACAAGCATTGGGGCTGGGTCATGTGTAGATTGGGGGCTCATCCCATTATTTTTTCTACTTCTGTGTATGTTTAAATATTTCCATAATAAAAAGTGAAATATATAAAAAGAGAAGAAAACATTCGCCTACAAATCTGCTCCTACCCACTGTCCACAAGGCAGGTGCACTGCAGGTTTGTTCTCTCCTTAATAGCATTTGCAGATCTGAATTTATGAAGTGACTGGCCTTGAAAGGGTGAAGCCCTTTGAATAGTTTCTTCTTGTGTGACCGACTGGCTTGATATGTAGATTTCATCATTTTTACCCTTCCTTTCATGTGTAGATTTATTCATTTATGAAATAAATATTTACTGAGTCTGTCCTCTGTTCCAGTTAAATACTAATCACTGGCCATAGAGTAGTGAGCAAAACAGGCAAGGGCTGAGCCCTCTTAAAATCTACGGTCTCAAATCCAAACAATGAGTGGATGAGGAGGGCTTAGAAGGGTCCAGGGTAGTCCTGGGAAGTTCCTATTCCACTGGTCTCTCCTGAAACATGCCCATGATTTGTCTTCCTACCGGTAGCCCAATCTCAACTCACATACCAGATGGAAATTGACGATCAGGCCTGAGTTTGCCAAAGTCACGTGGCTATTGAGGATTAGAGAGTAGAAAATATAAAAATGTCTTTTATAGTTTGCCCCAAATCAAATGTTTCCCCATTTATAATTCCTTTCCAGAGACTGCAGGTTAAATCCTGTAACATAAGAGAAGTTGTGGGGCACCTGGGTGGCTCAGTCATTAAGCGTCTGCCTTCGGCTCAGGTCAGGATCCCAGGGTTCTGGGATCAAGCCCCGCATCGGGCTCCCTGCTCGGCGGGAAGCCTGCTTCATCCTCTCCTACTTGTGTTCCCTCTCTTACTGTGTTTGTCTCTGTCAAATAAACAGATAAAATCTTAAAAAAAAGAGAGAGAAAAATTGTATATTTTGCTAAAAGTTGTATCACATGCTTTTGTGAAGTTTTATGCAGGAAGTTTTAACAGTTTGATCGCAGTAATACCTGGAGATTCAATTACTGGCTTGTATCTTGGAGAAAGACGATAACAGAACTGTCATCTGGGGTTTTCTGTTGATAAAATAAAAATAGAAACAAAATCAAAGTGCCAAACTCTATAACCTCACTTCTTATAGCATTCTGTTTATGACAATGGACAATTTCATTATTGTCTAGTGTTACACAGGTATTCAAGCCTTTGCTACCAGATTGAGCTCCATATATATATATGTACATATATATATATATATATGGTTTATATATATATATATATTTTTTTTTCCAGGCTAGAGACTATAGTAAGTTTTTTTGTTGAGTATGTAAGTTTCTCTCTTCTCTTTTTCTCCCCACCTGGCCACCTATCCTTTCCCATGTGGAGTGATCTGTCAGAAAGTTTTGGTAGGAAACTCTTGTGAGTTGGGGAGGATAAGGATCTTCAGATACAGGAACCCCAGGAGATAAGGGGGTCAAAGGTGATGAAAGTGAAGGGAGCCCATAACCTCCATCCTGTTTCTCTTCTCTCCACATGCCTCCCTTCCCTGTCCCCAGGTGTCCATAGGTCCCCATTCATGGATCTTTCTGCAACTGAGGGATGAGATAGATGGACAGTTGTCCCAGAACGTCAGATTGTTCTAGGGATTAAATAGGAGAAATCACTCTTGGAGGGTTTTTCTGGTTTGACACTTTGAGCCTGCCTGGGAAAACTTGGGATCTCATGAACATGCAACTGACCCAACTGATACATCACCCACCTAGACACATCTTACTCCGGGATGGTTTTCACCACTGCACAGATTTAATCTTTGTTCTTAGTCATCCATTATGTTGTTTAACCTTACACTGGGCCATTTGAGTGGGAAGAGAAGCATAACAGACATTGACATTGCAAAATAGTTACTAATAAGCATAAAATGGCAATGAGTCTGCACATTCTCTTGATACGACCTATAGAATGTCTCGTATTGCACACAACTATGTCACTAGCTCTTCAAAATTCAATGTTAAAAAGAGAAAATATATCTCATTTGGCTTTTAATTTACTGGGAATTAAAAAATGTGAAAGTATTTATATAGTCAATGTGTTGTTTGCAAAGTTTGACAAATATTAGTGTGAGATGTTCTCTCTTACCTTGTCATGGATGGGAAAAAAGTGAAAGTGATAAACATGAGCCAGTAAATTTTTTTTTTTTTTTTAAATTTATTTATTTATTTGACAGAGAGAGATCACAGTAGACAGAGAGGCAGGCAGAGAGAGAGAGAGAGGGAAGCAGGCTCCCTGCTGAGCAGAGAGCCCGATGCGGGGCTCGATCCCAGGACCCTGGGATCATGACCTGAGCCGAAGGCAGCGGCTTAATCCACTGAGCCACCCAGGTGCCCTGAGCCAGTAAATTTTTGAAGAGCAATATGCAAGATTTCTAACTATTAGGCCATGGGATAGATTTTTAGTCCATCTGACACCAGAATGTGTTGTTAAATTTCAACCTGCATTTTAATATACATCCAGTCTCCAAGGTTGGGAAAATACATCATTTGAAAATTAATTCATCGACCAAATTAATTCATCAATCAGTTCTCATACTGGTATTTCAAAGTGAAACATCCTATGTTATTCGCATATTGATAAACTTAAATGTAATCTTTTTCATAGGTAATAAGAAGTAAAGATCATAAAATACAACCCTGAGGAGAAGACTGATATAAAACATTGGTAATGGAAAAATCACAGAACAGTGAGATTATTTGGAAAAATAATTCCAGAATCTAAGGGGTTATATACTACTGTTAAAGAGGTTTGCAGGGAAAGGGAAAAGGCAAGAACCACTGCTTGGTAAGAGCCCCACCAAATGCCCCCACTTTCAGTGTCTCTGTGCCATATGCTTTGAGATTTTTCCCTTGGGGTCTGAAGATCTCTGCAAAGCACCAATATATTTGCAATCAGAATCGATTGATAGCCATCGAATTAACAGCTGCTCCTTGGAGCTGGCTTTCGGCAGCCTCAAAGCCCTAGGAATGGCTGAGCAGAAACCTGTCCTCCTCCCAGATTCCAGGCAGGACGTAGGGCACTCATGGGGGATCCAATGATCAGCTCAGCTTTGTGAGGAGTGCGCTTTGTCCCCCAGTCGGCCCAAAGCTCAAGCAGGGCCATCCGTTTGCAAAATGGAATCAAGATGTCTTTCTCTGATGGTGAAAAATCACCCAGATCAGTGAGGGATGACACATCTCGTTCAAAATGCATAAAGTGACATAAAGTGGAGAAACCGGGAGGTCCGAACGGAGTCTATAGTTTTAAGTTTACTCTGTAATATGTTAACATGAGGGGAGGGGAGGGGTTGATGTGGTCCTTGCCTGTCAATGTAAAATCAAGGAAAAATATAAGGTTAAAAAAAATAAAGTGCTGAAAAAGTCCCTTTGACAAGAAGGCCAGAGATTTTGATGCCACGTGAAGAGCATCTGTTTGCCCCACTGCAAATACAGAACCCCACCTGGAAAATATTTTGAGAAGAGATGCCTTGAACAATGCATGGCTGATGCCGAGCGCATGCAGTTTATCCTTTTGGAGCGTTCTCCATCCTGCAGATCAGTTCGAGTGTCCCGATGGTAGTCCGTTTGCACCTGGAGCTGCCGAGGCCGGGCGGGCTCAGGAGTTTCCATCCTCATAATGCTGCCTTCCCAGCCACCCATTGAATCGGGCCCCTACTGCATTTCACACTTGGATTAACTCAATCATGCAAATTATGTCAAGCCTAAAAGAAATCAGGCTGTGGGCAAATAAGAAATGCTAATAAAAATTGAAAATACGGCTCACAGCCGTGTTGCTCTTTTATGACCCTGCTGCCCACGGGCCTCAGAGGTGCAGACTCTGGCCAGGAGGGAAAGGGAGGGCCAGCCAGGTTTGAGTTATCACATAAATAAAAACCATAGGGTTAATTAGATCCCTGAATCTTGAGTCATCTCTTTGGGTGGAATTCCCTGGTTCCCACGAGATTAGTGGGATAAAGCTTCCCGTGCAAAGCATTGCTTGAAATATATTCCTTTGTCCTTACCAAGCAGAGAGTTCCAAAGGATAGTTTCAGGTTTCCTTTGGTCCTTCCTGTATAAACGCCTCCTGTCTTGGCCCCAGGCTGCTGCCATGATGGTCCCTCTCCTTGGAACGCCCTCTGTAGAGATTTGTACCCCCCACTCCGATGCTAATCGTCCCTTCTGAGGTCTGGCTCCAGCACAGTATCTCAATTCAGAAGGCTGTCCAGGTGGCTTTCAGGAGACAGGCTCCTTTCCCTCTCTGCTCTGTCCCTTTTTGCTGGCTTAGGTGAGTCACAAACATTTACTGGTTTACATTGTACTCTTATGTGGATGGGAGGTTCCTTTCTGCCTGGTGTGTGGGTCCCTGATGGGAGAGCCATGCCCTCTGGGCGTCTCCCCCCAGATCTGGCACCAAGGTTCTCACTTGCCATCGTGGGTGTTCAGTAACTATTTTAAGAAGGACTTACTTAGTGTTTAGGTGATAGACAAAGGAGGTACCATGATGAAAGGTATTATTAGAGCTTCTGACTTCTATCTCAGACTTACTCCTTGCCCAGACGATTTGGTTTCTCTCCCTATTGGCAGAGAATACAAGCCAAAGAGAGGGGCCCACCAGGTACATTTCTAAACAAAAGCCAAACTGAAAAAGGACCAGGAACACACAAAGAGGTGCTGAGGCGCTGGTGGAAACCCTTGAATGCATGATTCCAGCCTGTCCTTGGCTCCTAGGGGGGTGAACCCAAATGAGTAGCAGGTGCTAGGTTTGACCCCCTGCTCCCTCTGGAATTCTTGCTCTGCTTAGCCCTGGGCCCCCTTCAGGGGCTTCATCTCCTTTGCTTTAAAGCTATTGACTTAAGATTGCCTGCCCAAGAAAACTTCCTGTACCCACGAACATGGATTTGATTTAAGTTTATTGAATGCAGAAACTACATTTACAACTTTTCTGTATAGGTCACAGCCCTTAACTCAGACTATAGTTCAAAATTATTTGCTTCACAATCACCCCTACCCGTGGAATAAGTTGACCTAGCAGGACCCTTCTGTGACCTCACCCTGATTTCATGTCACCCGCTCCTGCCATGTTGCTTGGAAACATGGCATGGGGAAGGTGCCACCGAACGCAAACAATGGCATCCATGCTAATGACGATGGGGTCACTGTTGATAATTGCTGGAGCAACTTCTACTGAGGGCTTCCAAGAGCCAGGTGTTACGTTTAAGGGACCCACGCTCACGATCTCATTTAATTTTTCCTTTGGAAAGCCTCTGGGGCGGGTGCTCGATTGTGGTTCTTATGATAAACCTTTACACCCAAGGGAGCTGGGGCTTAGCAAGACTCAGAGCCTGAGCCCCACATCGGCAAGCAAAGCAGCATTTCTCCCAGTCCTGTGGCCTTTCTCAATCTCAGGGTGCATCAGGAAGAGTGAAAGCCACGAGACATACATTTTCTTATGAATAATCGCTGTTCTCAACAAATGGACTGGAATGCTGCTGGTTCTTTCTTTTGGGTTGACGTAAACAGTCAGAATTGACCAGAGTCTATTCTCCATGTCCCGTGGGGAGGCTGATGCCTGCAGATCAGTAAGTTCATAGACGAATGTACTTGGATGACCATATATGCAGGCAGAAGGAGCCTGCAAACTCCCCCCCGAGGATCTTTCTCCACAACCTGTGCTTTTGAGAAAAGAGCCACAACGTTAGATTTTATTCTGCATTCGTCTTTCCATTCCTGCCTCTCCCAGAGAAAGCTCAGCAACAAATATTGGCAATAAAATTATCCACCGTAATCATTTTTCTCTTAAGCCAACTCACTTATATTTAATGTCCACCAAAGTTGGTGAGTTAAAAATAACCTCCTATTTTCTCCCATTCAAGGTGATTGGCATCTCTTTTTCTGCTCAAAATTAGAGAGCGTACCCAAGCTCAGGAGCGGTTTTACTCCTGGCGGCTTGTTGGAACTGCACACACGCACACACACACCCCTGACAGATACAACAGGGATTAATGAGCCATGGCCAGAAGTTTGATTTTTCTGTCAAGTGCTCCCATCCGTTTTTAATAAACAGAAGAACAACATAAACTCCGTTGCCCGCGCTCCGCAGCTTAAACCCAGCCGGTCGCTCCCGGTACCAGGAGTGTTGAGCTGAGTTATGATTCTAAACGACTGACAAATGCTTTTACGAGCCCCTTTGGTAGGCTACTCTGGCGACTGGCTTTGCTCCCCCAGTCCCATCGCTCTGCCTCTCTCCAATATGGGCCGCTCTGTGCTTTGCCAGGGGAAACCGTCAAGTGTAATATCACATTTACAACTAAATGGCTTCAATTTATTGTCACTGATGTAAAAATGCCAAAATACCCACTGTTTTCCCTTTAAGCCACGCTGTGTGCTCTTTTGCAGAAAGCTGTCTCCCGCAAGGACTAGAGGATGAGCCAAGGTACGGAGAACTGATCACAGCAGATGGTGGGAACCAGGTAGGATCGCGGAACGAGGGCTGACATCGCGGCGCTCGTCCCCCGTTCTGATGAAGCTGTATTCTGTTTCCAGGAAACATCTCTCCTCACCAAAAACCCTCATTCCCAGAACCTGCTTGGTCCACATTCGCTCGAAACTTGCGTTGCTCTAAAAAAAGAAAAAAGAGAAAGAAAGAGAAAGAAAATAAAAAAGAGAAAAAAAGGGAAAGAAAAGATGAAGAATACAAATGTCTTTTCTCTTTTCCTTTCGATTTTGCAAAACATTAGGATTTAGGTGGGACATGTACTTCTTCATTCCCCGAGATACTCATTGCCTTAAACCAAACTGACCACAGGATGTCACCAGTGTTCCATGAAAATCCCCAGGAAAGGGCATTTACCTGGTAATGCAAAACTGGTTTCTTAAAGAAGGAAGGTCAGAGCGCACGCATGTGGTCACACCTACAATTTCAAATAAAATCCGGTTTTGCAGCGGCAGCCCCAGCTTTATCACATACAATGAAAGCAGATCTGAGCTGAAGTTGTCCTTGAAGAAGAGGAGCCACCTACAAGGAAAGCCAGTAAACTTAACAGCCCAGAGCTTCTATTTAATTGTCCCTGAAGAGAAGTCACCCTGAGGCAGAGTTAATAACCAATACCAGATCTTATTTTTTCTCACCTTAATTTTCTTCGAAAGCTTCATGCTCGAGCAATGTGGCGACCAATATGTAACGGAATTAGACGCCGCTCGAATACCTTCCTTGTAGCGACATAGTTAGCAAATCCCAAAATGAGAGTCTAAACAGGTGAAAGGGACCTGAGTAGACATCTGAAACCTATTGAGGGAAATTTGGAAAGAGGAATTAGTTAGATCACGAGCCCCTGTCCTCTCTTGCTCTGTGATGGGGCACACGCAGCCAGGGTGCGAAAGGGCAGGTCGTGGGTGAGAGCTTTAAGGGGCCATGCCCAGGGGGGAACACGACGGGAAGCTGAGGAAGCTGAGGGCCAGAAATTAGGGAGGCAAAGTTTCAGACTCTGTTTGTAAAACACTTCTTCCGTCGCTTTGTAAATCGAGAGGCTGGAGTTCTCTATTAAAAAAATAAAAAAAAAAAGACCAAAAAACAGAGTGACTTTTCAAAGTTCTCTCTGGGGAAAAAAAAAAAAAAAAAAAGGTCAAGCCAGCCAAAGAGCAAGGCAGCTTTTCAGCTTTCTTCTTGGCCTGGATGAACCCATGGATGAACCCATGAAATCTTCCACAAGACTCCTGTTGGTTTGTGTTATCAAAGTGTCATGAGTTGAGTCAACAAGTATCCTGCCTTCATCTACTCCGCTGGTGTTATCTTGAGTCCTCACCTTTGCTGCTGACCGTGGAAGCCTATTCTTTTCAGGCAAGACGACAGACAGTCCACAGTGGTCCATCTTCAGGACAGTGTGACAGCAAAGAGTTTGCACGGAGGCTGGTTCCCACTCTTTCATTTATCCGTCTGTGGGTACAAATCTGACCACTCTGTTAATTTCAAAGCTTCATGTGGACAATGCTTTTATTGGAATGGCGGCTGATCTGTGCTGAATTGACCCCCTAGCCCCAACCCCCTCAAATGTTGGATTTCTAACCCCCAGTGTCTTGGGATAGGACCATATTTGGAGACAGGGTCTTTAAAGAGGGATTTAAGTTCAAATGAGGTCATATGGGTGGGCCCTAATCTACTAATATGATTAGTATATGAAAAGGAGATTAGGGTGCAGACCCACACAGAAGGAAGGAAGACCATGTGAAGACACAGGGAGAAGGTGGCCATCCACAAGCCGAGGAGAGAGGCCTCAGAAGAAACCCATGCGGCCCACACTTTGATCTTGAACTTCCAGCTTCCAGGTTTGAGGGAAAATAAATTTCTGATGTTTAAGGCACCCGGCCTGGGGTACTTCGTGATGGAAGCCCTAGAACAGTACTAGTACAGGGGCTAAAATATCTCACCTTGGTAATACGAGTTCTGTAATACTAGTCACACGCCCTCCGGTTAAACACAGCTCCTGTCTCCTTAGTAATGGCTGACACCGAGAGCCTGCCGAGTGTGCGTGGGCTCAATGACCGGAGACGCAGCCCACACCACCAGTGAACCCATCATTCACACGAAATCAGACAACAGTGCGGCTGGCTGGACCTTATAAATCCTCTGACTTCATCTAATTTAACTCAGGGCTCTGTTACAGCAGTCTGGACAGATGGAGCATGAGAGTCACCCCCCAACCCCAGAGTTGGGGTTCCCCACGGTGCCTTCGGGGCTCACTCTGCACAGCAAACGCGAAGTGTTGGAATTCCTTCAGCTGCGTCGAAACTGCCACGGGTTGTATTTGAATTAGTAACTTGCCTAGTTTATGCCCTTATGCCTGGACGAACCCGGAGGCTAGCTTGTCTCTCAGCCCAGCGTCTTTCCACAACACACTGCCTCATAAAAATACCTGATTTATTTAAAAAGAAAAAGAAAGAGAAAAATTTTTTAAAAAGACAAGCTGATAGATAATCGTTCTCATCACCAAGGGATTTGCAAATCAAAGAAAGGATTCACCATGCAGGCTCTCTAGGAAGGTCCGCTCATACGTATATCAGAAATATGACTGGCTTTATAGAAATTCAATTTATGACTCTTTAAGACTCATCTATTTCGTAAAGTGAAAGGGAGCACACAAGGACTCTGAACATACCAGGTGGAGTCAATAGTCATACCCCGGGAGGGTTCCCTAAGGGAAGGAGTCACAGGCCATCGAGGAAGGGATACGCTTCACTGCCCTTGAACCTGAGGGGAACTCTGCATACAGCAAGCACTGTGCACCCTGTTCCATGCGCATTAGGCCACTGATTTCCTTTTCACAACCCTGGGGGGTAAGAACGATGTTTATCTCCGTTCCACAGGTCAAGAGACTGAGGCAGGGAAAGATGAGGTGCCTTGCTCTAGGTCAGGCTCCTCGCTGGTCCAAACCGCCATGAGCATCCCTTGAAAATAGGGACTTTAGCTTGAATCTGAACTGGAAATTAGAAAATCAAAAAGAGCCACTGGACATTCACGGACTCAAAAATAGAGAACACATATGGAGCTTCTGGTTCTGAAATTGTTTAATAACTGGAAACTAGTTTCAAACTTGAGTCTGGCCCAGTTTTGAGGGGTCCGCTGAGAGGAATACAAGGCTTATTTTCCAAAGCGAGTTGCTACATTCTTCAAGGCAATGATTTCAGTCTGAGGTGGGAGGAAACAGATACGAGGGAGGTGTAATTTAAACATTTTATAACTAATTGATGTGTAAAGTAAAATATAAAGATCCTCCTTGTAGTTTTGACAATTGTGGAATATTCAAAGCCTTCCTTTTTAAGGATTAGGGAAAATATTCAGGTCCTTATTTGTTCAACTCAACCGTCTAATTACGTGACTGTCTTCTTCAAAATACCCTACTACAGTCTCAGAGGACATGTGTGAGTGTTCTACGCCATGTCTTCCTTACGATAATAATAAGCAGAAAGTCAATACAATTTGGTGTTTAAATAGCTTTCCTCTTTTCTTGGGCCACCCGGGTCTTCATTTCGTTTAATTAATCTGTTCACTGCTGATGCGTACCACCTCTTTGCCACGCTTTGGGATGCTGCGATTTCCTGGTGTACAAAAGAACGATCCGTGTGGTTGGATTCTGGACCGGGAGCTTGCACGTGGGTCTGCGTGCGCTCTGGAAACATTCTTCCTCATCCCTGTGTGTCAGCAGGGACTTCCCGAGTTGTTAGTGGCCTCTGCCTGTTCTGAGCCGTCCTCAGGGTCCGACTCCCCGTGCCGGACTCACCAGCTTAGAGGAAGCAAATGATGTCTAAACACCGCAAGGCACAACTGGATATCTGGCTCGTTTGTGCCGTTACTGGGTGTTAACTTCTGCAAGCGAATATTTAAGTCTGGTCACTTGCTTGGTTTTCTGTGTTTTGTTTTAATGCACAGAGCACCTACCATTCGGTAAGCCCTTGCCCCTCTTCCTTTCTTCCTTCCTCTGTGTGTGTGTGTGTGTGTCCTCATTTCCCTCCCTGGCTGCCCCCTCATCAGTACATTCCTTGGCCATCCCCTGGTAGGAGAATCATGGGGCTGGGGGTGGGGTGAAGGATGAGGGGGGCCCAGGCAGGAATGACTGCCTACCTTTGATGCCCTTTCCAGCGCGGTGCTCTGACTAATGAACAGAGGCCACTAATGAAGAACGAGGCCAGGTCTCTCCTTTTCCAGAGACTGAGCCCATTACCCTCTTGGTCCCCACTAGCCTGCGGGCACCCAGCCTGCTTCCCAAATGGATGACTTCTGGCTCACTGTGCCGCTCCCAGTCCTGGTGCCAGTGGCCGTGAATAACCTTGCTTTTGTGCGTATTTATTTTATTTCGAATTTCTCCACCCTGGTTCTTTCTACCTCCAACCCCCCCACTCCTGCCGCCCCCTTCACTGGCCCCATGTGGTGATGTTTCTTGAAATGTTAGATTCTTTCTTCCTCTGTCCCCCCTCCAGCTCTGGAAGCATTTTGTTTCTGTACTGCTTTGTGAAGCTGGTGCTGAGTCCAGATCCTTGGGGCTTTAAAGTCGAATTAATTATTAAACAGGAAGGGAGCGGTACTTTCAGCAGGCGCCAAGTAACTATACTTAAACTGCAACCTGGCACTGTTTTTCCCACCCTGGTGCTGTGGTTTGCTGAAGGCAACTGGAGATTTTTATTCTAGTCTTAATCAAGCATCTCTGTAAGTTTTCAGGCCGTTAAGATTTGGCAGCGGAGGGCTGGGAAGTCAGTCTTCATCACCACCTGACCATTTTGGAAAAAAAAAATTATTGTTTTTTAAATCAGAAGTACTTTCCCGAGTCCATAAATCAACCTGAAATTGAACACTCCCTACTGTGCACCTTTCCTGAGAACAGGGTGGGCTTTTCTCTCAAACGTATGTGCGTGTTGTCTTATATTTCTATCAATTAGTTCCTGCTTGTAGGGAAAGATGAGCATTTTCAGCTAGAATCATCAGAACATTGACCTTGTTGCCTTGTGATTGTTATGATCGCGGCTTTAATCTGGGGACTAAGTTGATGATACCAGGATTGAGAACTACTAATGACGGACGTGTAGTAGAATTCCCTAGTTTCCTGAATCCAGGCATGAATACTTACTTTTAAGAAATCCACAACCCTTCAGAGTTGCTGGGCCGACTTGGCCCAGATACTGGCCATGGGTGTTCTGTCCCAGCTTCACGGGGGAGTCGATACCAGCGTTTTGTAGAGAAACCCAAGCCCCTATCAAAGGTATCAAAGTAATAGCCTGAAAGGGCCAGCTGACCCCATGCCGGGCGCCCCCCGTTTGATTTCCACGGGGCTGCTGGCGTGTGGTGGCAGCCCTTTCCCTGTCTCAGCTGACTGGCTTTCCACAGGAAGCTGGATAGGAAGAGCGCTCAGTCTGCTTCATTAAGTCTCCCCTGTGGCTGAGCAGCAGTGCGGGCTGCTGCAGTGAGAGGGGGGAAGAGCTCTCTGGGTGCAGCTGGGTGCGTAGGTAGGAGCATGAAGCATCCTCAAGAAGAAAGGGAACAAAGATTTGGTTAAAAATTTAGATTCATGCATATACATTGGGAACAGGGCAGAAAAACAGTAAGCCCAACGCATACAACCCTCCTGCTCTCCTCCCGCCGGCTTGTGACGAGTGTGCACGTTCGTGACTGGGCAAGGTACACCCTTCCCACCCTTCACAGTGTGTGTGTGGGGGGGAAGCTTTCACCTTGCACATCCTTTCTATGTGAGAGCGGGCAAAAAGGAGGGATGATCTGGGAGCCTAGCTAGCCAATACTCCTGTGAAATGCTTATTTCCTCTTAGAGATAAATATATGTGTGTGCACACATATATATACATTTATTTATACGGGCTGACAATTCTTACTTTTAAAAACACATAAAATTCCTACCTTATGTATATTATCTACATCTTGACTGTGTAATTTCCATCAGCCAATAAATCGAGTAACGCTAAGCAAAAAGTGTTGTCCATTGGCTCATTTAAAAAGACTGGTGAGAAGAGCCCAGATAAATTCACAGTCCTAAGAATTTAAACTCTAAATTTCAACAACCTTCTCTAGATTTCCCTGCATCGCCATCTTTCCCACTGGCTGACCTTTTGTCACTGTCGCACCCTGGGCCTCCCCTATTTTCCCCCCACCCCCAAGTGCTGATGCTGCTTTCAGTTCCCACTCTCCTGTTGGGTCCTGTTACTTAGGATTCTACAATGGCTGCACTGTAATCATTAGGCTTCTGACTCCACTAAGTAATTTAAAAACTCAGATGAAAAATGACGCATTATGCATCGAACAGTATTTGGAAGATATATTTACTAAACAGACGAGTTTGTACAATTTCGACCTGTTCTTCATGTCCCGTTCTCTGCCCCACCCCCGCGCCCCGAAAATATACTAAGAACTGTTTTAAAATGAAATGATCGGATTTCTGGTCTCCGACTAAACAAAGATCTCAGTCCTTTTGGTTTGAAAATGAGTTGTTACTCTCATCTCTCGCCCATGGAGAGTTTGCAGCACAAAACTTTCAAAAATACTTTATTTAAAATAATCTCCTAGGGGCTGCCCTGAGTCTTCCATGTTTAGATACTGGAGCACGCTGGAAAAGAGAGTTCGCTTAGTTGAAAAGGAAAACTGGCCAACGACAATAACAACACTGCAAACGAAAACAAAAACAAAAACAAGAAAAGGAAAGAATACGGGGAATATAAAATATGCACGCACTGCTTTTTCAACACCTTTTATTCCCTCTAGCTTTCAAGATAATAACTCTCAAAATATCGTCAAGACCTGTAGTTTCCAGCAGACTATCTCCCCCGAACGCCAAAAAAAAAATAGTTAGGAAATGTGTGTTTCTGCCTGATTTGCGTCAACTCCGTTCTGAAAGAATAATGAGGCATTGCTGTCGTCACGAGGAAGATTTACTTTAAAAGGGGGTGGTCTGGGCAGTTGTCACCGTCTCTACTTGCTCTTTGGAATGACCAGCGCCGGGCAGGGCAGGCTTCCGTGCCGTGCGACAGGCTCCGATTCTCGGCTGAGGCCAGCCGCCTGCCAAGTTGTAGTCCGTCTCTGCAGGTGTATGGGCCACAGCCCTAGGCAAGGCCGTCCCTGCCTTCCCCCAGAGGTCTCGGAGCCCTTCTGCAGCCCAGCTGGTTCCAATTTGAGGCCTACACTCAGTGCTGGAGCTGTATTGAGTTTCTTCCCTGAAACCAACAAAACCTGCTTCAGCATTTTGCTTGGATTAAAATATTTGTCCCTTTTTTCACAGGGCAGAAGGAGGACTCCTGAAGCCTCCGAAGGAAGGAAATCATTACAGGGCCCTACAGAAGTAGGTCATGTGCTACAGCTGCTCATAGTTTAAGAGGAAGAAACATGGGACCTCAAACCTGGAACACGACTCTTTCAAAATGCTTGAGAGCAGCCCAAGAAAAACATCCTCCCGAGGCTTATCTAATAGCCATGATCTATAATCGTCTCAATGTGTGCTTGCGTTTCCTTTGGAGTTTGCACCTACTTCCCAGAGCTAACGAGATGCTGAAACAGAACACAGAAAAATTTAATGAAGGGGATTTAATAGTTTGTGTTAAAGCTAATATGGTCCATTAGGAACTGTCATTTTTATAAACAATGAAGATATGTTACCCTCTCCTTTGGTGTAAAGTCATTCCATGCAGGACCTGTAAACATTCAGTAATGATCTGTAGAACACGCATGAAAGACAATTAAGGCGCCACTTGAAAGAAAAGTCTCTTTTGTTCGCATATTTGGTTTCTTGCTAAATAAACTAGGAAAGATCATACATGTGTCAGCATACGCTGACGTCGTGCAGAGGAACACGTGTGTGCGTCGCCTTGACAAAATCAAAGAATAGGGGTCTTATAAGTGTGTTTGGTTTGTGTAAGCCTGGGAAATATTGGAGGCGATTAGTTAATTTAGGATCACAGTTTCGGTTCTTTATTTCATGCTACAGTAATAGATCTGCCGCTATGGTACCGGGGTGTAGGGAACATGAAATTAACAGTTCACGATGCCATTAAAGGCGCAATGACAACCTTCGAAAGCTGTAAATAAAAAAGTTTCTGTAAAATCTATGTTCTGCCGAGATAGTACGTTCTGCTGGGATCCAACTACCTTTCGGAATTTATTTTTTTAATTGCGGCCAGCACCCAGCAGAGGTTGGGTTTTAGGCATTGTCTATTTTTTGGAGCCTAACGAAATGTTCTTGAGAAAATGAAATCTACTCGACTCTTTCTGACTTCGTAAATAGAATTTGCTCCCTCGCGCCCCCTTTTCTTTTAAAGACAAATGGCTCCTTCTTATAGGTTTTAGGTTTGGCAGAATTTGATGAAAAATTCTCCCAACTCCTTGGCGTTTCCTTCTGTGGACAAGAGGGGAAGGTGCAGGGATGGAAGGAGTGGGGAGGTCCAGATTAAAATTATTCTACTTATTCACATAGACTTGAAAGCTCTGGTGAAGAGTTTTGAGAAGTAGCCTCGGGCAGAACTTGCTATCAATGAAGGCCAGGAACAAAAAACATTTAAAAGCAGATTACAAATCCCTCCTAACAAAGCAAAATCAAATCACTGATCGATAAGTGCAGCTGGGTTTAAATTGTTTCCTTAAAAAGGCTTTACAAACTTTTTTGAACGATAGGCTGGAGGCTGAACCTTTTATGCTTCAGAGCAAGTTCCTTCTGGAAAAGTCTTTCCCCTCTCTTCCAGGGAGGCCTCTCCTGGAACAAGCCAGAGTTCCTCTCTTCTTGCTAAACATGGCCCTGTGGCTGGAAAAGGCTGGCAACATGGTTTCCAAGAAAGGGGAAGATGTTCTTTGATGTATGTCAAGGGCTCTAAGATATTTTAGCAAATCATCCCAGTAGCCTAGCTGGATTCCCCATGGTCATCCCGGAACTATTTGTGAAATGCCCAAACTGGGGTGTCTCCTGTTGCTATAGAATCAACCTGAAGCTTAAAGAAAATCCTTAAAGAAAGGCCCCAGACACTAGGTCACTCAAGCCACAAGAATGTGGGGGCTAGATTGTGGCTTGCTGTCTAGATCAAGGCCATGTGGGGGATGTGGAGACATACCTCCCAGACCCATACTTAAACTCAGATGCCTAGCCCTTTTGGTGACTGAATTCAAACAGAGAGTTTTGTTTTGTTTTGTTTTGTTTGGTTGTTTGTTTAAAAAAAAAAAAAAGGGAAGAGAGAAAAAAAAGGAAACCAATGAGCAAGTGGTGTTCAATGTATTCCCATATGTTCCAAATGGCACAGAGATAAGCAAAAAGGGTTCTGGTACATTTTTTAATGATTTCATTATCACCAGACAAAAATTGAAAGATCGTCCAGATGTTATTGAAGAGATAGAAAAATGAGGTTAAAATGTAAAAATAATAATAATATCATGAATGGCTCCCTGCCCCTAGAAAAGGCCAGGGCCGACCTGATGTGATCTTTGAAGTTAGGCCTATTTGCAAATGAGTTTATACAAAAGGAAGGTGAAGATTAGGTACACAAACTTGGTTCTGGCTGGCCCTCTCTTCTGTCCATGAGCATCATTTGACTGGCTGGGGGCGGGGCGGGGGGGGATTTGTAATTTTGGAGAAGAATCAGCAGGGGCAAAAGGTAAAGGGAGTCTCCCTTGTTCACATAGGTCTCGCCAAGGCTGAGTGGTGGCCTGGCCAGTGGCCTCAGATAGCCCGTGTCTCACACACACAAGGATATGTGGAAGACGAATTACCCCCTTTCGAGTGGGTCACAGACCTACCCCTTCCTTCTTCCTGGGTTCCTCCATTCCCATAATATTCACCTTGAAGGAATGGATCCTGCCCCATTACAAAGTGTCTTGGCCACTCTTGTCTGAAGGAAGCTCTCCCTTTTCTGAGGGCTGCTGTCCTGCTCGTGTAGAAATGATTTACTGCCTAGCAAATGGTCTTATTATCTCCTCACAGGCCTGCGTGTCATCTAAGAAGACAGTAAGCTCCCTGAACGTGAGGACTGAAGTTTTCTCATTCCTGCTCTGGGCTCTTACCGTCCCAACTGCTCAGTAAAAATCGGTCTATTAGGGATGCCTGGGTGGCTCAGTTGATTAAGCATCTGCCTTCGGCTCAGGTCATGATCCTGGAGCCCAGGGATGGAGCCCCGCATTGGGCTCCTTGCTCAGCGGGGAGCCTGCTTCTCCCTCTGTCTGCCGCTCCCCTCACCACTTGCGCTCTCTCTCTCTGACAAATAAAGAAATAAAAATCTTTAAAAAGGTGGAAGCAAGAAGCCTTTTTGGGAAAGAAATCTCCCCGTGACAGCACTGCCTGTCCCCTCGAGCCTTCCTCTAGAAATCCTCTGAGAGCAGGAACTTCGACTCCTGAGTCTGGATTTCAGGCCCTTGTCACCCTTTTATTCCATTAGGCTAAGCTCTTCCACTACCGGGCAGAAGGAGCAGAACTCCCATCTCCCTGAAAATATTTGAGTTGCCGTGTTTCTTCGTTCTACATGACAAATGCAGAAGGACACGTTTGTTTCATGGCTAAAGCACTATCTGACCTACCTTGCAGCCCCAAGAAAATTTCTCCAGCAACAGAGTTGTTTTCTATGTTGGAAATAACCTCTCTCAGGAAAACATTACATGAATACCATAAAAATCAGTATGGCTGTCTGAGCTGTGTAGTTGAAACAATTTCAGGGATACTTGTAAATTAGGTTCGCAAAATTCTAGCAATATCTACTTGGCTTTTTGCTTAGAATTCTTTAATTTAATTTTTTTTTTAAAGATTTTTATCTACTGGGGCTCCTGGGTGGCTCAGTGGATTAAAGCCTCTGTCTTCGGCTCAGGTCATGATCCCAGAGTCCTGGGATCGAGACCCGCATCGGGCTCTCTGCTCAGTGGTGAGCCTGCTTCCTCCTCTCTCTCTGCCTGCCTCTCTGCCTACTTGTGATCTCTGTCTGTCAGATAAATAAATAAAATCTTTAAAAAAAAAGATTTTTATCTATTTATTTGAAAGAGAGGAAAAACAAACAAACATACTTGATCGAGGGTCAGGGGAGAAGCAAGCTTCCTGCTGAGCAGGGTGCTCGATCCCGGGACCCGGAGATCATGATTTGAGCCAAAGGCTAGATGCTTAACTGACTAAGCCACCCAAAGCACCCCAACCTTTACATAAGATTTTTTAAATTTTAGATTTTATCTTTAAGTAATCTCCACATCCAACATGGGGCTTGAAATCACAACTCTGAGATCAAGAGTCATGTGTCCCACAGACTAAACCAACCAGGTGCCCCTCTAATTCTTTCCCTTTTACCAAAAGACACCTAATTTCCTGTTTCCGGGAATGGAAACAAACAATATATAGCAGTGCGTTTATTCTGTGAAGGGTTGATCACTGGGTTGTTCAAGCTGCTGAGAACTGTTTGTCTTTGCTCCTGGAGAGGCCTGAAGGATGAGTCTTTCAGCGGTTAACGGTCTTTGTGAATTGATGTGCCACGAAAGTTCTTTGTGCGTGTACAAATCACA
Organism: Mellivora capensis; assembly: GCA_004024625.1. Classification (NCBI taxonomy): domain Eukaryota; kingdom Metazoa; phylum Chordata; class Mammalia; order Carnivora; family Mustelidae; genus Mellivora; species Mellivora capensis. The sequence goes on along the minus strand of PISX010000482.1, from coordinate 205,792 downwards.
TGGTAAAGAGCAAGTTAATCTCTTTAGCTGAAAAAACGTCTATTGAGTCCCCCATATACACAAATACGAGTGAGAGCAAAGCTGCGCAGAAAGCCCATCAGTTCCCAATGTGGTTGTGTTCCGCTCTTCTTGCTCGTGTCTGTAACTGGACGCTATGTCCCTCAGGGGTTCATCAGGTGCATAAAGGCAAGGTCATTCCCAGATTACTGTGGTTCTAGTACACAGAACTCACTAGCGGAATTCAAAATGTAAGTCTGTGCATGGGTTTTTAGTCTATATATATCAGGTAATGGCTTATTTTCCACGAAATAGATGTGCTCTAAGATCCGGGAGACAGCTGGTGGACACCCGTCATGATGGCATTTTTACTACTCTGTGGCCTGGGCGGCCAGCTTCAAGATGTCAGTGAGAAGGTCCATAAAGGGAGGGTGACGAGAATGTGGAAGTGTCAGTGAGGGCCTTAAGTCCCCACGGCCCGTTGGAGCCCTTTTATCTGACTTTTAAAGCCCCCCTTCCTCCCTCAGTGATCTTTATGGAATTATCTGCCTTGTTGGTCCGTTGTCCCACACAAGCAATTTGGTGTTTTCACCAACCTTGGTATCCTTCTGCTCTTGGACTTGCTCATTCTGGCCTGGAAAGTTTTTCTTGTGTCTGCCAGTCTTCCTGGGGTCTCCCCAACCAGTCACCTTTTACCTCTTCCTAAACTAACTCTTTAAAGCTTTCATGCAAGTAAAAACTCTAGTAAAGTACTGGGAAGCGTTGGTCAAATAAAAGCCGTTTAATCAAACTTGGGATGATGTCACCCGATGACAAGTCCTCGCTTATTTCACTGTCTTTCAAGAAGCTCTCCAGATGAGCTCCGGTGTAAATCTGGTCCTTCTGCTTCCTGAGATCCTCCTGCTTCTTCAGTTCTCAGTTCTTCAGTTTTTACTGTATTCTTCTACTTATCTGGAACAGGTGCGTGTGTATGCGGACGTGCCCGTGTGCACAAGTTATTTTGGGGAACTATGAGTTCCTTCAGGAGGACAGGAATTATCACTTTCCCTTTAAAATTTTTATTATGAGTCCCATTCTCACCTAGTATCTATAATCCCAGAAGTCATTTGATAAACATTGCCAAATTACTGGTAATTTTTAAGGCAGAATTCTTAGGACTTCAATAAAATCTTTACCTGGGGAAGAAAGATAGAGTAGAGCAAAAAGACCGTTCTCTAGTTCTGGATAAGTTCTGGACTAGTTCAATTCTACAAAGTGCATATTTAATAAGAAACCCTAATAAAGAAGAAGTAATGAAAAAATGAGTAATTTTATTTTTTTTAAAGATTTATTTATTTGGGTGCCTGGGTGGCTCAGTTGGTTAAGCATCTGCCTTTTGCTCAGGTCATGATCCCAGGATCCTGGGACCAAGCCCCACATTGGGCTCCCTGCTTAGTGGGGAGTCTGCTTCTCCCTCTCCCTCTGCCTGCTCGTGCTCTCTCTCTTAAATAAATAATAAATAAAATCCTTAAAAAAATAAAAAAAATATTTGTTGGAGAGACAGAGAAGCAGCACAAAAAGGGGAAGTGGCAGGCAGAGGGAGAAGCAGGCTCCTGGCTGAGCAAGGAGCCTGAAGCAAGTCTCAGTCTGAGAACCTGGGGTCATGACCAGAGCCAAAGGAAGATGCTTAACCGACTGAGCCACCCAGGCATCCCCAAAATGAGTGCTTTAAAATGCAGATTTCATTCAATGTTTCTAATTTTAAGTAGGTTTTCAGGTGGATAGAACATAGTTCGTCTTAAGATAATGTAGTCTCAAGCAGAGCTGTCCTATGAAGGTTGTTCAACCAATGTTTACCAAAGATACCTCTTGATTATTTTATTTTATAAGTAGGGATAAGATTTTTAATTCCATTTTTTTTTTTCACTAAAACTCTCTTGTCTTCTTGTCTAGGAATTGGACTATCACACCAAATAAATAAATAAATAAATAAATAATAAAGGTCAGAAAAGAAACAAAGGACATCACCATTTTTCTGACATTCAATTTATTTATTTCATTTATTCAGGAAATAAAGAATTTCTGCCTATGGGCATAAGAGATTAGGGCAAAAAAAAAATGTGGAGTCATCGCAAGGTTGGGGTAGAGCTAATGTGTTCCCATCAGATGTCCTGGGATGGCTTTTGAGTTTGATTTTTGAAATTCATTCAGATATACAAAGGCCCAGTGGAGAGTTCAGAGAGCGCTGGGGTTTAGTGATCCAGGAGACAGTTCAGTGCCTGCCTTGGGAGGAAAGCAACTTACAAAGTCTGAATGATGTAAGGAATGGGTTGCCATTAATCCACTAAGAGATTTCTGCAGGGGAATTTCTGCAAGCTTCAGCTCATTAGAATGTGGTAGCAAATGCAGTTCTGCAGGGATACTTTGTAAAATTCTCAACAAACTAGTAACAAACCCAGCTCCGTGTACATCTGATACCATTGTATTTATCTAGTAGTCAGCAAAAGAAAAAAAAAAGTACGATTATTTTCCTAAGCAAAAGCGAATGAATGAAAATCTAAATCAGCCAAATTGTGCCTTAAAAAGGCGTACTTTGACAGAGAGTAACAGTGGGAGCTGCCTAGTTTGTTGTCTGAATTAAATACAAATTTACACACCCAAATGACTAAAATAATGAAAGTGATAGATTAGCGTATTGACGCATAATCACTGTCTAGAATGCCGAACTTATGAGCAGCCTGATTCTGAGAACGATTACATGTAATTAAAGCTGTGCTGGTTACAAGAAAAAAAACAACAAAAAAACAACAACAAAAAAAACCAACAAAAAACAAAGCAAAAGAAGCCCAGAGAAATCCTTTGTGTATAACACCAATTAATTACTTTTTTTTTTCCCCAGGGAGGGTAACATCTTAAATATCTGTGCTGCTCTTTATACCTGAGCCCGTTCAGGAGTGACAGTGATACGAATATGGATTGCTTAGTGCTGTTCTTAGAATGCGATTTGCAACTCATGCTTTTCGTCAGTCTTCTTTAAACACCATTATAAAATAATAACATCCTTAAGACTCTTATGTAAGAAGGCCGTTAAGATTCCTGCTTTCTGCAGCGCCTGGGTGGCTCAGTCCCTAAGTGTCTGCCTTCGGCTCAGGTCATGATCTCAGGGTCCTGGGATCGAGCCCCAGTTGGGCTCCCTGCTCAGCAGGAAGCCTGCTTCTCCCTCTCCAGGTCCCCTTGCTTGTGTTCCTCTCTCACTGTATATCTCTTGGTCAAATAAATTAAGTCTTAAGAAAAAAAAGGATTCCTGCTTTCTTCATTGTTAATAAAAACAAATCTTTAGGCACCTAGGTGGCTCAGTTAGTTAAGCATCTGGCTTTGGCTCAGGTCATGATCTTGGGTTCTGGAATCGAGCCCTGCATTGGGATCCCTGCTCAGTGGGGTGTCTGCTTCTCCCTCTCGCACTCCCTCTGTGTGCTCTCTCTCTCCCTCAAATAAATAAATGAAATATTTAAAACAAAACCAAAATTTAAAAACCCCAAATATCTAGACCTAGCATGGCAGTTTGTAAATCAATTTTTCTGGCTTTGTCCCCACTACCTGAAGGGTGACTCATGGTAAATACAGGAATGCTCCAGTGTGACAAATATTCTTTTTCTTGTAAGGTCCCCCAATATGATCGTATTTAATCTAGCCTCACGACATTCCTGAACTTCTGTGTCACTCTAGCATAAAAGATTGTAGTGGTTCGTGTCCGTGTCACCAAGCACCCTCCATCCCTCGCCTTTTGGTAAGATGCGGGGTCAGCCAGCTGTCGGGGCTGCGGGAGAGGCTCTCACACTGGTGTCCAGCTGCCTCCCAGGCTGCAACCACCTTCCACGTGCAGTGAACTCACCCACTCCCCCCTCTATCCTAGTTACAGAGCCACTTCTGGATTTTCTAGGGCAGTTCTTTCAGACATGGTCATCATTCAGAGGATAAGCAACAGCAGCTAGATCCCTTTCCTGTTGTAGAATTTTCCGCACAAATCAGGGAAGGGGGTTCTATGTCTAGATTCAGCGGGCAGGGAAAAAAGTCACTGGAAGAAACACCAAAATAAATGAGAAAATGGATTTTATTCAGGTGGGTGACCTCTGAGCGGTGTTTCTCTTATTTTCTGTTACCCAAGGTGCTTGTGACATTTTTGGAAAGAAAGGTGATCTGTCGTGCTTGACCAAGCAAGATGGGAGGTGGCACTGTCCAGGGGGGCAATTCCTGGCTTCAGCCCTCGGTGCTCTAAGACTTTCAGAGACTTATCTTCTCCCAGGTCTCCATGGGTCCCGTTGGAAAAACTACAGTAATATCTACCTCATAATGCTGTTGTGAAGATGAGGAGATTTACAAAAAGGAGGCTTTCCAGTGCCAGATCCAAAAGAATTTTGAGTCACCCTTAGCTGTTTTCATTAATTAGTTGTATGTAAAAATTAGTAAAAACACAAAAATGAATGATTACTTCATGTTTATTTTACCTCAGATTCTCATCGTATTCATCACTCCTTTGGGTTAGGATATCATGGCAGAAGGTCCTTACTGAATATCGACCTGGTTATACGCTGAAGACATTTTCTGGAAGGGCACACACAATACTGTTGATAGCAATTTCCTCCATGGAAAGGATAGGTCAGGAGAAGGAAGAAGAACTCTTCTTTGTCTTGTACAGGTTTCTGTAGCATTTGAATGTTTACTGTGTGCAGTATATATTTTACTTCACTGTAACGGACATGGACACCAAAGTGGAAATGCACTTTTCACATTAACTGATGCCGCACAGGATTCTGGGAGGCAAGAACGGTTTAAATGAAAGGCACTGTGGCCCACCTCAGAAGATAGTGGGGATACATAGGGGCCCCACACCCTATTACTGACCTCAGCACACTCTAATACAGGGGTGGCCCATATGAGTTGGCCTCAGTCAGACCTGATGTTGAATATCAGTCTGGACACTGGTGAGCTGTGGTGCCCCTGGGAAAGTTACTTAATCTCTCTGGGCTGCAATTCCCTCACTGGATATGTTTTAAAAGGAGGATCATAATGTCAAATTCTCCATTTTTCTACTTCCACATGTGTTGTGAATATTAATAAACTCTGCCATAGGGTAGGGTGGGGAAAGTTGGTAAATCTTTTTTTTTTTTAAGATTTTATTTACTTTATTTTTAGAGAGAGAGAGAACAGGGGAAGGGCAGAGGGAATGAGAGAGACTCTCAAGCAGACTCCATGCCAAGCATGGAGCCCAAAAGAGGCTAGATCTCATAACTCTGGGGTGGTGACCTGAGCTAAAGCCAAGAGTTGGGCACTTAACACAGGTACATCGAAAGTTGGTAAATCTTAGCTTTTTCTTTCCATTCCTTGATTCCTTGTCTACTTGACCTGTGGAACTTTTTTTCCCCCCAAAACATGGTATTTTCAATGAACTATTGGGACTTCATCAAGATAAAAACCTTCCGCACAACAAAGGAAACAATCAACAAAACTAAAGGTAGCCTACTGAAAGGGAGAAGATATTTGCAATATCTTGACAAATCTGATAAATCTGGCAATAAATAAAATAAAAAATCTGATAAATCTTTGCAATATCTTGACAAATCTGATAAATGACATATCTGATAAAGGCTTAGTATCCAAGCTCTATAAAGAACTTATCAAGCTCAACACCCAAAAACCAAATAATCCAGTTAATAAATGGGCAGAAGACATGAATACACACTTTTCCAAAGAACACATCCAGATGGCTAACAGACACATGAAAAAATGCTCAACATCACTCATCATCAGGGAGGTGCAAATCACATCTACAATGAGATATCACCTCACACCTGTCAGAATGGCTAAAATTAACAACACAGGAAACAACAGATGTTGGCGAAGATGCAGAGAAAGGGGAACACTCTTACACTATTGGTGGGAATACAAACTGGTGCAGCCACTCTGGAGAACAATATGGAGTTTCCTCCAAAAATTAAAAATGGAACTACCCCAGGATCCAGCAATTGCACTGCTAGTATTTACCCAAAAGATACAAAAGTACAGGGATGCCTGGATGGCTCAGTTGTTAAGTGTCTGCCTTTGGCTCAGGTCATGATCCCAGCATCCTGGGATCGAGTCCCACATCTGGCTCCCTGCTCAGTGGGGAGCCTGCTTCTTCCTCTCTATCTCCCCCGGGCTTGTGTTCCCTCTTTCACTGTTCCTCTGTCATAAATAAATAAAATCTAAAAAAAAAAAAAAAACCCAAAAAACACAAAAACAAAAGTACAGATTCAAAGGGATGCATGCACCCTGATGTTTATAGCAGCATTATCAACAATAGCCAAACTGTGGAAAGAACTCAAATGTTCATCAACTGATGAATGGATAAAGAAGATGTGGTATATGTATATACAGTGGAATATTACTCAGCCATCAAAAAGAGTGAGATCTTGCCAGGTGTAGTAACATGGATGGAGCTAGAGAATATTATTACGCTAAGGGAAATAATTCAGTCAGAGAAAGACAAATACCATATGATTACACTCATACATGGAATTTAAGAAACAAGACAGATGAACATATGGAAATGGGGAAAAAAGAGAGAGGGAAACAAACTATAAGAGGCTCTCAAAGAGAGAACAAACTAAGGGTTGATGGAGGGAGGTGGGTGGAGGATGGGCTAGGCGGGTGATGGGTATTTAAGAGGACACTTGTTTTGACGAGCACTGGGTGTTTATGTAAATGATGAATCACTGAATTCTGCTCCTAAAACCAATATTGCACAGTATGTTAATAAACTAGAATCTAAACAAAAATTGAAAAGAAAAAAATATATTTATAATGCTGTTCCCAAATTATAATAAATATTATATCTTGATTTAGAAACCAACAATCAAACACAGTATTTTTTAGAAGAATTCACTCCCTGTCTCTTTCCTCTCCCCCCTCTTTTTCTCTCTCCCTGTCCTCTCATCACAGTGTTTGGTGTCTTAAAAAAAGCTACCCAAAAGATGCATTCCCAGTCTAGTCCAAAATTTTTTTAAACAAACAAACATAGCTCCCCCCCCAATCAGGAAACTTTGCCTCAGAACTGAACCCCCCCCCAACCGTGGCCTGGTTAACGTTTTTTGATTCTGCCAAAGTGGAGGCTCAGAATGTCTGCCAGAAGCTACTCTTCCCTCTAAATCTGAGAAAAACGAGTTTTTTTTTTTTAAGTCTTCGTTGGAAGCTAAATCATCACTAATCATTGGCATTCCTTTGTGGCCTTACTTTTTGTAGTTTTAAATTTACTTTTGGGTTCAGGGACTTTTCTTGAATGCCTTTTCTGGGCTTGGCAGGGCACATGACTGGAGTACTCAATTCTGCATAATCGATGGAGAACGTGGTTGGTAAAGTCCATCCTCCCTGCCCTCTTTTGCTTCTATTTTGAGGATTCGAATAGGGTTCAAGTCCAGGGAGCCAAAGGAAACCTGACTTCCTTCTTCTTTTCTTTAATTTCCTATCTCTCCAGCACATCCTTCCAACACCCAGAATGGATTCTGTGTCTATCCCTATCGAAGACTCTTCTCTACTTATCATCATGTAGGCATCTGATATGCAAATCACCAAGTGTTCTCTGTTGAAGACATAAAGGCTGACCTGTCCCAGCTCAAGTGATACCCAAAACCACCCAACAAAATGAAATTTGGATTGGCTGGGGGAGAAGTTGGTTTTCCCGTTGCTCCAGTCACTTGTACACATGATGACAAAACCCAAAGCAAGAAAACCCACACTACTCCAAGGTAGATCAGGAATAAATATGCACTCTTCCAGGAATTACTTTCAAATCCAAAGGTTTTGTGGTAGGACCTACATAGCAAGTTCCCTCCGTGGACTTAAAGTAGCTGGATCAAAATATCCCTGTGGTGTGAAAGTTGCCGTATTTGCAGTGTTCCATTCTTTATACAAGTGTGCTGCACTTAATAGATACACAAGGCTATGTTCACAATACCCTAGGTTTATGGAGGGAGGTGTGTCGAACTAATCACCTTTTACAAACTGGCAAGTTTTTGGTATAGTTCGTGGACCTAGTGAGTAGTATGGGCTCTAGGGGTTGCATTTCATAAGCAAACAGACAGTTATGTTCAGCTCAAAAGTGAGACCAACCAAAGTGTCCACTGACTAACGAATGGGTAAGAAAGATGCAGTATACACACACACACACACACACACACACACACACACACACACAAAATGGAATATTATCCATCTAAAATAATGAAATCTTGTCATTTGCCACAATGTGGATGGAGCTAGAAAGTATTATGCTAAGTGAAATAAGTCAGTCAGAGAAAGACAAATACCATATTATTTCACTCATGTGTGGAACAAAAAACAAAACAAAACAAATGAGCAAAGGGGGGAAAAGAGAGAGAGGGAAGCAAACCAAGAAACAGACTCTTAACTATAGAGAACAAAATGGTGGTTACCAGAGGGGAGATGGGTGAGGAGATGGTGGAAATAGGCGATGGGGAGTAAGGAGGGCACTTGTGCAATGAGCACTGGGTGATCTATGAAAGTGCTGAACCACCATATTGTATGCCTGAAACTAACATTACACGTATGTTAATTAACCGGAATTTGAATAAACACTTTAAAAAACGGGACCAACAGATACAAGACTCCAGGAGAGTGGCAAATTCAATTCAGAAAAAGAGATGTTTGGCTCAAAAGTCGGGGAGATGAGGTTCTAAGAATTGGAAGTGGGAAATGAATTACAACGCTTTTAGTTAAACATTTTAAAGGAGAAGGATCAATAATTATTTCATACTTTGAAATGTGACACTTGTTGGAAACAAATCTTCCTCTTAACCCAAAGGAATGAGAACAAAGACATTTAAGTGGCTGCAGGGAGGGAATGTTGGAGGCAAATGAACCTTTTTATATCCCTTAAAAAAATTCTTTTTTGAGTCTAGTTGACACACAATGTTACATTAGTTTCAGGTATGCAACAGAGTGATTCAACTTCTCTATACCTTATGCTATGCTCACCACAAACGTAGTGCCCATCTGTCATCACACAACACTATTACAATATCATTGACTAGACTCCCTATGCTGTGCCTTTAATCTCCGTGATTTATTCATTCCATAACTGGAAGCCTGTATCTCCACTCCCCTTCACCCACTGTGGCCATCCTCCACACCCCCTTCCCTTTGGCCGCCATCAGTTTGTTCTCTGTATTTATAGGTCAAATTTGGCTTTTTTGTTTGTTTATTCATTTTTTTTACATTCTGCATATGACTACAATCATATGGTATTTTTCCTTCTCTGACTTATTTCACTTAGCATAATACCCTCTACATCCATCCATGTCGATCCAAGTGGCATGATCTCATCACTTTTTATGTCTGCATAATATTCCATCATCATATACACATTCTTTATCCTTACTGATGGACTCTTTAAATAAAAAAGATTTTATTTATTTATTTTAGAGAGAGAGAGAGTGAGCAGGAGGAGGGGCAGCGGAGGGGGAGAGAATCGCAAGCAGACTCTGTGCTGAGCATGGAGCTTGATTCAGGGCTCAACCTTATGACCCTGAGATCATGACCTGAACTGAAATCAAGAGTCAGATGCTTAACCGACTGAGCCACCCAAGCGCCCCTACTGATGGACTCTTAAGTTGCTTCTATATCTTCACTATTGTGAATAATGCTGCAATGAACATAGGAGTGCATCTATCTTTTTGAATTAGTGTTTTCATTTTCTTCGGGTGAATACCCAATAGTGGAATTATTGGATCATATGGTATTTCCATTTTTAGTATTTTAAGCCACAGTGGCTGCGCCAACTTACATCCCCAACAACAGTGCAAGAGGGTTCCTTTCTCTTCACATCCTTGCCAGCACCTGTTCTTTTCTTGTGTTGTTGATTTTACCCATTCTGACGGGTGTAAGGTGATCTCTCTTTGTGGTTTTGCTTTGCATTTCCCTGATGGTGAGTGATGCTCAGCATCTTCTCATCTGGATGTCTTTGAAAAAAGAGTCTCTTAAGCACCTCTGCCCATTTTTTAATTGGTTTGTAAATAACCAACTGTGTTTGGGGGCAGAAGACTGGGGTTTGAATTTACCCCCCCTCCAATCAATTTCCTCCATGGCAGCCAAAATGCTTTTTAATGACTCAATTGTGATTATGTCCCTACCCAAGGTAGGGTTCCCCAGCAGCTTCTCATCATTCTAAAATCCCCATGTCCATAACATCATTTCTACAGGGAGACCTAGGTCCAGCCGCACCTGGGACAGTCTGGTTTGTGTTCTTATCCTGGTGGGAGTTTGACAGCACAACCTCCACAAACACAAGCCTCCAATTTGGACACTTTCTGTCACCCCTGCCCCATTGGTCTCACCTGGGCCCTCTCCGCTCCATCCCTGCTGCCCAGCTGCACATGGGGGCAGAGCCTGCTTGTTGCCTCCATGTGTGTTCTCCTTCTCTTTCTCTTAGTAAGGGATCAATCCCCCCCCCAACAGTTAGACCTTATAGAGTAGAGCCCATTTCTCCTCCCTAGTGATGAGGTGCGACCATGTGATTAAGAGCTTGGTAAAGGGATGTGTGCCAAAGTGATGGAGGCAAGGCCCAGGGAAAGTTCTTAAAAGGAGGAAGTGTGTCCATCTTCTTCCCTTTTCCTTATCCTGCTGCTTGGACCATGGATGTGGAAGTGAGCCTTCTGGGACCATGGAGCCGAGAGATGACAAGATAACCAGGAATGACCAAATGGAATGGACCCACACACCAGCCTGGGGTCACCCACCTACCGACAGTTCCATGAGTGAGAATAAATGCAGAACTTCACTTACGTTGCTTTTATTCGGGGTCTCTTTTACATACAGCTATACATACAGAATGTCCAAATTAAACAGGATTTGCTACTAGAAATGCCTAAAATACAGGTGTTGGCTTTGTGTCAGAAGCTGGTTCTAGGCCTCAGCGGGTTAAGCCTCTGCCTTCGGCTCAGGTCATGATCTCAGGATCCTGGGATCGAGCCCCTCATCAGGCTCTCTGCTCAGTGGGGAGTCTGCTTCCCCCACTCTCTCTCTGCCTGCCTCTCTACCTACTTGTGATCTCACTCTCTCTGTCAAATAAATAAATTAAATATGTAAAAAAAAAAAAAGAAGCTTGTTCTAAGGACTCAGAAACTGCAGGCTGTCAGGCGAGCAACCCTTTTCACAGATGACCCTTGATGAAAGTTCCTTGTACAGTAACTGGAAAGTCAGATTACATACCGGTCAAGTGGGGAAAATGGTGGAGAAACTGGGTGCTCTGGTGGATATTGGTGGCTCCTAGCAGAGCCCCTGAAAGAGAGAGATGAGCTCAGGTTAGAGGTAGTCATGTGGCAGGCAGTGATGGAGGGGGATTTTGTTCTGCAATGGGCAGGACTCTGCAGCATAAAATTGGGGTTGATGGAGAGACCAAGCTTAAAAGCTAGCTGTTACCGTGCCCCTAAATGAAACCCGTTGCAAGCAAAGCTACAGGCTTAGGAGGTGATATTATAGTCCAAAGTCTTTTCCAGGCATATCTGGGCAATTTTTTTACTTTGTCAGACAGTGTGAGAGATAGAGAGGAAAGATGAAAGAGGAAGAGGAGGAGGGGGAGGTGGAAAAAAGGGAGGAAGAGGGGGAGGGGAGGAGGAGGAAAGACAAGAGGGGGAGGAGGGGAAACACCAGTCCAGTGTCAAACACTGGATCCAGAGGGTATGGCCTCCCTCTAGAGCTTATCATTTCAGAGGATCTCAAATTGCTGTCATTAGGCCGAGAGAAGGAGAAGGGATGGAACAGAGGGCTAGTAATAACAAACCAGAGGCTTGGGGCTTTGAGCCTGTTGGGAATTGACAGGCTGCACGCACAGGGCGCTGAGCAGAAGCAAATAGGGCAGGACATGACTGGGTTCTTGAGGCAAGCGTGTTGCCAAAGAAGTCAGACATTCACTTTGCCAGAACCTGTGACCGCTCCACCCCTCAAGCCACTCCTGGGCCCCCCAAAGGGCTCAGGTAGGAAGTGGGCTGTGGAAGCTACCTGCCATCAAGAAGGACCACCGATGCTCATCTCAGATGCTGCCACAGTGGAGAAGGGAGAGAGAACAGATCCCAGGAGCCCGGGAGACAGTGGGAGCAGGTTCTGGACGCAGGGGCAGCACATGTGCATGCACACGTGCGCATGCACACAGGCCCCTGCGCATGAGTGCGTGCATGTGCACACACATGTGCGAGTGCACCCCCCACATGCTTTACTCCATGGCCCAGGCAGGTTGTTGGAAACTGCTTTAGGAATAGGGGCTCCTGGGTGGCTCAGTCGCTTGAGCACTGACACTGGGTATGGCCCAGGTCATGCTCTTAGGGGTCGTGGGACTGGGCCCCATGTTGGACTTGGCGCTAAGCGGGGAGTCCGCCGCTCCCTCGCCCTCTGCCTTTACCTGCTAAAGCAATTTTTGATGAACAGGTGACCCCTGCAAATTTCCCGTCGTTGTCCTTCAAATCTGAGTGGGGGCATGGTGTTATTTTTGGGACTCTGTGTATTAGTTGGCCAAGGCTGACTGAAAAGCAACACAACAGCTACTTATAGTGCCACGGTTCTGGGGGCTGGGAGTCTGAAAGCAAGGTGTCAGCAGGATTGATTCATTCAGAGAGCTCCGGTGCTAGGAAGGCTCCAGTCCAGGCCTCTTGCCCCAACTCAGGTGGGTTGCTGGCAACCTGTGAGCAGGCAGGCTCACCACCGTGTCTGCGCCTTCTTCTTCACACGGTGTTCTGTGAAGTCTTAGGCCCCTGTCTTCCAACCACCGTACTCTTACAACATCCTGTGTTCTCCTTCATAGCACATATATTAATGATAACTAGATGTATATGGAATTGTAAATGGAATTGAATGATAGCTGCTCCTAGGGCCATACTGTAAGCTCCTGAAAGGAAGGCGAAGTATGACTTGCTTCGCAGGCGGCCTCTGTGACAGGCTCATGGTCTTGGAATGCCCTCTTCCTGAGTGTGGGCTCAACTTAGTGACTAAGGTAATAGAAGATGACAGAAGGAATCAGAAGGCATTTCTGAGATGAAGTAATAGGAAGGCTGTGGCTTCTGTCTTAGGTGCTCTGTCTTGGATCACTCTTTCTGGGGGAAGACAACCGCCATATTGTAAGGCAGCCCTGCACAGAGAGGCCTACCTGGGTGAGCTCGGACTGGTCTTCCAGCCCCATTCATGACTTGATATGACTGCAACAATTGTGAGAGATTTTGAGCCAGAGACATCCAGGTAAGCTATGCCTAGACATCTGAGCCAGGGAGCTGTGAGAAAGCAAAAGTTTGTTGGGGTAAGCTGGTAAACCTTGGACCAATTTATTAGCCAACAATAAGGAGCCATACACTTCCTCACGAAGACATCGCTGGTACGTAACCCGAGGACACTGTCAGAAAATACCGGTTGGATGAATGTTGTATACATTCATGGGTTCTCTAATCAGAAGATGTAATATACCACTCCAGCTCTCTAAGTCTCGAGTTCCTCATTTTTTTAAAGGATTTTATTTATTTATTTGAGAGAGAGAGAAAAACAGAGACAGCACAAGTTGGGGGGAGAGGTAGTGGGAAAGGGAGAAGCAGGCTCCCCAACCGAGCCACACAGGTGCCCCTTGAGTTCTTCATTATTAAAATGAGTTACTCCTCTTAAAATAAGGATTAAATAAAACCTTATGCAGGAGTGTCTTATAAACCATAAGAAATGGCACATATAGTGAACTCACTTAAGTATTTGTGTTTCCTGTATGTTCTAGAAATGACCGAAGGGGACTGATGGTTTGCCTCATGTGAAGGCCACTGGGCTGTTGGCACACAGCCTATCAGTTTGCCTACCATACTGCCCGTGAGGTAATTTACTTTAAATACTTCACCATCAACCACATATGGCACATGTACACATTTGTTTTCAGTGAAAACCCCAGGAGTGCTTATTTAGCATTTGAAAGACCTTAATCAGAAACCCACACCCCAGGGGTGATGAGTTATGAGATGGAGACCTTTTACCCAGGAACCCACACTCCAGAGGCAAAAGCTTTGACTCTCATTCTCCAGACCTGCTGGTAAGGGTCTGCCAACCAGCACAATCGATGTTAGAAGCAACTTTTTATTGTTGTTTCTACTGGACAGCATTTAAGTTTGTGGTTGACTTGAAAAATGTAGGAGTTCTTCATTGCCTTATGTCAATAAGGATCTGGGGTGCTTTGGGCCCTGGTGGTCCCCAAAGGAGGACCCTATCTGCTGAGCTGCCTTGGAGGACCAAGGGGCTGCAGGAACGCCGTGGGTTGGTCACAGAGTGAACCTCCACTCAGGTTTGAGGACAGAATTTAGGGACTATCCTAAGCTTAACAGAATGGGCCTGTATAATTTTTTTTTCGGCTTGTGTTTTAGTAAGTGTTTGTGTGGCATGATTTTGCCTGAGACTTGCTTTCTGCTTTCTGTGTGACAAAGAGTTGTGGGGCAGGAGACAAACAGTCTTGACCTACCGTGAATCACTGGACATGACTGAGATTCCCCCAGAGGACCCGACACGGCTGGACCACTGACACATCTTAGGTTAGCTCACAAAACCCAGCGTTGGTGTGGCTTCACCGTCCACTGCCGAAACGGGACACTCTGTCCAAACTTGTAAAGACCAATACAAGTGGGAAAATGAACGCATGATCATTGAATTGCCCTCAGTCTCCTCCGATGGTGAGTCCTGGTGAGAATTTATTTGCTAAAAATAACTCGGACTTCATTGCTCTTGCCTCTACCTTTATGTAAGACCTCCGCTTGCTGTCAGTCAGCCCCACTCCCGCCGCCCGCTGACCACACCTGCTGCTGGGCCACGTCCACCACACACCCCACATACACTGGCCACAGGCTGTGTCTGTCCCCCCATCCGCCATGGGCACAGGCTGTGTGGGCGACTCCCCACACCCAAGAGTTTCAGGGCCCCACCAAGAGGTTGGCAGATTGTCCCTTCCCTCAACTCTGTGTCACCGTCTGTCACCCAAGCCCTAAAATAGCAGTGCTCCCCATTGGTAGCTTGTGCCTCTAGCCACGCTTCTGTGGGGGATCAGAACTTGTCTTTGGGTGGAGGAAGGGGCAGGAGACAGACACTGTCTCTCTCCCACCCTTTTCCACTCCCTCCTCCAGAGAACTTCACACCAGAAGGCTCTGCCTCCTCCTTCAGCTGCAGCCAAGTCCACGTGCAGCCTGGCTCCCATCAGCCTGTCTTCCTTCTGATCACCAGACTTATCGGGACCCACGGACCCCTCACTGTGGGCACAGCCCCGGTGCAAGCTGAAATCGCTGCTCTTTCATTACTGTGATTTGAGAGATAATACTTTAAAAATGTCAGGTCCAGAAGGGTCTTTGGTTATGCAAAGATAGGGAATTTTTGCCCTAGTTTTTCCCTCCTAAAAAAAGAAGCTTTGCTCCTCAGTCGCTTCGCCTTTCAACTTTCACAGTAGAGGCTTCCGAAGCTTGGGAAGAAATTACCAGCTCCTGTCATGAATCAATGCAGGACAGGAGTCAGGAAATACAGTCAAGGAAGTTCTTCAGAAATGTAAATAACACATAGGATCGTGGCAATAAGATCTGACGTCAATAATTAGCCCTCCGTTGAGTTAACAAGTGGATTAACACCATTTACAAGTATGAACCTAAGAATGTGTTGGAAAACAGCCTCTCCAAGATGTATTGGGATAGAGCCGTTACTAACAGATTAACAAATTCTGGCCAACAGACCGGATATTCTGTTGTTTGACAAACTTAATAAAACAGAGATGCTCACTGATATTGCTTTCCTACTAAATAGAAGTATCCCAAGAACATATGCAGAGAGGATAAATAAGTATGTGGCTTTGACAGAAGACTCAGAATGAAAGCAGAATGTGAGGGACAAGAGAAAATCCAGCTAGCGTTTCTGTACTGTGGATGGGTTTCTTAGCTTAACACACTGGACATTCGCTGTAATGAGACTTCGTTCAAAGACAGAAGTTCTGCGTGTATATACACAGGACTTTTTTATTCTGTGTTAACGAGTGATGAATATAATCAAAATGTGGCCAGCTTCTGTTCATTTTTGAAGTACATAAAGATCTATTAATCCAAAGAGCAAGAATAAAATGCTGAAGTGAAAATTTATCAGGCTGTACACGTAAAATATATGTGTGTCTGTGTTCTCAGTAGTATACTATGTTTCAATTAAAAGTTTTTAACGTGTTAATGCTGAAGATCTCTGCTCTCATTTAGGCTGTGGTAAGCCACCATGACTTACATACATTTTTATGAAATACATTTTCTAAGACTACAGCCCATAGCACAGCTCTTCATTGTTTAATTCCTAGGCCGAGTGACTATTTCAGCGTTAGCCACCGAAGTGTTCTGATGGTACATGCTTTGCAAACTCTGATAGGTATGGAAAAAAGTGAGAGTAACATTAACTGAGGACTCTATGCTTTAAACACAAAAATAAGTCCACCAATGCTCTGCTTGTTGCAAAGTCACAAAGCTCTGCTTCTAGCCCATGGGGATAAGGCCAAATAGAGCCTCATTTGCATTGCATGGCACCTGGGTTGTTTAAATTCTTTTGGAAGGCACATCTTCCTTATCTGTTGATCTATTGATGGACACTTGGGCTGTGCCAAATTATGGAAGCAGCCCAAGTGTCTTTCAATAGATGAATGGATAAAGAAGATACGAATATATATATACATATATGTATATATGTATATAGATATGTATGTATATGTGGAGTACTACTCAGCTATCAAAAAGAATGAACTCTTGCCATTTGCAATGACACAGATGGTGTTAGAGAATATTATGCTACGTGACGTAACTTACCCAGAGAAAGACGAATACCGTATGATCTCACTCATACGTGGAACTTAAGAAACAAAACAAATGAGCAAATGGGAAAAAAAAGAGAAAGAGAGAGACAAACCAAGAAGCTAACTTTACAGAGAACAACATGATGGCTACCAGAGGGGATGGGTGGGAGGATGGGTGAAATAGGGGATGGAGATTAAGGAGGGCCTAAGTGTTGCATGGAAGTGTTGAATCATTACATTGTACACCTGAAACTAATATCACATTGTATGTTAACTCTACTGGAAAGAAAATAAAATAATAATAAAAAATTCCTTTGGAAGGCTACTCATGAAGCCCCTCAGCTCTTTTCTATTTAAGTAAGTGAACTAAACACATGAATCTTGGGAGCAATAATTCAAGTATTTGAATGTACTGGGTGAAATAAAGTCTGAAGATGAGTAATGCTTGAACACATTCCAGAACCTTCTGTCCAAAGCAAATACAGACTTGTCTGCAAGGTGATGATGGCATTGACACAGTGAATGTCACACACCTCAGGATCGGAAGGGAGGCTGACATCATCGCATCTCTGTCCTGAGAGGGGGCAGGACGATTCCTCAGGCGGTGTGTGTTCACTCTGGCTGGCAGTGAGCGTCCTCGGCAAGCCAGAGGGCCTCATGTTTTCGCCCAGGCCTGTGATGTTGTAGATACAACACAGGCCACGGATCAGTGTTCAGTGGTGCCTTGACACCAAAATAGTCTATAAGATAAAATCATAAAATAAATAAGACACACATCCTGGGTCTCCTTTTCAAATCTAAAAGGTGGGAAGAAAAACAATCCTTTGGAATTGTGAGGGAAAGAAAGGGGGAGCGGTCAAGCTGCCCACGCACTTGACTTGAGTGGAGGACCCCCGCTCCACCTTTCAGTGACCCCTGTCAAGGTCACGCACACCACACACTTTCTAAAATCACTCTTTCAAGTGGCACGCACCAGCTTTGGCATGGTAAGATGGAGACTGGTAAAGAGTGGGTAGAGGGCCAACCTTCCATGAAGACAGAGTGGGCAGTGATGTAGGTGAAGAGATATGAGCTCTGATGAAAGTTTCCCTCCCCCCAACCCCTTTCTTTATTCAAAAAGCGGGCTTTGAGCTACTGCACCGAACTGTGTTCCGTGCTAGGCGCCTGCTCTTCCAGCCTGAGCAAACGCGGTCCTCCTCTCTGCAATGACAACCATCACAGGTACCACCCAGTGCCCTGGCAGGGACGGCTTCCCTGGCAGGGCAGGCCATGGCTGCCGTGGGGCTCCAGGCGTCAAAGCTGAGGCCCAGGCAGAGAGGTTCTGTCCATGCTGTGGATGTCCCAAAGAGCAGAGAACAGGAATTTCTCGATCACATGTACCTTGATCAGTTTGGTTGCAGTGTGAAGATTTCCTGAATGTTGGCTCTTAAATTATCAATATAATAATATATAACAGCGTCCACTCACATATTAATTTTAAAAAGTCTTATCCATACTTTTTAAATATGTTGATTATAGCTTTTCCCTCCCCTGCCTCCTTCCCTCCTTTCTCCTTCCTTCCCTCATTCATTCAAAGTAGAAGAGATAATATGTCCCAAACCTATTGGCCGAGGGCTTTACTTGTTTGGGGCCCTGGGAAGGCTGGGTCCCCTGAATCAGCTCTTCCTGTCCCCGAGCTTGGAGTGACTCTTCTCTCTGTGACTGTCCCCTTTCTTCTTCCACTTTTTCCCTTCCATTCTCCTGCTAACCTTCATTTTCAACCTGGCTTGAAACACTGGGGATAAGCTAGCTGCCACCTGCTGGGAAATGCGCTTCTCACACATTTCCAGGACATGGGTCCTACCATTCTCTTCACCCTGGGCACCCCCACGTCCCTTTCATGCCTCCACTCTGCCCGTCTCCATCCTTGACCATCACAGAGCATGGGCCATGCTCTCACAGCCAGCAACTCCTTTCAACCCATATGTGACCACGCAGCACGTTTTAAACATGTACAGTTTACGTGTTGTTTATTAAAGTCGACTGGATCTCATTTTGAAAACAAAATGAAACAAGAACAGTTGCTAAGCTCTGAATGAATTCAAAATCCTCCCTCCATTAGGAGAGTTTTACCCTCTCCTTCAGGTGCAATAGTAGTATTCGTTAATCATTTTTGGAATACTGACCTGTCTTCACTATTTGGTCGTCTACTAAGCATTTCCCTGTCATAAGAGTTGATGAGTAACCTCTCCCTAAATCCTCACAGTGGTCCTATGAGGCAGGGACTGTAATTTTTAAAGTGAGCAGAATAAGACCCAGAAAGTTTAAGTGACTTGCCCACATCACCTGGCTGTAAGTGAAAAGGGAGAAGAAGGCCCCCCCAAGGGGGTGCTGAGCTGCAGGGTAGGGGTGGGGTGAAGGTAGTTTCCTTTCTTGCCCACTTCTTTCATACCATAGAGAAGACACTCTTGTAGGTACTTTGTTCCTTTAAGACTTAGAGAAGCCTGAGAGAGCTGGAACAATTACCATTACCTAATGACTTTGACCTTGACCCTGACTGAAACCCCAAAGAAAGCAGAGCAGCCCAAACAAGAGAAGAGCTTCAACCCCCTAAAGAACTTTGCTGTTTCTACTACAGCATATTTTTTAGCCTTTAATTCTCTCATAATAATATTATAGTATTATTTTCCTCAGATACATTATTATTACCCAAACTAAGTTTTTTGTTGCTAATTATGTTATTTTTAGATCATCCATACAGTAACAAAAACACATGGTAGAAACTTCAGTCAAGCACTTGGATGGACTTTTTCTTCTTGTTCATGTAATGTCCAGTAATGTCAAATCTAATTTTTACAGAATGAGTTGGGCCCAAGTTCTTCCATAAAAATAGATTTTTTTTCAGGGAAAATGGGAAATTGACAATTTCCCTAAGAATCTTATATGAAGAAGTACTCTCTTCTATTTGAACAACGACATGAAATTAAGCACTCCTGGATTCTTTTCCTCTTTATTAATGAATTAGAATACACAATAGATTTAAAATTAAATAAAATTCTCATCAGCATCATTCACGTCTTCATTACTGGTCACTTGTGCTTTGTGAAACTGGGTTTCCATTTAAATGGCTTCATGTCAAAATAGGATTTGGCTGTGGATGCCTGCCGGGGGAGTGGCGTGGGGGTGATGCCTAGCTGGGCGGCAGGCTGACCTGACCCGGTCCAGCCTGCTCCGAGGCCAGTCGGGGCAGGGGACGGCCACAGGAAACCAGCTGGGGAAGCTGTAACGGGGCAGCCAGATGGGGGCAGCAGCAGAAGGACAAGCACAGATACAGAAGGCCGTGGCCAGCCGTGGCCTTGAGACAGTCAACAACCACTCGGGTGACTCCTGATGAAGGCTCCTGAGACAGTCCCTCTCGTGGCACCTGGCTTGAATGACTCACACAGCAGCTAACTAGTTTTCCCTTTGTATCCCAGCCTGACACCTGCGGGTCACTTCCCATATGCTTCTGGACTCTTGTCCAGATTTTTAGGAGATCCCCTGAACAGTGGGGACCTTAGATACTCCCTGGACAGGCAATTTTTAAATTCTCCCTCCTGTGGAAGGCAGACACCTGGACTCAGAGTAGAGCTTGGGGGCAACCGTCTGAAAGGATTTTTGCCTCTTGATTCACTAGTTGTGTTGGAAATATGAGAACACAATGCTACATGGCTAATTCTTTTCTAATTCTGGTGCTGTTTTCCAAAAGTGACAGATTTCAGAATAACTAAATAATTTCTAGCGTCCTTTTTTTTCCTCCCAATATTAGTATTACATGTGAAACCTGGTATTCTGAGACTTTCCACCATCCATCTGGTTCTCTAAGAATCTTTAAAAAGTGCAAGTACTAAAAAAAGAAAGAGGAAGAAAAAAGAAAAAAGAGTGATTTCAGGGCCATACATATGTCCCTTTGGCCAAACAGTGTTTTCTAGTATCATCAGCAGGCCACAATGAACTCAGCATCATTATCTAGTCTTAATAATTTAGGGAAGAAGTTAAATATGGTAGCATAATTGATGTCTTCATGCATTGCTTAGATTAGGGATTGACTCTTGCATTCTTTGCTGTAGACCATTGCAAAGTCTTTAGTGAAACCACATTTAAACCGGTTACGCTACCGGTGAAAAGGAAATCCTCCTCCTTCTTGCTTGATTACATTTAGTCTCAGCTTCCACTCTGCTCACACACCGCCATTAGCTTATAGAGGATCGTGTGATCTCAATGGACCCAGATCATCCCTGGGAGAGCTATGCCCATAGGCACTGCTTGCCAGGGGCCACATGTTCTTAAAAGATCACTCCCGTCTGTCTTCTACAATCCCGTATTTTTTCTGTTAAAGAATGACTGTCCCTTCTCACCTTCTGACCTAGAGCCATGTTTTGAAATGAACATGGATAGGAATTCTGCAGAGCATTTTATCAGCTGTAATGGAGCTCCAGGTATATCTACAAAATTATCAAATTTATGTGGGGGTGCCTGGGTGGCTCAGCATCTGCCTTCGGCTCAGGTCATGATCTTGTGGTCCTGGGATGGAACCTCGAGTCGGGCTCCCTACTCAGTGGGGAGCCAACTTCTCCTTCTCCCGCTGCCCCTGCTCATGCATGCTCTTGCTCTGTCAAATAAATAAAATTAAAAAAGCTATGTGATAATATGATTCTGAATCCTGTTTTTGTCTTTGCTTTTTTTTTTCCCTTCTCTATGTCGACTTCATTTCTAGAGCTGTTCTTTTTCCAAAGCATATTCCTCAGTGACAGCCCTGGAAAGTGAACCGTGTACGAGGAGCCACACACATGTATGGGAGCTAATGCAGATTGCTGCAAAGATTCTGAATAAAATATTAGCAAATAGAAATGGCCATCGATTAAAAAAATCAAGTGGCTGGGGCGCCTGGGTGGCTCAGTGGGTTAAAGCCACTGCCTTCGGCTCAGGTCATGATCTCAGAGTCCTGGGATCGAGCCCCGCATCAGGCTCTCTGCTCTCTCTGCCTGCCTCTCTGCCCACTTGTGATCTCTGTCTGTCAAATAAATAAATAAAATCTTAAAAATAAAATCAAGTGGCGATCACTCCAGAACACAATAATAGTTCAATATTAAGAAATACGTTAATATAAATCACCACTTTAATAAATTAATCACCAATCATATGTTGATCCGAACAAATGCTACAATGTGTCCTAGAGGTAATATCACACGCTCGCTGTTTAAAAAACCTTCCTGTAATGGGTATATCTTCATACTTCCTTATAATAAATCTACACACACATACATTTCAATGTTAGTATCAGAGTGTTGTGTGGTAAAACCCTAAAAGACAAGTACTTCCGTTCAAGTCAACAGCAGGTTGGGGTCTCTATTATTACCAATATTATTTAAAATTATTCTGGAAGTACTAGTTGAAGGAATTAAAGTCAGAATAGGGGCGCCTGGGTGGCTCGGTGGCTTAAAGCCTCCGCCTTCGGCTCAGGTCATGATCCCAGGGTCCTGGGATCGAGTCCCGCATCGGGCTCTCTGCTTGGCGGGGAGCCTGCTTCCTCCTCTCTCTCTGCCTGCCTCTCTGCCTACTTGTGATCTCTCTCTGTCAAATAAATAAAATAAAATCTTTAAAAAAATAATATCACAGAATAAGAGGTCCAAATAATACACTTAAAGAGGAGGCAACATTTTTATTATTTGCAGATGATATGATGTGACTTTACATTTTGGAAGCCCCATGGGAATTAAATAAAGTCTTATTTAAAAGTTGGGGCACATGGGTGGCTCAGTCGGTTGAGGGTCTGACTCTTGATCTCAGTTCACTCAGGTCTTGATCTCAGGGTCGTGAGTTCAAGCCCCACATAGGGCTTTGCGTCGGGCATGGAGCCCACTTAAAAAATAAAAATCTTATTTAAAAGAAAAGAAGGGGTGCCTGGGTGGCTCAGTTGGTTAAGCATCAGCCTTCAGGTCAGGTCGTGATCTCAGAGTCTTGGAATTGAGCCCCATGTAGGGGCTCCTTATTCAGTGGGAAGTCTGCTTCTCTCTATCCCTCTGCCCCCCAATTTGTGCTCTCTCTTGTTCTCTCTTTATATCAAATAAATAAATGAAATTTAAAAAAAGAAAGCAAAAGAAATAGGTGGCCACTTAAGGAAAAAAAGATTAATAGCTTTTAACCAAACAGAAGACAAAAGAAATAGGTGGCCACTTAAGGAAAAAAAGATTAATAGCTTTTAACCAAACAGAAGAAAGAAGGAAAAAAGGGGACACAGCATTCTTTTTATTTACTTATTTAACACATTTTTTCTCGAGGGGCTCCTTTGTGCCGAGCCCTGGGGACCCAGCTGTGATAAAACAGGGTTCTCATTCTCCAATACCTGCCTTGTTATTAGAGGAGATGAACAATACTTAAGCAAGCAAAGGTGTAAGTAGACAAATCAGACTTTTCAGACAGTGATAAGTGCTGCGAAGGAATCCAGGAGAAGGGTGGGATGGGATCATGGAGTTAGGGACAATGATGGAGGAAGATGTTCCGTACAGGTGGAAGGATGAGAAGAAGCCCGTCATGCAAAGGGCTAGGGAAGGAAATGCAAGAGGGGGAAGGAGAAGGAGCTGTAGGCAAAGAGCTCCCGGGGTCTGAGAGACAGTGCAGAGGTAGTGCGGTAAGAAAGGCGCTCGGAGCAGGAACACACAGGACGCCTTCAGGACACAGAGTTTATTCTAATGGTCACAGGATGCCACTGAAGGACAGGTTTCAGGGGGAGTGTCAGTGATGTCATTCAGTGCTCCCTTGAGAAGCTGACTCTGGCTGCTGTGTGGAGACCGGACGGCAGGCAGCGCGGGTGGGAAGAGAACGATCTTCCACCTAGACGAGAGGAGACGGCAGTGGGGCGGCGACAGGGATACGCGCAGAGCTTTGCCGTATATTTCAGATGCAAGAAGGATTGCCAGTTCTTGCGAACAGATTGATGTGGAGAATGAGTAGGAGGAGAAATCAGGGTGTAATTCAAAGATCCCATTCACAACAGAAAACAAACAAAACATGAAATGTCTAAAAATAAACTACACGAGAAATGTCCAAAACCTATGTGAAGAAAACTATAAAAAATCTGCTGAGGGACTACGGAAGAAAGGGAAAAAAGATTTGCATAATGGAGAAACAACTTGGTTCTCGCAGAGGCTATCAGTGCAATCTCAACAAATTTGGTTTTTTAAAAATGTAACAGAATGTGATGAATCACAGACCTGTACCTCTGAAACAAATAATACATTGTATATTAACTTAAAAAATATGACAGAATGATACCAAAGTTCATTGGAAGGAAAAAAACATTTATTTGGGAATAGCCACAACATTTGACAGAAAAGGTCTCTACCAGCTACAAAATGTGAATTAAGCCACAGGGAGGGAAACAGGGAGATCCTGCAGGTAGAGAAATAGACAAGCACATGAAAGGATCAAATGGCTAGTCAAGAAATTGATCCAAATATATCTGCACATTTTCTATATCATAAACGTGGCAGAACCATGGAGAAAATTATGATTATTAAATATCTAGGGACACCTGGGTGGCTCAGTTGGTTGGACGACTGCTTTCGGCTCAGGTCATGATCCCGGAGTCCCGGGATCGAGGTCCGCATCGGGCTCCCAGCTCCACGGGGAGCCTGCTTCTCCCTCTGACCTTCTCCTCGCTCATGCTCTCTCTCACTGCCTCTCTCTCAAATAAATAAATAAAATCTTAAAAAAAAAATCCTTTAAATATCTATTGTTAGGCTGCTTAACTAGGCCTTTGGAGAAATAAAGCTGGATCTCTATTCTGCTTTTGACAAAAATAAATTCAAATGGACTAAAGCTATAAAGGGGAAAGGGTGAATAATTTTGCAATCGCAGGGTGAGAAAGACCTTTCTACGCATGCTCCGATATTTGAAAGGAATGTTTGTCAATTCAAACTACCTAGACGATAAAAAGTTGTTTGTGCGTCAAAGAAGCAAGAAGGCAAGCAAAGTTCAAGTTTAAAAATATGATTGAACTTGTTTAATTCTATGGGTTTGTATCCCATCTATTTGCTCGCAACTTCCGAAAGAGATCTCCAGCCAAATATTTCCACATTGTTGTAGGTTGAATTGTTCCTCCAAAACTATGGTCAGGCCCTCACCCCAGGAATCTGTGACTATGACCATATTTGGAAATAGGGTCTTTGCAGATGTCATCAAGTGGAGGTGAAGTCATCTGGATGAGGGCTGGCTCTAATTCCGGGACTGGTGTCCCTACAAGAAGAGGAAAATGTAGTCGCAGTCATCCACAAGGAAGGGCAGCCAGGCGAAAGCAAAGGCAGAAACATAGTGAAGCAACTATAGACTAAGGAATGCCAAGTCCTGCTGGAAGCCTCCAGAAGTAGGGAGACATGGGAATGATTTCCTTTATGGAACCTCAGAGGGCATGTGGCCGGGCTGACACTCTGATTGCTAACTTCTGGCCTCTGGAACTGCTGTTTCAAGCTGGTTTGTAGTGATTTGTTACAGCAGCCCTAGGAAACTGATACACCCATCAGTGTCTAATGTTAGGGCTTACTGAGCTTTGTTAAAATGAAACTTACCTGCATAAATAAAACACTGGAAATAACATAGATCCAACAGTAACAGTGGTTAACTCTGGAGAGTGAGAATAAAGGGGACTTGAGCTTTTTATATACTTGTATGGACGGACTCTTTTGCAAGCTGCACGTATTTTTTTTTTTAAGTAGGAAGAGATTTTCAGAGAAAAGCCTGCCACAATGCCATGAATGGAATCCAAAAATTCAGTTGTGTAAAACGAAAGGTTATGTTATTGGGGGAGTAATAGACAGGATGGACATGAGCAGCTAGCCAGCTAAGAGTTTCAGGTGTCCAGCTGATCATTCCAAACCCAACTTGGTCCCAGCTGGGCCTTGTTGCTGTGCGGGTGGTTGTCTGGATATGTGGCTTAAATATCCTTGGGGCTGATTCGAGGGCTTGGGCTGGCTGGGATTCCTGGAATAATGTCTCCATTCCTGGAATCTCCCGGTTAGTTAGCACCTGTTGCATGTGTCCAATTGTGGAGAATGAGCCTGAGGACGCCAGCAGACACAGAGATCCAGAGACTACCTCTCTCCTCCCCAAACTTCACTTCCTGCCACACTGCCCATTGGCTCAGCTCCCGGATCCCTCCGCACCTCTCTCTGAAATCACGGGTGCCACAGCCTTAAGAATGTCAGCCTATCCCCTTTGGAAACTGGGAATGCCTAAAAGTCAGGAACCAATAGCCAATCTCAATACATATCTGAGTTTGAACTTCTATGGGATATACTAAGGAAGTGTGTGTGGTGTGTTATATATATTGCACCATGACTTGGATAAGAAGTAATATAAAATAATAGTAAATTATTGTGTCTCATATGATTCTAAGGCCCAGTCCCACTACCTTAATATTTTGATATTCTTGTTTTAGACTCACTTTTCACAAATCATTGGTTATTAACTGGATTCATTCTACTGGATTGCCATTTGCCTTATAGGCTCATTAATACTTTACCATTTGATTGTTTTTGGTCAGTTTATAAATACATACACATATATATACATATATATTATGTGTGTATATATATATTTGTGTATATATATACATAATATATATGTTGATATGTATGCATATTTATTTTATAGATGCATGTATTTTGTATATACATATATGATGTATATATAGATATGTATATATGTATGTATATGTAGTTTATGTGTATGTTTATGTATTTATACATACATATATAAGATATATGTATGTGTATATATATTTCATATATATATGTACATGTAAATATATATAAATACAATCTCATGTCCAGAGTTTTTTATCTATTTCAGGTTTGTTGTATATACACCCTACATTGGAACTGTTGGCGGCATCTGATAGACAATACACTAATAGGTCTGGATAATTGTTCAACCTACTATAATTAGCCCTAAGTAACTGACCCTCCAACAGCCCCTCAACAGCAGCAGAATAAAGCGTGTTTCTTTAATGTGGCACGTTGGGCTACCTAAAACCCTGAGAATTCCAGCTGCTGACAACTCTCTTCTTCTGATGGAAATACCAGTTTTGTAAATCTCTGTGAATGCTTTCCTGCCACAGTTTCCCACCCCATTTTACTTTACATATCAGGCTCTCTGGAATCTTCCTCACCCCAGAAAGCTAAGGTCATTCGTGCTGGTGAACTTTATGTGTCAATTTGACTGGGCCACGGGATGACCGGAGAGCTGGTGAGACATCATTTCTGGATGTGTCTGTGAGATTATTTCTGGGTGTGATTAGCATTTGAATTCATGGACTGGGTACAGCAGGTTGCCTTCCCCAGTGTGGGTGGGCATCATCTAATTCAGTGAGTACCTGAAGAGAACAAAAAGGTGGCGGGAGAATTCACCCTCTCCCTCTGCCTGAGACCTTGAGCTAGGACATCAGTATTCTCTTGCCCTCAGACTCGGCCTCACACCATGGGCTTTCCTCATTGCCAGGCCTTTAGACTCAGACTGGAGCGATGTCATTGGCTCTCCAGGGTCTCCAGCTTACAGATGGCAGATCGTGGGACTTCTCAGCCTCCATGTTGCAGAGTCAACTCTTCATGATATAGGTATATATTTTCCAGTGGGTGTATTTCTCTGGAGAACCCTGACTAATACACCATACTACAGCTTCGGGGCCAATCCTTCCTACAACTTTCAAGCATTCCAACCCTCCTCAGCCTTTCTACATAGTCCTGGAGCAAGAGGGAGCCAGAAATACTGGTTCCACCATTCACCAGGCCAACTTGAGTGTCAAAGGCAAATGACAATCCCCAGAGCGTCTTCTGAAGCTGATGTAGGTACAAGGCAAAGACTGGAAAGCCTGGCCTGCCGCAAGAACATGCAGAGTCCCCAACAGACAACCATTTCTCGAACAGGGAGGTAACAGAAGGGAGAGACTACATTTATTAACTGTCTCCTTGGCCTGCTGCTGCCTGACTTCCTTTGGGCTTACCAGACGTGGTTTGGGCGCCAGACACAAATGCATGCATGCTGCCATTTGCATGTCTGTGTTAAAGTTGACTTAATAAGGAGGGCTTACCTTAAATAAATGCTTAAATGAATTCTCTTAGTGGTGTAACATTTTTGTCTACCGCCTCTCACTGTGCCTTGTGGCTGAAAAAAGGACGGGACCTATGAAGAGTGCAGCCGCTCTGAAGCCATGTTTACATGCATTGATGTGCAGGAGGGAGAGAAAATGGGACTGGGGTCAAGCGAACTCCTGTAGGATAAATAGAGATAAATAATTCAGATTCTCATTATAATAGAGGCATATAGCTCCGGTGCATGGGAGCACCCTGCCTTTGTGCAAATTGGTATGCAGTGGCTGTTCGGAAGCTATAGCATGTAATCTAGCATTAATATTAACATAAATCAGAGGCAGGAATTAGCAATATTTCCGAAGTCTTATAGGATAACTGGATTCACACTATATTGTTTAGTCCTCCTGGGCATTTTAGTAATCGTGTAATAGAAATGTTGAGGTAGTTGAGATATCCTTTATAAGACTCTATGAAAGGATCTTCAACACAATGTCTTTCGTAGACAGTTTTGATAGAATGCATTGAACAAAAAGAAATATGCCTATTTTGGTAATATGGGTATGTTTCATTAGCTCAGCCTGCAGCGATATGACATTACATTCTAAAAGGAATACAATTAATAACAATGAGAGATTTTTAGCTCTCAGAGTGTAGCTGGAGGAACTAAGCACGGTGTCAGGGCAATTAAGCAGAGTCCCTGCATTACCTTTGTCTGCCCACCCTTAACATCACCCTGTCTCAATGCACTGAATAGTTATTTCTTGAGCATTGCATTTGTAATTTATTTTGATGTTTCTTATAATTCGGGCCACTATTGTAGAAAAAAAAATGATTTTCCCCCCTCTCCTTTTTATTCGGGTAAGAAAAAAAAATCTTTTAAAATAACCAGCTAGGAGAAATGAACATTTCTTTGGATGGGCACAGCGTCCGTTTTTTTTTTTTTTTTTCTTCTACGAGGGAATAAATGACTACAAGGAAGATGTACCCAGTAACCGCCGGGGGATGAACTGGGATAGAGTTACCCTATTGGTGCAGCAGCAAAGTAGAGAAACACTTTGGAAGCAGGTAGAGTCTGTGCCTTCTATAAGAGCAATCCGGGGGAAAAAAGTTGTACTTTGAGATGATTAAAATAATCAGCTGGGATATTATTTTATTCAGTGTTAACCTTTATGTTTTATGTTAAATGACAGTGAAGGTTCTGGAATGCGGTAATTCCCCAGAGTCCCGGTAGCTGAGATTTCTTTTATTTCTAAAGAGGTTTCATTTCACTCTGCAGTGCTGAAACCGCTCTTGGCTCCATTCACTGGTCAGTTTTAATAGGCATAGCAAAAGATAAAATGCTTTGAAACATGAAAACTCTGGTTTTTAAAAACAGACGATGAAGAGGCTGGTTTAAAAACAAAATCCCATTCTGTGCATCCTGTCTGCCTCAAGCTTTTGGAATCATGGCTCTCTTTGGGAAAGGGGGAGCCTGCAGGTAATTGGTGCTGAGGAGAGAGTGGGGGGAGAGGCAGAGAGAGAGAGAGAGACCCCCACCGATCATTCTCACTGCCCCAAATTTATCCTGACGGACTTTTCTGGGCGAACCTCTACAGTCTGTAAGCAGGCATCCAGAAATGCTACTGCTGAGTCTAAGCCTTGGGGGGATTAATACGCAACTCCATTTCCACTCATGAGTAATGTATTAAAATTTTGTAGCTAATAAATTCTTAATCTGAGCGGCTCCAGGTTATTTCTTACTTACACAGCGGCTTGGTTAATGTAACACCAACCTGGCCAAGGCTCCGGCTACCTGTTATTCTCTCGTGCTGTTTTCCCAAGGCTGCCGAACGCGGTCGGCCGGACCGCCGACTCCCCCTTCCTGTGACCACTGCTTAGTTCCTGCATATATGCAGAAGCACACACCTCTTCAGACAATTAAATCACACCAAACTGCTCGGGGACTGCAGACCTGCGAGGGTTATGTGAGCAGTCCCCCTCCCCTGCTAAGTATTATTGACAAATCCATCAAGGGCAGTGATGCATCGGTTTCCACCTTACCTAGAAGGACACTGGGGCAACGGTGACATGCTGTCACCGTGGTAACTGCAGCTGAAGTGAACAGCCGGTTCGGATAGGTGACCTCTGCTGGCGCGGCGCCTAGAGATGGAGCACTCGCTTGGCTGCCGTGTCATGGGGACCCCAAGGAGCGGCCTGGTGCCCTCAGATTGATTCATTAGGCCCTAAACGTATCGATCGCTCCAATTTGCAGGAATTTATTATATTGATATTGGACTGATTAACATTTTGTGCCAGACTGGTTCGATATGTGCTTGTAACAGCTTTTAATGATTAATTGACTTTTATGATTCCATCTCAGGGCTGTCAGTGAGCTGTGAACTGTGGGCAGGCTCGCTTCTGGGCTGTCTCTCAAGTGGCACAGGGCAGTGATTGAATACCTCGGAAATTAGTGTCCTTGCTGTCTCATTTTATGAAAGATAAATGCTATGACATTTAATGCAGACCTTAATTTAGAACAGAACTAAGCAGATCATTTTGCAATTTAATCATAAACAGGTAAATATCAAAACTTGTTTAGCATTTTACAAGGAAAGCACACAGAAAACAGAGGCAAAGCAGAGCAGGCGACCGGGGAGCCAGCGAGAGGCAAAATAAAACCCTATGGGCTAGGAGATGCGCGGCATTTTAATAATCACGTAATTTATTAGGACCAACGTCCGAGCCCATTTTGCAGCCCAGAATATACTGCTCTCATTCACTCCGTGGTGAGCCCCGGGCGTGCTGTCTGGCAAGGGCTGAAAAGTTAGCATTTACCTTCCTGGCCGCAGGCGGCCCAGCAATATTGCCTGGTGAGTCGAGGAAAATACATTGGCTCATGTGACCCAAAGGTAAATAGCAGACTAAGGGATGGGCTCTGGTTGAATGTGTGTCCCTGACATGCAATAAGGGGAATATCACATTCAGTGTGGTTTATGTGTTACCTAAAACAACCATAAACATTATGAAAAGGCAGCCCGGGAAGATGAGATTTTATTGTGCTCTCTAACAACAGAGAGAGAGGAGTGCGCGGGCTGGGGGCTGCCAACTCACACCTTCTCGCATTCATATTTAAAGCATATTTCCTTCCTTTCATTTTAATTAAAAGACTTAAGTTAGGGAGAAACTGTCTAAACATCACATCAAATTATTCATGTTTGTACATATAAGGAATAAAATAAAATGGGTCTGCGCGCGGTTCTCCTCTCTTCTTTCCCCAACCCTCATTCTTCTATCAAGTGGCACAGAGAGTAAGGGCACCTCTATCCGACAGGCAGTCGCCAGTCGCTAACGTGTGACTGGACGGAGGCCGTGTGCATTCTGTACGGCCCTCTTCTGATATATGCTCAAATCCCAGCGTTGTGATTTGACCCGCCCTTCTCGCCCATGAGAGGCATAGGGGGTCAGGAACCAGGCACCGTATGGATGCTGGAAAGTGCTTCTTGTGGCTCTGTGCGCTTCCGGTCAAGGCCAAGACCGTCCCTCGTCCTGACCTTGCAGACAGACTACCTGACATCATTTCCACCCATGCGTGGAGCTACAGTTTTGTTCCCTGATTCTTTTATCTGCTGGAAAGCGGAGCTTAATTGGGTTTCTTGATACGTGTGTATCTGCACACACACCCATACGGGCAATCTTTGAATGTATGTACTTCACCTCCACAGTCTGGAGTGCCCTCACCTCACTGTGGGCCCCAGATTCTGAGACTTGCTTGCCATCTGTGCCCGTGGGCTATGCGTGGCCTCACAACCCGCTGTGCAGTGCCCCAAGTGTAGACAGGACCAGAGCATGGGAAAACCTCAAAGTGCCTCTCTCCTGTTTGGAAATTGAGAAAGCAGAAACATAATTGCTTTTGTTGGATCACAGTTCTGAATAGCAAAAGACGTTTGAAACATCTGCCCTTCCTTTGATTGGCTTTACGTCTTCTCTCTTTTTTGGCTACTGTTCGTTATTCTGCATTATATTCATTACCGAGAAATCTCTTCCAAGCCAGTATTTTCATATGCCGAAGGACGACTTGGATGCGGGGTATTTAATCCGATCCAGCCCCACACAAACTCATAATAGACTATGACACACCACATATAGATAAATTCTATAGTGAGGGCTCTGTTTCGTGCTCACGGATCTGGTTCTCTCCATTGTGCCAGAAATACCGTATCCTCAGGCGCAGAGGGGGAAAATGATATCTTTCCAGCTTCTCCCTTTTATTGCAAAGAGGGGAGAGGAAGACTTTGGCACCGTCCCAAAGCCCCGCTCCGGGTTCATGCTGCCGTGCTCCGCAGCGGGGTTTCCTCCGAGTGTGTAAACACGCACACACACCCAGGCACAGACTTCAATACCTCTGATCCATCACTTATGTCGGTTCTGCCAGCCCCCTCCATCAGGGAGGGGTCTGTCCTTTGGTGTCTCGTCGGCATCACATGCTCACTATGCTTCTCAAATTAGAACTCAGATTTCTTAACTTGGTTGAAACCCACTGGTTTCATCTGACTTCCATTCGTTCCGCAAGGAGAATTTGCAGGCGCCGCTCACTACACTCTTGCCTCTTTCCTTCCAATCACTAATCGAATAACTTTCTGGGTCTATTTTATCTTCTGTTTCTGCTGTCAGATACCTGTCATACTATTAGCAGGAATTCCATGAAAAATTTAACAGGAAAAAAAATGTTGATTCTCCCACGTGGACTGCTGGAATACATTCTCTCCACATCCTGTGGTTATTAGCCTTCGAAATGCTTACCTTTTAGTGAGCATTTTAACTCGGGCAGAGGAAGGTATAAAAAATGTGGACAAGGGTCTTACGCTAAATCTAACAGCTAAGGAAGATTCACAAGTAAGACACGTTCAAAGTTTCTTATTTTAAAAAAATACATTTTTTTCCTCCCTACATTTTATCAGTGAGAGTTACCGAAGAACCATGATGGTACGCTTTCCTTCAGAGTCATACAATTTGTAAACAGCCTGTATTAGACATGTAATAGAAATTCTAGTACCAACAACCTTACATTTTTGTTACTAGAATTTCAACAAGGTATTGGCATTTTACTTAGCAATCATTGCCTTCAAAATTGATGGCCTAATCCATCACAGTGGTATGAAGATTTATTGTTTTACTCTATTCTGTAATTGTATCTGTGTGTCTCCTTGTGTAGCCCAACAACACCCCCAGTGAAAGGTGCACATACAGGTATATCTTACTTTGTGTCTCAGTCAGTCTGGGCCGCTATGATGAAGTCCCTTAGACTGGGGGAGGGGGGAGCTTATGAAGAACAGAAAGTTCTTTCTCACAGGAGGCTGGAAGTCTGCCATCAGCATGCGCACTTGGTCGGGTTCTGGTGAGGGCCCCCTTCCATGCTGTAGACGGCCAACTTCCTATTCTCTCATATGGCAGAAAGAGAGTGACCCAGCTCTCTGTCCTCTTGCTGGAAGGGCACTAATCCCATCCATGAGGGCTCCATCCTCATGACCTAATTAATGATCTCTCAAAGGCCACACCTCCAAATATCCTCACATTGGGGACTGGATTTCAACATCGGAATCTAGGGGGAAGGGATCACAAGCATTCAGTCCACAGCCCTGAGGAAAACATAATTTTTCCAGAGATAGTTTAGTCGGAGTTTTACACCTAGCTAAGTTTATCTCTTCATCCTCATAAGGCCTCAAGAGGGAAGCCTTGGTTGGCTTCCACGTTTCGCTGTTTGAAGAGACCCTGAAATGTCAGTGCATGAGCAGTGTTGCTGAACGTCTGCTCCTTTGGTTGAGATGCACACAGAACACTGATTTGAGGTGAAGTTTCACTTTTTATCTAAGTGTTTCGGTGGTGTGCAGACAAAAAGACCCACTTCTGAGATGTCACTGATTGGCCCTCTGTTCCTCACTAGTGCCAGGGCCTGCTTGGCCTGAGGCCCCACAGCACCTGGTTACCTCCACGGTTGGCAGGCCCAAGCCACCCTGCCTCTGAGTTAGTTCTGGCCTTTCGAGGGAGTTCACGGGTTGATGTGTGGCACTGTGGGTCGGTTTGGAGGCTGTGTGGTGACTTGCCCCCATCACCCCCTCAGCCCCAGCTTCTCCCCTCTTGCGGGTGGGAGAGTAGGAACAGGTGAGCAGAGGGAGAGTTGAGGTGCTCCTTTTTTGCCCCTCCTCAGGTGTGATTCCACGAAAATGAAACAATCCTGGACTTCTTTTCCTTCAGCCATGAAGCCCCGTCAGCCCTCAGTGCTCCATCAGGCTTGTCGTCACACTGCTGCTCTGGTAGTTGAGCTCCCACATCCCCCTTCACTTGGGTACCATCTGGAGTCCCTGACACAGGGACGCTGGGATGTGAATGGCAAGCTTGTAAGGAAAAAGGAAGAAATGGGGATCCTGAGGGCAGGGAGTCAAAAGTCCATTGCAGAGGAAGGTCTGGCCCTCAGAGAATGGTGGCCGCCAGCCAGAGTCCTGGAGACCTGACACTTGCAACCCGGTGAGCCAGTTCGGGTGCCCAGCTCTCAAGGGGCCGAGGCAAGGCCCGAGGGGTGAACCCATCAGAACTCTATCCGAGCCCATCTTCGTGGAAACAGGAGGTTTAGGGCACGGGTCTGTTTCCCGGAGGCCATGAGGGGGAGAGGGGGAAGGAAAGAGCAGAGCACCAAAAGGAAAGTGAGTGGACAGGCTGGGGAAGAAATGGATCTTCACCGGGTCTTGATTGTAAGCTGGGCTCTGTGCCAGGAGCTTTGCTGACATCATTTCCGTGTTTCCCATGGTGTGTTTCCTGTGTCATGGACAGATGAGCTGGAAAGGCAATCAAAAAGTTAAGTAAAATACAGTTAATACAAAGATACGGGGAGAACGATGAGGGTGTTACCTAACTGGCTGAACTTCCGAGAGCCACTGCCTTAGCTCATGGCATCATCAAAGCTCTTGGAGTCCAGCGGTTTTTGACTCGGGATCACGTGGGGATCAGTTCAGGGGGAATATGATCCCATCGGGCATCAGGCCCACATCCTTGGGACTGGAGAGTGCTGCCTGGGAAACACCCATCCTGAGAAGAGCAGGTATGATGGGTATGCAGATGATGGGGACCAGCATTCCCATGAGACACAAGGCTGAGCCAGCAGGATGAACTTGGAGACTTCCTACCCAGCCGTTCTTGAGTGTGGCATGAGGACCGAGGAGAGCTGAGCAGTATAACAGCCAGAAAATCCTGAGTCCTTAGGTCACTGACATCCTGCCTGTTTCCCTGCACAGCAGCTGTGACTTATTCTTGCCTTACTCTTGGAATGGACTCCTGGGTCGGCTTCAGGGTTCCTGTTCCCATCTGTTCAGTCTTCCTAATGTTGACCGTCTATCTACCAAGCTCCCTTGGGCTGAAAGCCAGCGTCCCTGATAATCCATCCTAGCCACCTCTCTGCCAGAAGACACTCAGCTGCCTGCCCACCCGTAGGTCAGGGCTGGCCCCCTGGAGACTGTTCTGAAAGCTTCCTAGAGAAGCGTCCATACTCCCCAAGATTACCTGGCCTTCAGCCCTGTGTCCTGGGTCAGAGGTTTCACTGCCCGGCGAGTGCCTTTTCTGACACGGCAAACCCTATGGGGTTACGAAAATGCTCAAGACCCCCAAATGGACAAGATTTCTCTCCAATGTGTTTATCCAATGGCTCCAACCTTTGCCTCTGAGGTTAAAAGGAAGTGGGAATTGACATGAAGAGTGGCAGGAGCCGAACAGCAGAATTTCTCATTTGAGTTTGTTTGTCTCCCGTGGCTCGGCTGCTTTTCCCTGGGTTTGGATATCTGGGAATAAATTCTTCAAATGGCATGTTAATTACCGCATTTGTGGCTTCCATAGTATCAGACATTTGCAGGAAATATTACAGTTATAATTTCCAGATTAATAAAACTGAAGACAAAGTTGACCCAGTGGACATAATTTACTGTACTTTTCAGAAAGCTTCTGATAAGGCCCCTCATAAAAGGCTATTAAGGAAAATAAACAACCATAAGGTAGAGAGTAAAATCCTATAAATTACAGCATCCGAAGGAACTAAACCAAGTGAAGGGATTCACAGTGACCTGGTTGTATGTATTGTGTTGTTTATCGAAAGTGCGCGGGCAATGGGTAGTGAAGAAATAAAACAAAACTAAACTAAACAAAACAGAAAAACAACCTTGCATTTCCATTGAGTCTGATTCTCTACAGACCCTGTAGAGAAATAAACAAAACAGAGGCTCTGAGAATAGCACGGTACAGAGGTGCGTGTGAAGTAAGGAAGATGCCCGAGGGATGGGGCCGGGGGAGAAAGCGTGTGTGCACGCACACACACACACACACACACACCCCGTGAAATACCTGCTCTCTGTTCTGTTCTGTACGGGCAGGTTTACTTTATTAGGATTTTTTGGTAACACTCTAGATAAAGTGCCTCAAGAAAATAGCATTAACAGAAAAAGAAAAGAGCATTTTTAGGGGTAAAGATGAGCACAGGCACAGAAT
This sequence comes from Mellivora capensis, assembly GCA_004024625.1. Taxonomy (NCBI): domain Eukaryota; kingdom Metazoa; phylum Chordata; class Mammalia; order Carnivora; family Mustelidae; genus Mellivora; species Mellivora capensis. Next base: position 169,345 of record PISX010000482.1, on the reverse strand, counting down.
GAAGAAAACCTGAGGCCCACAAACAGACTAAACAGCCCTGGGGGAGGTGCGGGAGCCCCCACACCCCTGCTCCTGCACTCACCTCGCCGCGGGGGTGAGGGGTGCTGAGGCTGAGTCTCTAGGACGACACAGGATAAGGCCGGCCCCCATCCAGCTCATCTACTGTGGTAGGACACTTGGAACCACGTCTCTGTAGATGTTTTAGACAGTCTCCTTCTTAACTGAAGTGGCCGGATGCTCGCTCTTACTGTCCTCTGTGTTAAGTTTACCCAGCTACGCAGCCAGCCCCTCAGGGCACCTGGATCAGGAAGCGACCAAAGGACTGAGCAGGACAAACACCCCTTCCTTGCCGCAGGTGGAGGCAGAGCCAGCTGGTGGCCAACCCAGGGTGCAGGAGAGGATGCCGGAACTGCCCTATGAGAGACAGGCTTCTGGAACTCACCATCTTGGGTTTTCTTCACTTGCAGGTGGAAAATCTTGTTCCCTGTGTTTCACAAAAGAGATGGGAAAAAGTAAAGGAATCCTTTCCCAGCGGGAAAGAAAGCTCTTTTAAAAGGTAAAAGGGGGGGGGGGGGACGCCTGGGTGGCTCAGTCCTTAAGCATCTGCCTTCGGCTCAGGTCATGATCCCAGGGCCCTGCATCAGGGTCTCTGCTCAGCAGAGAGCCTGCTTCCTTCTCTCTCTGCCTGCCTGTGATCTCTGTCTGTCAAATAAGTAAATAAAATCTTTAAAAAAAAATAAGTTAAAAGAGGGGGACACCTGGGTGGCTCAGTGGGTTAAAGCCTCTACCTTCAGCTCAGGTCATGATCTCAGGGTCCTGGGATCGAGCCCCGCATCAGGCTCTCTGCTCAGCAAGGAGCTTGCTTCCTCCTCTCTCTGTGCCTGCCTCTCTGCCTACTTGTGATCTGTCTGTCAAATAAATAAATAAAATCTTTAAAAAAAAGTTAAATCTTCGATTAAAACACTGTGACAGTATGGTAAATGCAGAGAGGGGTGTCTATGTAGAATTTTATTATTTAATAACAATGCCTAATATTTATTGAGTGCTTTCAATATGGCTGGGGTACTGTACATACCTGATCCCATTAAAACCCCAGAGACTTCCCCAAAATTCCATCATATGCACAAGGATAATGAGGCATAGAAAAGCTGAGGAATGGCCCCAAGGCCATGGAGTTAATTGGCAGAGGCAGAACCCCAACTTGACAGTCAGCTTCCAGAACCCACCAGGTGACCTACCCTCCTCTACAGCAAACATTCAGCATAATCACTATGCTAATACCTATATCCATATAATTTCATATAATATGTCCTAGATATCATACATGTAACTATGCCATAAGAGCTAACACTATTTAAGCATTTGTAATTGACCTACTTGGTGTCAATTCCTTTCCATGTACACTTTCCAGTCTTCATTCAACTTAGTGAAGTCAGTGCAATTATCATTATTGAAAGCTACACAGACAGTCTGTTTGGATAAATCTGGTCCAAGACATTTCCCTTTCCCTAGGTGGAAGGTTAACCATTTCCTCGTGCAGTTTACCCAGAGACGACGTGATTTCCCCACGTGGTCACACCGCAGCAGCTCTATTCTGGACTTGCTCTGTTTTTTCTGCTGCCCAAAGAGCCGGTCTGAGCAGCACTGTCTTCTGGGTTTGGCCCAGGCCTTTTCAGAGTAAAATCCGGAGCCAGAACGAATAGAAGTGCAAGCCATCCCACTTAACGCCATCATAATGCCACCCCTCTCTGGAGATCATTATCATTTTAGGAGTGTTTCCAACTCACCTTTGCCAACCTGGGTTTATTTCATTGTCAGAAAGCGAGTGTGAGCGTGGGGACCTAACACCAAGTACCTGACTCCGGGCCATACTGCTGAGTGACTCAGACGGCCCCAAGCCCGGCCTGTGAGTAGTGTACACACTGTCGTCTGCAAGACTCGAGTCTTCAGGGCCTCCCTCTTTTTGCACATTTGTTATTTCCTATGAATAAACATACCATGTAAATGTAATGACCTCACTCCAGCGTCCATGACCAACCCCTGGATATGATCACAGAGTGAAGATGACATGTGCTGGTAAACTTCCCAGAGACAGCTGTCCTCTTCGGTCCTGGTTGTCCTCTTCCACTACCTCAGTCTAAACCTTGGCAACAGAGGGTATTAAATGCTGAAATGACTCAGTTGAAAGGCTCAGACGCTGCAGCTCCCCGCTGACTCTGGCCCTGCCTGAACCAAGCGGGAGGAAGTCATCTTGGCACATACTGGTTCTTCCGGTGGCCCAGGGAGGTGAGCAGGTGTTTCCCAGCCCCTCCTCTCTCAGAGGGGCCATCTTCACGTAGGACCCGGTGACAAAATCACACAGCCAGAACGTTAGGACATATAGCTCGCTCATCCCAATCTTGCCACTGGATGGGTGAAGAGTCCACGACCCAGCAGCACATACAGGATGCCGGGCACAGTGTGGCATCCAGGCCAGGGCCTCATCTTGGCCTCGTAGAATCCTGGGCGGCTCTGACCTGAGCTCAGGCGTGTACTTCATTCAGTTACCCGGTGGAGAAACGTTGCTGGGGCTGATTCCCTCTTTATAGCCCAGGAACGCTGTGTTCTTCGGTGAGCCATGTGCCTCATGTGCTTTAGGCTGTGTATAAGTGATGTATTTCTCCAACCAAAAGTGAAAAATTCAGATGGTTTGTACCATATTTTTGTATATTTAGAAACAGCTGGTTGATTGACTGAATTTTTAATTTTTTACAGAAATGTTTGATGTTCTGGAGACTGTGTCTTCTAAGTCCTTTGAGGAAAGAAAAGATTTATATGAAAGTTTCTTTTTCCATAAATATTTTATACTTCACTGAATGACTGTGAACAGAAGTTCGGTCCCTGAGATGATCCTTCCTCCCCCACCACCTCAAGGTTTGTTTTCCAAAGTCATGGCCACCCACTCTGGCTTTGGGAATTTGCCCTTAAACCCTTCTTCCCTATTCAGCTGACATCAAACCCTTCTATCACATTTTGGAATTGGCTTTCGAATTGCTGTTACCGTAATTTTGAATAAACAAGCCTGAATATTCTGTCAAAACACTTAAATCACCTGGGCTGCAAAAAATAGGCTATTTACCGATCTTCATGCCTTGCACATAATAGACAGCAGATATATATTCATTAGGTATATATAGTGGATCAGTATTAAATATTAACTAATTCTGGGGGGCGCCTGGGTGGCCTGGTTGGTTAAGTGTCCGACTCTGGGTTTTGGCTCATATCATGATCTTAGGGTCCTGAGAGCGATCCTTGCCTCAGGCTCCATGCTCAGCAGGGAGTCTGCTTGGGATTCTCTCCCTTTCCTTTTTCCACCCCCTCACCCCTCCCTCAGTCTTGCGCGCATGCACATGTTCTCTCTCTCTTTTTTTTTTACGTTCTCTCTCTTTAATAAATAAATAAAATCTTTAAAATAATAAATATTTATTAATTCTTAACACACTAAGATATTAACATAAAATTACTTATATATGATACTATAATATTTATATGAATCAATATATAATTAATAATATAAAATATATTAAGTTGAATCCAATTGTCTCCCTCAGGTCTAATATATATGGATAAGTAAAATGATTCAAAAAGCTACAAGATTGTGAATGGAATGAAGCTCACATTTAGTGAATACGTAAGTAGATGCTAAATATAGTGCTACATGCTTCATAAATTATCTCATTTAATCTTCACAAAAACCTAGGTGGTAGAGCCTACTGCCTCCAGCTTTACCCACTGGGAAACTTAAGGATCGGAGAGGGTCAGGCACTCACCCAAGACTGCACAGCTGGTAGCTGAAGTAGCCTGAAAGTTAGCGGAGGCTCTGGTTCTAAGGGCCATGGCTTTACATCCTAAATGCTCCCTTGAACCAGCCCTTTCACTGGTCTTCAGTATTGATTTGTCCCCTCTTCTGGAGGTTTTACATTAGGTTCCCTTGGCTGGATTAGAAAGCAGAGTGTGGGCCAGGCCTCCAGAAGTCATGAGGAACACGCACCCACATGGCCTGTGAGTAGAAGAAGTGGGGCGGGAGTCTCTTGGTCTCTTGCTCCTGGGTGTTGAGGAACATATTGGATTAACTGGCTGTCTTTGTACATTTGCTAACACCCAGCAGGTTTGAACAGATGGGATCATAACTTCCCAGGGTAACTTCAAGGGCACAGGATCAGAGGTCACAAGATCTCATCCAGTGAAGGAAACGCAAAATATCCAAGTGTCTTACACCAAATTCTATGTACTTAGAAATCTTTAGGTGGGCGGCTCAGTCGGATAAGCATCCGACTCTTGATTTAGGCTCAGGTCCTGATCTCAGGGTGGTGGTCATGATCTCAGGGCCATGGGATTGAGCCCCAAGTCGGGCTCTGCCCTCAGTAGGGAGTCTGCTTGTCTCTCTCCCTCTGCCCCTACCCCCCAAATTAATAAATAAATAGAGTCTTTGAAAGAAATCTTCGGGTGGTGGCACTTCTTTTCCACAGGGGTGCTTGATGTCACTTTCCCCTCCTTTGGGTGACTCAGGCTGTTCCTTGGACAGGAAGCTGGGCTAATGAAGTCCCTCCTCTCTGATATTTAGTGTGGCCATGGAGAGCAAAGGGAAGGGAGGAAGGATAAACGTTGAGAAGTGAGAGCCTCCCCAAGAGTCAGCCACTAGTGTAATACGCACAAGGGCGGCCCCTCACAAAGCAGGGAAGGTGCTCGACACGGTGAGGAGGAGAAGTGTGAAGAGGACCTGTCTCCGTGTCACACCTGGACAGGCCACCACGTTGCAATTTCTTACCTTCCCTTGGGTTTCTGATAAGTTGGTGATTAAAAATAAAAATTCAGGCACACCTGGGTGGCTCAGTGGGTGGAGCATCTGCCTTCAGCTCAGGTCATGATCCCAGAACCAGGATCTAGCCCCGAGTCGGGCTCCCTGCTCAGCAGGGAGCCTGCTTCTCCCTCTTCCTGACCGCCCCCAACTCATGCTCTCTCTCTCAAATGAATAAATGAAATCTTATAAAAAATCAAAATCAAGGGGCGCCTGGGTGGCTCAGTGGGTTAAAGCCTCTGCCTTTGGCTCAGGTCATGATCCCGGGGTCCTGGGATAGAGCCCCACATCGGGCTCTCTGCTCAGCGGGGAGCCTGCTTCCCTTCCTCTCTCTCTGCCTGCCTCTCTGCCTACTTGTGATCTGTCTGTCAAATAAATAAATAAAATCTTTTTAAAAAATCAAAATCAAAATCAAAACTCACGAGAAAAGATGATTTAAGATGAAAAGTTGACCCCTGAACAAGATGGGGATTGGGCAGTTGAAAATCCACATATAACTTTTGACTCCCCCAAAACTTAACTATGAATACCTGCTGTTGGCCAGAAGTCTTACCTATCAAATGAATAGTTGATCAACATGTATTTTATATGTCATATATATTATATATTGCGCTCTCACAATAGAATAAGCTAGAGAATAAATATCATTGTTTTTTAAAGATTTTATTTATTTATTTATTTATTTATTTATTTATTTATTTATTTATCTATTCATTTGAGAGAGAGCCGGGGGAGGAGCAGAGGGAGAAGGAGAATCCCAAGCAGACTCCCCACTCAGCACAGAGTTCCACATGGGGCTTGATCCCATGACCCTGAGACCATGATCTGAGCTGAAATCAAGAATCGGGTGCTCAATCACTGAGCCACCCAGGCGGCCTTAGAGAAAGAAAACGTTAAGAAAATCATAAGGATGGGAAAATACATTTACAGTCCCGTATTGTATTTTCTGGAAAAAAAAAAAATCCGTGTATGATTGGACTGGTGCCATTCCAAGCCCTATTGTTCTCAAAGCAACTGTATATTTTCTATATAATAGAATTCTCTATTGGTTTGACATTGCCAACTTCTTCCTCACACTAAGAAGTCAGTAGCTTTTGCAGAAGTTACAGACGCATTCGGTTTAGCATGGCTTTCCCTGGCGCTTGCTATGTGTCCTCCCGCGTGGTTAAGAAGTAGAGATGGGAAGGTGAGAATGACCGCTTACCTGCCGGGAAGTTTCGCCGCAGTGGTGCCCCCTTCCACGTGTAACATCTGGTTACAGAGGTGGGGTCCCCGTATGGAAAGGGTCCCGGCTTCAGAGGCACAAACCTGCATGACTAGCGATGGGACCTCGGTCCCAGTCTCCTCAATTACTGACTTCCAGTTTTCTCGTTTATAAAGCATTCAAATACTATTTCTTTTTCGCATGTACATTTGAGGCCTTGGTGAGATCATGAGGGAAAACCACTGAGTGGCACACGCTTTGGCTCTCATCGGTGCTCTTATTAGTACAACTTCTTAAGTGGGGGGGGGGGGGCGTCTTCCCCTCAGCTCCATGGGTATCAAACTGAGTAAGGCTTTAATGTATTTATTAGAAGCTGGTTCGGCATATTTCACAGAGTGGTATCAGAATTTGGTCAAAGGTTACCAAGGAGGACATCTGAAAACAAACACTTCAGGCATTCACAGTATTGATGCAAAGACTATCTTCCCCCACCCCCCCACCCCCAACCTACCCCGCCCCCGCCTTTTCAGTGGCATAATTTGGGAAGCGCTGACTCAAAGTGTTTGAATCTGTGAGAGGGAGGGTGGCACTGGGGGAGAAAAGAGGGAGGTCTCTTCGCCAAGATTTGCAGGTGTTAAATATAAACCCCAAATTGGTTACTGTGACTCTCCTGAGATCGGAGAAGGAAGTGGGTGGGTGGACGGGTGGGTAAGGAGTGGCAGAATCAGGCTGGGAACCAAGGAACTCCATATGATGAAGCTGAACAGATATTCCTTTCATATTTCCTTCCTTCTCCTGGGGGTGGGATTTACATAAGCATTTTCTTGAGTCCAGACCACTAAAACCATGCCTTAAAAGACATTTCACTTTTCCTGCCCATCCTCGGGGCCAGTACCTTCCAAGAGGCAGAAATCCTGGAGCAACAACAAGGAAGGCGCTCGCAGCGTTCTGAAAACCTTCCAAATTACGGCATGAGAAAGAACGAGGCGGTGGCAAACCCCACTGCCAGCCTGCCATCCGAGCTGCCCTTTTAATCAGGAGCGTTGGTTAGCCGCTGGGTAGCCCTTCACACGCGAGTCCTGTTCAAGCCCCGCATCCGCTTTGCCATACCACGCACAACAGAGTGATCTGTTAAGCCTTCCTAATAAACCTTAACCTTTGGAAAAGTGGTTAACGTTTGCCCCCTAAGAGCCTGTAAAAATATGCCCATTTCACACGCGTGGCAGGGCCTCCCCTGGAAAGACTGAAGGGTTTGAAGGGTGTGCTTTTCAGATGAACGGTGTCTTTTTCAAGTGCAGCATTGTTGCAAAAGGCATATTATATCTGAAATGGATGCACTTTTGGTAGATAATGAATGATAGCACTTCCTTATTGTTGGTACCCACTCTCCACTCTTATGAAAAGTGGGTGCTGTACAGCTTTTGCAATGATCCTACAAAAGAAAAATTTTAGAGGATTTAAATACCTCACTGTTCCTAATTGTTATTCAGAATAAAAGGTTGTACTTCTTAAGTGTTCCCCCTTTTAACACTGTTTTTAGTTCCTCCATTTAAAGCCTGAAAATAAAAATGCTTTTGCATGTGAATGCAGAGCTAGGTGTTCGGGAGTGGGGGCGGGGTCTGTCTTGGGGGCTGGAGGCAGGTCCCCCTGTCAGGAAGCCCATGGGACTGGGGAAGGCCTGGGGTGACCAGGCACTTCAGCCTGCATTCCCACATTTACTGGGCATCTATTATGTGCTGGCTGTTTCGAGGCTCTGCAAGGCATATAAATAGTATGAAATTTTTCTGCCTCAATTTCAGCTTTCACTGGCAAGATATGACAGAACCGTTCCCTTGGTTGTGCTATCTGATCTGGGCTTGAGGCATTGAGCAATTCCACATCTGAAAAGGGCCCCACCCGGTGGTTCCAGCCTACACTGAAGGCTCTTAGCTGGAAGTTTCCAGAGACTCTTCACCCCTGGATTCTTCTAGGTGCCTTGTGATGCACCTTGGCCTCCGGAGGGAAACTGGGCTGAGTCTCTTCAGTCCAACCAACAGTAGTTTCATCAAAAGGTGTTTGGATCAATCGACAGCTGAGAATATTCTATTCCTTAGGTCCCTGGACAGCCAGTTTTTAGCAATATAACTTTTACCCTAAGTCCCTTATCATGCTTAATGCTTATGTCAGTTTTCCTCCCCTAATGAAGGACAGAAACTCATGTTTTGTTTTGTTTTGTTTTGGAACAGCCCAGAATAAGCATTCTTCCTGCATTTTGTGTCTGCCTTGCTACTCTCCTACCTCTTACTCAGGCCTGACTGTTCTTAGCACACACTAGGAATTTAATAAGCATGATTATGCATCCTGAATGGCTCAATTTTCAGTGATCTTTAACTTCCTTGCTCTGTACTAGGCATCCTCCATTTCTAGTACATTCACCTTACTGTCCCTTGGAATACCTTTAGGGTTAACCCGTCCTTCTGGAGTTGCTGCGTCCGAGAGGGGAAAACCCTTCACAACAAGGTAATGATGAAGACTTCCTACCTGCAACCCTTTTAATGCCTCCCAGGATGGGACTGGGTCTTCCTGTCACAAAGCAAGGCAGGATGGCCGTCTCCTGTCAGCCCGTCCGAATCAGAGAGGAGTTCATTGCTAGCTTATGGCACCAAACCCTTGTGGGCTTTTCCAGGGATAGACAGTTTTGCCTAATTCAGCGGAGACATGTGCGCCCCGAAATTATCGCCATTAGCTACGGTGCTGGGTATGTGGAAGTGTGTGTTCTGACTTCCTCAGCTAATGGGTTTCCAAAATACTTCCAGGGCTGGTTTTAGCCTCACAGAGAAGCCCTTGTTCGGTTGGCCCACAGTCATCAGTGGGATGCTTGGAGAACAGCAGAGGGGCTGGTTCCCTGGGGCGGCAAGCTGTGCCCCGCCACCCTCGGGAATCAGCAGGGGACACAGAGAGAAGCTCCCCTACCAGCCGCTCAGGCTCAAGAGGGTTTCTGCAAGCAGCTTCAAGGCTTAGTAGCATTGAATTCCACAAGTTCTCATGCAACCAGGCAATCCTCTACCCCTGGGTATTTTTATCCTCTGGTATACCCCTGAATTAGCTCCCAGGGGATTTCAGATATCACCCTCAAATAAAGGTGTCTGGGTTTTCATCACTGTCCCAAACTAATTTTGAATTCAATTGTATACCATCTTTTATATACTCACATTCTTTTCTGTCTCCCCTTCCAGAATCCTCTCTCTACCGATCATACCAGATCGGTGTCATCCCTAACTTAACGAGCATGATCTCTATTCTAAGCAATTTCTACAGGTAAGAGCAATTCGACATCATGTGCAGCAATCTGAAACGGACCACTGACGAGGTACCTAGGGAAGCAAGAGCTATAGAAAACGTTCTTTCCATCTTCCTCCCATGCCCTGTTTTTTGTTTTTGTTTTTGTTTTTAAGTTCTGTCCATCAGCTGCTGGCAAGCTTAGGGATTCTGAGACAGGATCTCTTTAGGAACTGGGCTCTTTACTAGTCCTAGTATATTCTGCCTTCTTATTAGTGAAGGGACAAACATCCCCCTTACTCCTCCTCTCCATGTCCTCCCCAACAGTGAGAACCTGGATGATATTCATTCTCAAATGTTTGCAACTTTACAACACAACATGCCGATGTTCTGACAAGAAACATACGGCTGGTACGGGAGGTCCTGGAAATGTTTCCCCTCTGTATTGGAAGTAGAGAATTGCCTTCGTTAGAGTCTCCCAGGTGCTAAAGGAAGAGAGCCGGGCTGAGAAGGGAGAGCTGGACAGAATCCAAAGCTGCTGTGTTATCTTCCTGACTCGTCTTTGCCAGATCTTCCACAGGCGAGAGCACAGTGCGCAAAGCTCCCTCCAAGGGCAGACTTGCTCCTTGCAGCGCTGCCTAATGGCAGACCGATGTGCGTTCATGCCCAATTTGAAGGAAGAAAAAAAAACAACAACCAAAACCCAAAGCTGTCAGTGTGTGGTTTCTACGGCCCCAAGCTAATCCAGGGCCTTGAACGGTTTCACAAACCCTCTGGGCCACGGCTGCCACAGGCCTGGGGAGGGCGCTGCACACATGGATGCTGCCTCGCTTAGGGCATCACGCACCAGGGGAATTCACCTCCCTAATGGCCTGGGCCCCTGGGAGTGCACCTCTCACTGCATTCAGGTTGAAAAGGCAGGCTGTTTTTCTCCACTACTTCCCCTTAATCCATTGAGGGGTCATCGCTGCTGTTCTCCACAAGAAAGACCTGCTTTCCTCGAAAAGGCCAAACCCATCATCCCCTCCTCCTTGGGAGGGCTCTGCCTCAGAAGCTGATGTGGGGATAACTCCCCGCCTAGGACCTCTTGAGGTACATTTTTTTTTAAGATTTTATTTATTTATTTGACACACACACACAGAGAGAGAGAGAGATCACAAGTAGGCAGAGAGGCAGGCAGAGAGAGAGGGGGAAGCAGGCTCCCCGCTGAGCAGAGAACCCGATGTGGGGCTGGATCCCAGGACCCTGGGATCATGACCTGAGCCAGGGCTGGATCCCAGGACCCTGGGATCATGACCTGAGCCGAAGGCAGCGGCTTTAACCCACTGAGCCGCCCAGGCGCCCCTTGAGGTACATTTTGATGGCTATTATTTCCTGGATATTCAGTAGTCTCTTCTTGCTTACAGCTACCTGTCATTTTCACCTGCTGTTCTGGTATCCAGTTCTTACCCTAATCTACTTTGCAAAGCCTTCCTTTTATTCTGTGGTATTTCTTCTTGGTTCCTTCCTAGGGGGAGAGAGTTAAATTAAAATTTAAAAGCAGAAAAGAATCATGTGAGAAGGTGTACGCACCTCTCAGAGTGCTTTGCATGCGAATTTGTTTCTGAATTCAGATTTCGAGTGTTTGAGTCACACCATGTCAGGTGAGGGCGGTGAGCTCCCCTGGATTACTCAGACCCTCGGTGAGTAGGTTTTCCAAAGTCAGTGTGAACAAACATCCCAGTTCCAGTATCCACTCTACAGAGATGAGGCGAGGTCAAAGCAAGAAAAGGGTAGATGAGACCATCCATGTCTTCTTTCCGACCAGAAAGATTGTGCTTATTAAGTCAGGCCAATATCTGAAATTTTAAGCTCAGATAAGGCTTAAAAAAACATACAAACAACCTTTCACTTTGAGATGCTGCTCATTTCTTAGAAACCCATTCCCTAATAGTAGATTTTATCTGCTCTAATAATCTTTTGCTGAGTCAGTAACTCTACCAACTGGACAATAAGCAAGGTATCAACTTGCTTCATTATTTCCCCTATAAGTGTGGATTTTATTTCTTCTTCTTCCATTTTCAAAGGGGGGAAGGAAAGAACAACAACCTTGAGATGCGGTGGAGTGGAGGGGACAGTGATTATCCAGTGACAAATATCCCGGGTTGGAGAATCCTCCCGTCTTAGCCCACAGACCAAGGGACTGGGGGACCCAGACCAAGAGACTGTTCTTTCTTTGTTACGATATTGTGGCTGCAGCCCCAACTCAGAGGAGCATACTAATTCCTGGGAATGATGGGGGTCCCTCCCGTGTAACCCTCCCAACGAATCATTATAATTAAAAACCATAAATGAATATTATTTTACCAAACTCAGGCCAACTTGTTTTTTTTTTAGACATGCCCACAGCTGTGTCAGAAAAAAGTCAAAGCCACTGGTTGAAGAGCCTGTGTGAATTTTATGTATACATGGCAAGGGGTGGCTCACTGAATTTCTATGCAACCACTGTACCTGGAGAAAGAAAATTAGGTATGTATAGAAGCTATGTGAATATCTTTTATGTAAAATAAACTCGATGTGCTTCATCTTCGAAGAGTCTAAAGCAAAGAATATTTTCACCCTGGTAATGTAATAAGTTGTTTTTTGATACACACCCTTTGCCTCAATGACTTTTTAGAGCGTTTAAGGGCTGAACGGATAAAAAAAATCCCCCAATCTTCTGTTGAGGATAAAGGGTGGACGTGTACTGGTGTATCAAAGGGAAGAGTACCCAGCCCCCCGGTGCCCAGAACAGATACATCCTGTCCCCAAGGCTTGGCTCAGGGCAGAGACAGGTACCCTGCTCACAGGCATTCCTCTGGAGCCAGTGACAGTCACTGAGTTCTCCAAGGACTGGGCCAACCAGACACACTCTGATCTTCAGGAGAAAAGAGGAAGACAGCGTGAAGGGGTTTCCTTTCTTTTGTGCGTTCCAGCCTCCTCCCTTGCTTGGTACAGAGTGGTGAACAAATCAGAATGCATTTGATGGCACGGCCTTGAGAAGCAGTAGTACACTTCTCTGAACACTTCCAGAGGAGACATCCAGGGCACTGGCAGCGAATACAATGCAGCAACGTATTTCAGTGAGGAGCACGGTCCGGTGGCTTGGAGTGTAACTGGGAGCCAGCAGGAAATGGGAAGAGGCTCAGGCCCCTCAGCGACTCCCCCTAGAACAACAGGTCTCTTACGGACGTCCACGGTCTCCCTCCAGCCAGCGGCACTGAGTTAATCATAGACTCCACTCGGTCCAAGCACAGAACCTAGAAGCAGAGCCAAGAGAGGGCTTTCTCCTCCCATAACGCCGGAGAGGGCATTGTTGTAGACAACGCAGGATGAAGGAGAGAATCTGGCAGGAGGAATCTTTTCCATCCTCCTGGCTGTGGAGTGAACAGGTGGTCCCAAATCTGTCTAAGTGGTAGTGGGGGGGAGGTGAGTGGGGAGAGGATGAATCTGAAAATATAATGTCCTGAAACTGAAATCCAAACCACAGAAAGGAGGGGGAATAAGTTATAAGGTAGTAGTCTCAAAATTTTCCACCAAAATATCACTAATCTCAGAAGAAAATGCATGTGTTTGGATGGGAAGGGGCAGGGATGTGTCCAAAGCCACCGTCTGCAGCCACAAAATGCATTTGAAGTCTTGGTTTTTGCCGCAAGCTCTTGCATAATACTAGATTCATGCTCATTTTAATATAAAGGAATATTTTGAAGTTATCTATCTGTTAAATCACTTGACTTGTCCCCCCAAGAATCAGACAGTAAATGGGTGCTCCAGGAAGACACGCAGTGCTCGTCTGTGACTTGGTTTCTGGAACCCAGAACCATCACCCGCACCGATCAGTAGCCGCAAATCGAACGAGTGCAGCCACCGGACTGGGTTTCTGCTATGAAAATAAAGTCCGGAGTCCATGATGTCAGGGTGGAGGGTTCCTTAGAGAGGAGGGAGACATGCACCCTCTTCCCCTTCCTCTCGTTTCACCACTCCTGCTCTGTTCTGGTCTCCAAAGGGCTCTCTTGAAATGGGCCCAAATGTGGGAACAACTTGCCTCTGATCATTTCTCTTAGCCTAGCTGAGGTGGGTCATTTGTTTTTTAAGAAGACCCGGGGGTGGGGGGGGGAATGAGAGAACAAATAGGAAATTAAGGCTAAGAAACACAAAATGCTGGGTCTCTTGCCCTTTCCTCATGCTCTCACCTGAGATGACCACACTTCACCTCAGAGGACTGGTGGGGCTTGGCAGCCACTGTACCCTTATGGGACCTGGTCTCCTGGACATCCAGACGGGAAGGAACTGGGTCAGAGCCCAAATGTGACTGAAGATGTGTGTTGTTATGTGTGTGTACTGTCTGTGCTTTGTGTGTTCTGTGTCTTTTGTGTGTGTGTGTGTGTACGGTGTGTGTGATATGGGCACACAAATTTGGGGACACAGTGCCATGAATCTTGAGATCAAACAGAGCTCAAGTTTGATCTTTGCCACCCACCTAGAACCCTCCCACTGGGTCATGCCACCCGAGGGGTCTATTTTTTATCCGGAGATGGTAGAGGAGGGAGTGACGGGCAGATTCAAGAATCTCAACTCTCGGACGAGATGCCAAAGCCTGGATACAAGATCTGTCTCAGCCCTGGATTCTATCAAGTGCAAATAGTACTAGGTTCACATAATAAACCCAGTACTCACACAAGAATTCTAACTGTTGAATAGTAAGAGTGCAGCCTTAATACAAAAACACAATGCAGCATAAAAGCCCCGAGCTGCCACTGAGAATATGGAGGGGGTTGAAAATAGTTGCATTTAGTTATTTCATTCCAGTCTGTACTATGGAATAGGCAAGGACACAATATTTATATAACAATATCAACAGTTCTTAGGCTTTCCTTATATCACAGTCAAGAAAAAAAAAAATGGCAGAGAAGAAAAAGAATCCACTTAGCTGGAAACAACTTATCCTTATTTCCAGACCAAACCCTACAATTGAATTCAGTCTCTGAAATTTGGGTAAATTGCATGATTTTGTTTCCACTCTGACCTTTGGAATCTGGCTGATTAAGGCTCAGTCTGCAAGGGCAGCTGGTCTGTCCTTCGACCAAACCGACCCGCTAGAAACCAGGCAACCAGCTAGGAATCATCTAGTATCTGGTTAATATTTACTGCTTCCAAGTGCCCAGATTGTTCAACTGCCTGCATTCAGGTGTGTGAAGGAGCTTTTCCCTTTCGTCTCTGAACTGCCACAGGAGGACATGAAGGACGGTCTTCAAGGGGAAGGATCGCTGTACAACTTAGAAGAAATTCATTGGCAGCGACTGAGCCCTGAGGCAGTGGCCTCCCAGCCAAGCCACACACGGAGGGCACACACCAGCTTGCCTCTGATTCTACGTCTCTCTTCTTGGCCTGAATGGGACCGTGGGAATTTGGGTGGCCTTAGCACACACTGTATCATCAGCGGAAAGCCTCATCGCAGACTGTAAAAGGAAGACACCGAAATTAACCACAGGGTCCTGTCTGTGGTCTCTGGGTTTATGGGGAGGACATTTTGCAGGGTAACTGTGTGTTAAGGATACACTTTGGCTATCTCCCCTGGCAGGGTCAGTCGGAGGGAGAGCTAATCACTCAGTAAACAGAGAGAAGAGAGATGCTTATACTTAATAAGCCATTGCAAATGGAAAAGGCAAGCTCCTAGCCGATGTGATTCTCTCTAGAAACAAATGGCTTGGATCCAAACACTACAAAGCCCTTTCAGAATGCTGAGGGGTCTCCTGGTCCCAGCGCCCCCAGGACGTAATCCTTCTGCCTTGTCTCTTTCACATGGAAGTGGCTTTAACAAGGGAAGAGGAAATGATTGTGCGTGCCTGCGTTTGTCACAGCCATGATTTTTTTTTCTTTTGTCTTAAGTTACAGGAGCTCCTGATGTGCAGCATATCCTTCCCTCTAGGGAACAGACGAGGCAATTAAAGGGGAGGGCCAGACAGAGCCTCCGCAGCACCCTTCCCCAAGGGGCTGCCCCGCCCTCTCCCCCCGCCCCCAACCAACCCAGGAGAGCTGCTGCACAGCCGAGCGCTGTGGCTGTTCAGCAAGTGGCAAAGTTGGCCTGTTGGCAGAAGGGAGGTCGAGGTCCCTGCCAAGGCTTGCTGCTCTGGTTTCTCTCATCTCTGGCCCGTGCCAACCCTCCTGTCAGATGGAAGGAACAGTGTGCTTCAGTGGGCCAAGGAAAGCTCTGCGACCCCCCCCCCCACCACCGTCCTCTCTAGGTAGCATCTTGTGCCCGTTCTAGATAGTTCCACTTAAAATGTGGGCAATAAAAACACTAAGGGGGGGGGGCTGGCTCAGTCGGCACAGCAGGTGACTCTTCATCTCAGGGTCCTGAGCTTAAGCCCCATGCTGGTGGGGGGTGGGTGGGAGGGCAGTGGTGGGTAGAGTTTACTTAAAAAAACAACAACAACACAAAAACCCAAAACCACTAGCCTGTTTCCCTGGGCACTACTGTAAAAAAAAAAAAATAAAGAAGAAAGGATAATAGAGCACTTTGTAAATACACTACACATAATACTAAATAAAGCTGATATGAGGTTACTGCCAGACAGGGCCATGGAAGGAAGTGGGGGGATGCTTTGTACAAGAGAGAGCTCCCAACCAAGGAATTCTGCCAATAGAATGGCAGCAACCCCCGCCCCGCCCCGCCCCGGCCGGCTTGTGCACTTGCTTCTTTTCTTTCCCTAGGAAAAAGGACCAGAGATTTCCACCAGTCCACATGGCCAATGTCTGGGACATAGCATCTTTTAGTTGGAAGAAATCAAAGAATCCAGGAGGAAGACAAGACCATGCCCCCCCCCCACCTACTTAAGAGAGGGTGAGTCTCTGGTATCCTTCTGCAAACAAAGAAAGGAACAAGCTTACTAATCTGTATCCCTTCCATGTTCCAGCTTATGATGACAAAGTGATGCCAAAACACGGTCATCAAACAGTGTTTGTTCTGTGTCCTCCTCTATTTTGGCCATTTCTAGAACTGGACTCAAAACTAAAGATCAGAGATATGAAATGATTACCTGGATATTTCCACTCTGCCTAAAACCTGTGGCTAATTTGTCTGATCAGTGTTATTTCATTATGTGTGTACATTTACACTTGAAAAGATGTTTTAAAACCACAGTGAGATATCACTTCACACCCATCAGGATGGCTATTATTGAAGAAGAAGAAGAAGAAGAAGAAGAAGAAGAAGAAGAAGAAAAACCCAGAACATAACAAGTGGTGGTGAGGATGGAAGAAGAAGAAGAAGAAGAGGAAGAAGGAGAAAAACCCAGAACATAACAAGTGGTGGTGAGGATGTGGAGAAATGGGAATTCTTGTTCAGGGCTGGTGGGAATGCAAAATGGTTCAGCCGTTGTGGAGGACGGTAGGACCGCTCCCCCCAAAATTAGATGTAGACATCCCAAATAACCCGGCAATTGCACTTCTAGGTATAGACCCCAAAGAAGTGAAAGTAGGATCTCAAAGAGATACTTGTGCCCTCATGTTCATAGCAACATTATTCATGATAGGCAACAGGTGGACCCAGCTCCAGTGTCCATTGCTGGATGAATGAAGACTCGAAACGTGGTCTGTCCATACGATAGACTATTATTCAGCCTTAAAAAGGGAGTAAATTCTGGCCCGTGCTAGAACATGGATGAACCTGGAAGACTTGAAGCTGAGTGAAGTAAGCCAGCCACAAAAGGTCAGATACTGGATGATTCCACTTCCATGAGATACCTAGTGGAGGCAAATCCATAGAGACAGAACATAGAATGGCTCCCTAGGGCCTGGGGAGTTAGTATTTCAGGGGTACAGATTTTCCATTTAAAAGATGAAAATTCCAGGGGCGACTGGGTGGCTCAGTGGGTTAAAGCCTCTGCCTTCGGCTCAGGTCATGATCTCAGGGTCCTGGGATCGAGCCTCGCATTGGGCTCTCTGCTCTGTGGGGAGCCTGCTTCCTCCCCTCTCTCTGTCTGCCTCTCTGCCTACTTGTGATCGCTCTCTCTGTCAAATAAATAAATAAAATCTTTAAAAAAAAAGATGAAAATTCTGCGGATGGATGGCGGGGATGTTTGTACCCAATGGGAATGTCCTTAGTGACATTGAACAATACACCTAAAAATGGTTAACAGGATAACAAGAAAAATATTAGTCCATCTGATATCATGGTCTACCCTCCTAACATACTCGAGGGAAGAACAGGCTTTCTTATCTTCATTCTATAAACGGAGGAAGGCAGGACAGGGGGCTGTCACCGAGACCCACCACTTCCTCCTGGAATCTGGACTCCAGCCGAGCCCCATCTGATCGCATGGCCAGGATGGTTGGAACCATCCTGTCCAAGGCTGTCCACAGGCCCTCCCTGCCCCCGGCCCTTTGCTCCGAGGCACTAGAGACAGGGTACCCCCCTACTGTTAAACCTTAGGACGTCTGACAGTTGTGGGATCTCAGGAGAGGGTGATCAGGCCTGATGGCACCTCTCCTCCTTGTCCTCCTCCTTTCACAGTGGGTCAGAGATATCAGCCCCTCTGCTACCCTCCCAGACTCTGGAGATCTATGGTTCCTGCTTCTATTGCCTGTGAGTTCCTCACAGTGGCCTGGAACCTTCAGGAGAGGCCTGGACCTCCTCAAATGCCAGCCATCTCCTGGGTAGGTGGGTCCCTCCTTTCCACTCCCTTCCTTTGCCCTCTGCAGACACCCTTCCTTCCTGGACTTCACCACTTCCCACTCTCCAGGACAGCTCTTCAGAACCCAATCCCTCCCTCCCTGGGGACAGGAAACCTCTCCCCAGGCCAGCGAAGGACCAAAACCCCCCTCAGTTGAGCCCTTCTTTTTTGTTACATTACTGTTATCCTCTCTCACCTCCTTTCCCCATCCCTCTGGAAGCTTCTTTGGCTGCTCTGCATTACGTGGCTGTTCCTTTTGGAAAACAGGTGTGCCCTCTCAGAGCTTCTTGGGACTTTCCATCACAGCCCAAAAGGAAAAAGAGAGAACTTGAAAAACACCAGGACCCTATTAAGGCAGGTGCAAGACAATCCGTCCTCTTCTGAGGCCTGGGGGAACCCGGAAGGGAGGCGAGGACAGGGGAGCTGGGGACATTCCCAGGGGGCAGGCAGACAGGCGGAGCGGGCACGCTTCCTTGGGAAAGTGGGCTTCGGGGTGGTGGTGGGGGGGGTGCTCGGGAGTTCCAGAGCATGTATGTCTGCGTGTGCTGGGGATGGATGGGGGGGGGGGTTGTCTAGCCCCGATGTACGAGGAGGGTGGGGGAGGGGTTCCTCCACGCCTGGGAGCCCAGCCTCGCGGGTCCTGACCTCCACCCAGCGCCAACTTTTTGCTGCTTCCGTTAGATGGCGCTCAAGACTTTCTAACCACTTGTGAAAGTGAGCCTGGCCCGGAACAAAAAGCACCGCGGGGTGTGAGTGTGAGTGTGAGTGTGAGTGTGAGTGTGTGTCATTGGGAGGGCGCGCGCGAGGCCGGGCACAGGCGCGGGCGTCGCCTTGGCACCACGCGGGGCCCCGTCGTGGGTCAGCCGGGCCCCGGGTGGGAGCGCGCTCCCAGGAGGGCCTCCGCACGGCGGGCCGAGAACTTTCGCCTTTTCCTCGCCCAAGTGGGAAACACTTGCATTCGCAGCCGGACCCCAGGCTGCGCTCCTCGAGAGGAGGGGGCGCCCGGCCGCAGGCCTGCGGATGCAGGCGCGGGCGGCCCGGGGAAGGCGGGTGCTGGGCGAGCGGGAGGAGAGGGCCCGCGCCGCGCGGCGGGGCGACCTGGGGCGCAGACACCAGCCTCGCGACGCACTCACCGCCACCCTTTCCTGCGCCCGGACTGACGGCCCCAGCTCTCTTTTTAAGAGCAGGGGGCAGGTGCGGGGTTTGCTGTTTTAACCGTTCAAATGCAACTGTTTAGTGCAAGGTTTAATAAACTTAGCGCGTTCGTGCGTGTCCAACAGCCAAGGGCAAACTTTCTTGCTGGCCCCAATGCAGGTTAAGCCGGAGTGCTGCAGTCTTACAGCTTCCGTTTTTAAAAAGCCCCTGGGTACCTTAGGACGTAAAATACGATCGCTGATTTTAAAATAACCGATTAGGATCCAGGTGGGAGCTTTGTCTCCACCACCAGGAGCATCTCTCCTTCCACGTCCTCCAAAAAAAGTGACTCGACGAGAAGGCGCTGCCTTCCCCTGATCCTCTCCTTAATGTCAGTCTGAGCGGGCACCGAGGCGGAGTGGGGATAAGTCGCCCCAACCTCGGAACACAGGAGCCAGAGACCTTCCTTTGTGCCTCCCCTCGGGTGTGAACTTTGCCGCGCGGTCCGTTCTCCTTTAAGAAAGTCGCGATCTCTGAATATAACGCCTGCAGCAGCCAGCCCGGCAGAGAGGATCCGGGGAGCCCACCCGCCCGGATTCCCGCGCGCGCTGCGACCCAGGCGCGGGGCGAGCGCGTCCACACCAGCGGGCGGCCGCGAGAACCCCGGTCAGGGAGGGCGGGGGCTAAAGGGAGCAAAGGGCTGGGAGCAAAGGGGCTGGGGCTGGGGCCGGGGAACCGGGCTCGGGGTGAGCGGGCCGTCCAGTTCATTTCCATAAGAAAGCTGAAATCTCTGTTGCAGGGAGGATTTCTCGCCCCTACCGCCCTCCCCCTAGACCCGGTTTTCTGCAAGAAGCGGGCTTGGGAGCTCAGAGCCCTACGTGTGCGCGCTGGTCTTTGATGGTATTGATAAAATGTGGTTTCAAATGTTGCCCGGACTGAGGCCAGTTTCCTGTGCGGAGTGGAAGGACCGCGCTGGGTGAGTCCAGAGCGCCGGGGAGCGGGCAGGAGGAGCAGGGGAAGAGGAGAGGGAGGGCGGCCTGGAGGCGCAGAGGAAGTTATCCGGTGGGGTTCTCTAAAGGAGAGCTGGGATGAACCAAGATCCCAAGGCCAGAAGATTGGGGGTGGGGGGTCGTGGGGGTGGGGGAGCGCGTGATCTGGGAAGAAGGCTCGCGAAGCCCCCAGCCCAGTCGCCTGGCTGGTGAGAAGGTCTGGCCCGTTCCGCGGTGTCCTTCTTCAAAGACCGGGGGAAACTTTTCCTCAGCGCCGCAGACCCTCTTCCTGAGAAGGAATAAAGTGAACTTGCTCTCCTACTTGATTCCACGGACGTTTCAGTTGTTCCTGCTTTCGCCTTGAGTCCCTTTTCGGCTTTCAGTGTGAACACCACCCATGTGTCCTCAATTTCTATAGTGTGTGTGTGTGTAATCTATTATATATATATATATATATATATAAAATCTCCTAGGTACTTTATGATCCCATCTGGAGAAATTAAAACCCAGATCTGTAATGTTTATTCTTAGATAGTTTACAAAAAGCAGGGGAAAAAATGTGTGAGACACATGTCTGCAAATATAACAAAAGTATTTTCCCTTCTGCTTGAAAAAGTTGCCTGCAAATGGCTTCCCTTTACTGGTTCTGGACCACCTGTACTTATCCCAAGAAACTAAATGGGGTCAGGAAGAAAGCACCAGATCAAGCAATTAAATACCAATTATGACTATTAGTGACTTTATTACTCATGATTGGAGTGGAGGACTTCAAACCTGCTCAAGGTAATCAAACTGTTTCAAAAGTCTGCTACCTAAGCTTTTTTTTTTTTTTAACAGCACTCCACCCCAATAAAGGAGGTAAGAGGATAGAAGATAGAGGGGATATTTTCACAAAGTACTCCAGTAGGTTTCCTATAGTCGATGCTGAATTTCTTTCTTTCAACAAAGTTTATTGCCACTTCTGATAAATGATGGAGTCCACCTTTCCGGCAGGCGTCTAGTTCGGCAGTGTGTGGCTGCTGATGAGGGTTCTCATCAGCAGCCACCCCAATTCTGGATGCAGAATTGTTATTCTCCCACCCTCATTATGTTCTCCCACCAGCTCCTCTGGGACTGCTTAAGCCCTAGAGAATTTTTAAGGAGCAAGTGTTTTAAACCTTCAGATGGGGTAAAACCTACTGGGATGGCTGGGAGGTGAGGAAATGAGGGATGGTGAACTCAGGGAACAAAGGAGACATAAGGAACTTGGCTTAGGGTCTAAGATTTCTTTTTTGCTCCTGGGTTGACATGGTTTGGGCCTGTCAAAAGCTGAGCGACTGAAATGTAAAGGTTCCTGAGAGGAGTCTATTGGTTTAAAGGCTGCTGTGATTGGGTCTCTTTATTACTGGTTGGTGGTGAGGATTCCATGGTAAGAAGAGAGGATGGGGCAGCCTGCAGGGCCACCAGGAAGCAGGTGGGCGAAGCAGCCAGACCATTTCGGTGTGCGTTGCCTCCCCTCATTGCCCTAGAATTCAACCCCTCCTATGGGCCTGTCAGGATGCTGTGTGAGTTGGGGCCCTGAATTTCGGGTCTGTCTGCTTTGGGCTGTCTCCCCAGCACCTTGGTTCATGGGTGGAAGACCACAGCAGCATCACACATCTTGTTCTGATGTATTTACCGGGCTGGTGTGGAAATGCCCAGGCTGCATGGTGGAAACCGGAGCTGCTTACGACAAGCATCTCCCCTGAGAAGGCTGTAAAAGTTTGGACAGTTTCAGAGTGCCGGGTGGCCGCTTCTGTCGATGTGAGGCACATGATCACCCTCTCCCAGTTCTAGCTTGTTAGAGTTAATTGCCCTGCAGTGAGAGCATCTCACGCCTCAGCCAGTAATACCTCGAGGAGGACTCCTCCATAGGTGACAGGAGAGCACGGAACCATCTAGGACACCTGGAAGGTCCCCAAACCTCACCTGAATGAAATGGGCCTGGGATGGTCTCCTTTCCATTGAGGTACATGTCTCTTCTGCCAGGCTCTGGCAGTGACCTACAGAAGACCCTTGAGTCCAGAGACTCAAACTAGGCTCCCTTCCTTGAGTGGGCAGCCAACCCCAGAAGCAGATCTTCACCGGACAGCCTCATAGGTCCACAGCAAATTCCCTGCTGACCCTGAGAATGCTGCGAAAGAGGGGGCCAGAGCTGGCATGAAGCTCCCCTTACTCGCAGCCATTTGGGCCCTGCCTACCACTGAGCCTGGCAGGGGGGAGAGGGGCAGGGCTTGGGAACAGGGCTAAGAAAAACCATTGTTCCCAGGCCTTGGGTCAGCTGCAGACCAGCCTCAGACAACAATTCCTAGGAGGAGGGATGAGGGTGGAGGGTGGAGCTGGCCCTCTGGTTCTCTCTGGCTGTAGCACCAGGAGTTCTAGGGCTCTGTGGGAGAGAGAGAGAGAGAGAGAGAGAGAGGCTGGTGGTACTTGCTTTCTCAGGAAACCTGGTTGGGGAATCTGGTCAGAGTTGGAGGCAGTTGTTCAAGTCAGGTAGGCTGGGAGAAGGAGTTCAATCTGTCCTCTGTACCCCAGTAAATACAGAGAAATTCTGTTCCTTAAAAAGAAATGTTAGAGCTTTAGACTTTTCCCAGCCAGAAACCCACCTAGTTTCTTCAAGGTTGTTTGTTAGCCATATCCCATCCTGCCTCTTTTTCCCTTTCTTTGTGGCCTCAGGTTGCATTTCAGGGGGCTTTATATAATGCTGCTCGTGTCAGCAAGCTTCCCTGTCTCCAGCCGCACCCCATCTCCCTGTATGGAATTGTAGTCGGAAACCACACGCGTGCGCACACACACAAATTCTCGTTAAAATTTTCTGCTATTCTTCCTGACTGGAAGAGTTGACAAGACATAGACATTAAGTTGCATAAAATACAGTGGACTGATCAGCCAGAATGCATCTCATTTGCACTTGTACCACTTGTATGGAGCTGGGGGTAGGAGCTGGTGTCACTCAGGGCCTCCAGTCCTCTCTGCCATGCTGGGCTGCCTGGCAGGAATTTTCTAGCAGGCCCCACTGCGGAGGCCATTTGTGGGGTTGGAGCCCTCCCCCCAAGCCCAGGCCATTCAAGGGGGTGGGGGGGGATTGGGGAGGGCAGAGGCCTCTGGAGGCCTGGCCTGAGGGCTTGGGCCAGCTTGGGGAGACCTTCCTCTCTGGGTTGCTCAGGTGGCTGAGAGGCCCTGCTGGGTGGGCTCAGACAGCTGGATGCCCCAGGTCTGCAGTGATTCCAGGGGGCTCCCTCTGGCTTGAATGAAAGGGGATGCCATGAAGGAGAGGGATGGTCACTGAGCACAGTTTCTATCCACTTCTACCAGTCTCCCCAAGTTTTGTTCTCATTCCCTCCTTTGTCCCCAGTGGAGGGGCCCCTGGGTCTGATAGTTTCCTTTACCTCCTCCTCCTCCTGACCTCAGGCAGAGCCTGAGGGCTTCTCTCCTTTCTTCTGTCTCCCTGAGCTCTACTCCTGGGCCCCAGAGTTCCAGAAAAAATGCCTCTCTCATCAGCTCCCAGAGGCACCTGGGATCTGCTCAGAGATCCTCAGGATCCCAGTGGGGGCACTAGAGGAAGTCTGGGGTCTTTATGAGTCACCACTCACAATCACCTTCCGGCTTTGGTGTCCACTTTTCCTGCCCCAGATGCTGAGGCTTCAGATTCCTATCTACCAATTCGTACCCAGCACTTGGGTGCTGGGTAACTGCCAGGGTATATTGGAGGCTGGAGTCCTGGAGGCCTTGTTGGTAGAGGGGCCAGAGGAAATGGGGTCCTCTGGGAGCCTCAGTGGGGGTGGTGGGAGGGCCTGAGTGCCCCAGTTTAGCCTCTGTGAGCACCCCCAAAAGCGTGTCCTGGGGGCGTCTTTTCCATCGTGTCCTGCTTGCTTTCCTTGCAAAGGTCGTGGGACTCGGACTTCCGCCAATCCTAGGAGCTCCCCTTTTCTCCAGTGCTCTTCTTGCCCAGCAGGGAGGCTTCTGGACTGCTTCTGGGCCTCCACTGCCAGGCCCCGACTGCGGCCCAGCCCGTGACCTTCCCGGAGGCGGCGGTGGCAGCGGGGGCGGGGAGCCAAGGGCCAGGGATGTTGCCCAACAAGACCACCGCCTCACAGGGCCGCTGGAGGAACAACCACGTACCAGGGCCTGCGGACCCAGGAGCAGCCAGACACCCACCCACGCCCGCGGCGGCCTGCAGCAGAGCAAGGGCCAGGGCTGTGGAGCTTGAGGCCAGCCCCGCACCATTGACAGCTGGGGCACGTCTGCAGCGCCCCAAGGAACAATCAACGGACTCTGTGTCCCTGAAGCTGGGGACACGCCTATAAGGTGTGTGATAATTTAAAGATCCTTGGTACTACTTTTGCGTGAATCCTTTGTTACAGCTTTGTCAGTTCGCATGCCTGCAGCAGCTCCCCTCCGGGCCCTCCCCCCATCCCCCCATCCTGTCCCCCCTGGTGAAGGGGACTTGACACTGGGGATCTGCCCAGACCCACTCCCCAGCTCCACAGCCCCTCCTGCAAAACCGCTTGTCCGTTGGTTGCGATCCACCCCCCCCCTCCTCGTGCTTGGGGCAGATGAACACAGTTCCAACCGCCTTTGCCTTGGGAGGCTCTTCTGGAAGAACAGGCTTTCTGAATATGACCTCGGAGGGCTGCAGGGGTGGACCCCTGCTGCAGGAGAATGAGTGGCTCACCTGCCCCAGCACCTGGGGGACTGCAATGGGCACAGCAGGGTGCGTGGGGGAAGGGGGAACCTGCTCTCCCAGAGTAAGGGTTGGAGGATTCCTTCAGAAAGAGCAAGGGTGAGGATAACACAGAGCTCAGAACTGAAGGCCTCCACTAGCCAGGCTTCAGGGCCTCCAAATCCCAGCATCCTTGGGTCTGATTGCCCTCCCCTCCAAACCCCAAATCAGGCATGACTCCTCTTCCGGCCAAAGCACAGCTCTAGCTAGGGTGTTTAAAGAATGCTTGGGCACAGAGAATGTGCAGGAAAATTTACATGCTTCGTCCTATATGGCTATACCTTTCCCCATAGATTTCCTATATAATTTGTCTTCATTCCTTCTTTCCAGGCCTTTCTGCCTGCACAGTCACTGGGAGAAAAATCAAGTGTAAGCTCCTCTCCCTGCAGAAGGTTCTGTATGTTATGTAATGCTCACATGGGGTTCCTCAGGTTACCATTTTGCTGCAAATCATCCGCCACATGGTTTTCTGGTCCTGAGATGGGGGTGAGATCGTCAGGGTGATGCTAATATCGGGGGGCTTCATTCCCTGGAGACTTTTATTCCCCTCCTTGAAGCCCAGTTCAAGGCCCAGGAACAAAGTGGGTAAGTAACTGATCTGCCTTTTGGTCTCTCCCCTCCCTTTTACCCCCTCACTTGCAGGTCCTCCTCTTTGATAAATAGAGGAAAGCCTGTGGGATTCAGGTACCTATGTAAATAGTGCTGACCTTGGTGCCCCTTCTCATTGAAAAGCAGAAAGCCCATTGCAGGTGCTGGCTGCTCAGTGGCCCCACTTCCACTTGCCCAGACTTCACTGGACCCAAGACCCCTTACTTTGCTTCCTTCCCTTGTTGAAAACATCCAGGACAACTACTAAATAGTTCTCAGAAGAGTTAAAGACATGTCTCGGGGTCAAAACATTTTTAAAGCCCTGGATGAATCTTCAAGGAGTAGAATCAGTTGGACGGCCTGAGCAAGTTTGAAAGGCTGCCCCCCACCACCTCGGCGCCCTCCAAAATGCTCATTAAAAATACTTTGTAGACGTTATTGTGTTCCCTAATGGGTTTTTCCACATTGTAACCTACAGATTCTCAAGACCAAGCTACTAAGACATTAATTTCCCTTTTGTTAGTTTCTGGGTGATACTACACTTTCTGATTAGACTTACTGAATTTATTTTTAAAAACTCGTCTGGGGGAGTTTTCAGCCTTGGAAGTGTGAGTGAAACATAGATGCTCTCCCTCCCAGATTCCTACAGGGGTTGGGGAAGTGGGACAAACCCTGCCTCACACCTCCAAGTTGGCCTGTCTGAACCTGGGCAGAGCGAGGGTAGCAGGTTTTGTCACCCTTCATGCCGGTGCTGGCACCGAGTGAGCTCTTTGAAATGAGTATCTATTCTATTTCAACGTGCAGTGTTCTGGCCGACTAAATGGGCTTGCCTTCTGCCGAGAGGCAGTCCTGGAGGACATAACTCAGGAGCGATCTCCCAGGAAGCTCTTCCTCAGAACATCTCTCATCCTTCTGTTTTTGTTTTTGCTTTTGCATTAGAAAGCTGTTTTGGGGACCACCAGGGTGGCTCAATGGGTTAACCCTCTGCCTTCGGCTCAGGTAATGATCTCAGGGTCCTGGGATCGAGCCCCTCATCGGGCTCTCTGCTCAGCAGGGAATCTGCTTCCCTCGCTTTCTGCCTGCCTCTCTGCCTACTTGTGATCTCTGTCTATCAAATAAATAAATAAAATTTCAAAAAAAGGGTTTTGTTTTTTTTTTTAAAAAAAAAGCTGTTTTTTGTTTCCCTCTCAGCGCCTGTTCTGTTATTTTGCAGTGACAACAATGAAACATGAACAGTTGATCATTCTTTTTGTCCTCTGTAAAGTGTCGTGTATTGGGATGTCACAAAGCCCCACACACACCTCAGCGTGTCCTGTGCTTTTGATGGTTACTTGCTACTCACCGGGTCACCGAAGGACCCACACTTGATTCTGCCTTCCCCCCAGATGATTCTCCCAAACAAGGTCCCTCTTCCCTACATGCAGATTCACTTAAACGTGGCTTCTCAAATTCAGAAGGAGCAAACTCAGGTTCTCCAGGGAAGTCGTACTGGTTTATACAGTGACTGGGCAGCCTTGTGCTAGTGTCTCCGCAGGATGACTCCTCTCAAGAAGGAGGGAGAATGACAGTCATGTTTCCACAGACATTTCTAAAACTATGGCAACTAAGTGAGTTTCACGGATAAAATTCTGGTATATTCCCAGTCAGCTCAAGTTATTTAAATTTTAGTTTTGTTCCCACGTATAGGGACGTGCATACCAACTAAGATTACGCTAGCCACTAGCGGCGCATTTTCACTGGACAACTCTGGTGACAGCAGCCACGGACCAACAAACTTATTTTCTGAAGAGTGAAAAAGAAAAAAAGCAAAAAGCTCTCCATCCCTTTTCAGTGGTTATTTTATGCTGCTTAACACCCCAAAAGACAAGAATTGGCTAGACTTCCCAGCTTCTTTTTCTAGGAACAGGTAACTAACCATGCTCTTTCCCCACCCCCCAAGACCCAGCTATTTTTAAAAGCTAAAATTTCTCTTTCCAAAGGGAGGAAAAGGAACGAATTTCATTAATGAATTACTTACATGGAATGTGGCTTGTCTGGGGGGCAATTGTATTTGTAAATAAATGGCTTCCTGTTTATTATACACGTTTTACCGAAAAACGGATTCTAATGCCTCTGAGCACTTAACACAGCAAATATTTCAACTTCTGGTTTGATTCCCCCCCCTCTTTTTTTCCTATTCACTAGAAAGAAATCGGGTAAAACAGTCATTTGGGTGTGGGGTGATGGGGGGAGGTATCGTTTTCCTTAAGCGTCCAGACTGCCCTGAGGAAGTCACCTCTGTAAGTTCTCAGATTTGCCTGAGAGGGAGTGAAGGGGTTTGGCTCCCGGGGAATGATATTGGGACCCATTTGGAGAGTTTCACTTTTGCCCCTGGATCTTTCTAAAGCGGGACGCGGCCTCCTTTTAGCGCTTCAAAAGCCAAGCCGGCGCGCGCTGGTCCTGGCGGGCGGACTGGGCACCAACTCGCCGCCTGGCACCCCTGCCTTCCCCTGCGGCCCGCGCTCGCCCGCCGCCAGCTCGCCATCGCCGCGCAGGCCCGGGGCCCGCGGTCCCAGGCCCGGGCCGGGGTAGGGGTGCGGGGGTTGGTGACGGGGACGGGGCCGGGCACTCGCAGCCTGCTCCAGCCTTCTTCCGGCGCTCGAGTTTTCCATACACGCGGGAAGCCGAGGCGCGGGCCAAGTGCCCAGAGTTCCCCAAGCACTCCACTGCCGAATGCGGCGCGCAGGGCCTGGAGGCCCGAAACTTCACAAAGCCGCCAGCGTCCTCCTGGCCCTGCCCCCGCTCCACAGCTCTGGCTTCCAAGATCTCGGCGCATTCCCAAACAATGCGACCTACCCGTGCACAAGGCCAGTCCTCTCTGACCCCTACTCGCTCCCCCCACCCAAACCTCTCCACATTCGGACTGTGTGTAGCAAAGGGTTAGAACCTCATTTCTGAGCCAGCGCGTCCCCTTCCGGGCACGGCACCCTTCGGGTAGAGACACAAAGTGCCCCCCCCCCCTTCTGTAAATCCCAGGCTCTAGGCTGGGCCAGAGTCTTTGAAGACCCAGGGGGTCCAGCTCCGTCTGTACTTTTCCTCCAGGGCTCCGGGCCTTGGGGCAGCAGGGAGGTGGATCTCCGGGAGAGCCCCGGTCGGCAGGCCCTGAACTCTGCGGTCCGCGGAGGGGGAGGTGGCAACTGAATTCCAGGAGAGGAGGCTGGACCCCAGCACGGAAAATCCGCAAACGTGGAACGGAGGTCGACAGGCATTTCTACCTTGAATTTCTCTATGCGTTCCAAAAAAGTGTTCGCCAGGACCTCTGGTACCTGAGCCGACCGACCTTCCAAGGAAACTTTCCCAAGTTTTCATTTCTCTCTCTCCTCGATTTCTTAGGTTTTCTCCAGCCACCGGCCTTGTCAATTGCTCCACCAACTGCCCTTTAGTCTCTAGGGCTCCCAAGGTCAGAGTATTTCCAGAATTATGACAATAATTGTTATTATCAGGCTGGGGAACGAGGGCAGGATCAGAGGACAGGGAACTGAGGGGGAGAGTAGAGATGCCGATGAAAAGGGATATTTCAACCTGTGTTTCAAAAAAGTTTCAGTTGACAATTATCAGTAACCCCGATATACAACTCCATTAAAGAAAAAAATTTACTACTGCTCTTGAAAAGCCGTTATTTTTTACATCGCTTTTAGGAAGATAGATGAACAAAACATCGCGTTTCAAGCCATTTTGATCTGTAATTAAATGGCAGGATCGGTTTGTATTCTCCTACGGCTTTTACAGAAGTTGCAGTGATCCAAAGTCGGGTTGCTGTGTCAGAGTGGCATTTTATTAATGAGAATACAAAAAGCTTGCATATTCTTAGCCCTGCTTGAATTTAGTTGCTAAGCAACCGGTGTATGGTAATTCATCCGCGAAATTTAAATCTTTGAGAAAGGATCCTGCGTTTTGCTGAATGGTCGCCACGAGGAAAACAACTTGTGGGACTGGCAGCAGCTGTTACAGCCGGGCCGCCGGCCGGGCCAGGCCGAGCAGCGATCGGGCCACCCCACGGCGACCGCCACCGCCCCACCTCGGCGCCCTGCCGGCCCTGGGTCCCAGAGAGAAGCGGGGTTTCTCCCGCACGCTGCCCCGGCGCTGCCTTCCTCCGCTCCTCGGGTCCCCATTTCCACTTGAGGCAGGCCCTTCACCTGAGCAAGCCATCTGCCTCCCTAGGGCTTGAGAGTCCAGGCCGCGAATTTCCGCAGCCCCCTCCCCTCCCCAGCACCCACAGACAAGCGGCGCGAGGGCGCGCGCGCGCGCACACACACACACATCAGCGCGCGCACACCGTGCGGCCTCGAGAATGCCGGTTGCCCTCTTCCCAGACCCCTCTGAGGTCATTTCCAGAGCCATCTCTTCCTTGAGGAAGATCCGACTCAAGACTCATAAAGAACGCAGCCCACAGCCCTCCAGAAGGCCAGGCGGCCGCCGCTGGCCGGCAGTGACATCATAGGCTCCAGCTCGCCACGCTCGCGCCCACATTTTAGGATACAGGAACAAACACGGATGTGAAATCAAGAATGAAAGAGAGAGTAATCTAATTAATAGGCCATGAGCCAGGCTAACAAAATCAAAGAATCTGATTACACAAGTACCCCTCTTGCTATCTCCGCCCTTCCACCCCCACCCAGGTCTTCCTGCCTCCGCACTATTTCCTTTCCTAGACTGGAAAGTTCAGGCAAACCCAGAGCCCTCCGATTTCCTTGTTGAAATCAAGATCAAGCCCACGGTGGGGCTCCAGCTGCCGGGAGGTCACGTGGGTGACCTTCAGGCCCTCGGACCAGCAGCCCTGAGGAACTGAGATGACCAAGTGACCTACAGAACCCCGAGAGCTGGAGAGGTGTCCCCCGCCTTTGTGACGCGCCTCACTCTTCCCAACATCAGCAACAGCAACACCTGTACTGATTGTTCATGCTGTCAGAAACAGGACCAGCAGAGAGAGGTTCTTCACTCACAGCCGTTTCAGGAAGAGCTATTTTGGAAAACAAACATAACACAACTCTTTCTTTCCAATCACCTTGCTTCTGAGTCACTGATAGCCTCCAAGTCTTAACTCTCAACACCTTTCCCCCATCATAGATGTCTGAACACAGCCAGGTATGGGGTTTTTTATCACTGATATATAGCATCTGTCCTAATCAGTCCAGTCAGCCACGTGCATTTCATGAAAGAAGAGAATTCTTTCATTGCTATCCTTCTGCCTTGAAAAAAACCAGGTCCACCTCCTAAATAATTAATTTCAAGTCTGCATCCAGTGCCAATACTTGTTGCATCCATTTTAGAGTTTGATTAATTACCCTGGAACTTGGGCAAACTAAACTCCATGTGGAGAGAATGTTTCTTCCTTCAATTTAGTTCTGAAAGCTACAAGTTATTGATGGCTCTTACTCTATTTACATACAAATTGGTGCAAATATGCCCATATCTTAAAATGCATTTTGTATAAATATATAAAAGTGTCATTTTTGATTTAGCTTGAAGAGGTTGATCATTTATTACAAAAATAAACGAATAAATACAACAATATATTGTTGCTTCCAACAGGATAAATACTTTACAAATATATAATTTAAAAAACAAATTTAATTGTTAAAATTATTTAAAATATTACACTTATCGATAAAACTATCAATAGTATATACTGCATTTAATATTAGAACCAATTATTCTCTGAATGTTGAAAACCATTCATACAAAACAGATTATGAGCATGGTAATAAGCAAACACTGGAGGCTACAGGGAAGCAGAGGGAATCTCTAAGATCAATAATGAACAGTTCTATTTTGGAACAAAGAAGTAGTCCTTGGCTAAGTACTTAAAAAAAAAAAAGGCAGAGCAACAACAGCAAAGTGACTATTTTAAATACACCTTGAATGATTTATCACCCCGACTTGCAGGAAGATGGTTGGGTGAATGAGGTGACAGGGGCTTGGACAACTGATCAGGAACCACAGGACACTGCAAACTATAAATGGGCCTAGCTCGGGATTAGCCAGATTGATGGAACAGAACTTTGTCACTTTCCTTTGGGTTGGAAGGGGAGGAGGGGGTGGATTGAAATGGAGGAAACAAATGGTCACTTTACGAAGCACAAGACACTTGCGCTGCAAAGGAACACAATGACCAAATTCATTAAAAAGATCTGGTGATATATAACAATATTTTCATTATTTACATGTGTAACAATATAAGCCTTAGCACAAAACCTCTCAGTTATAGCTGCCCTCTTTTGTTTTTCAGCCATGAATTTCATTTTGTAAATACATTCAAAGGGTTGATTTTAAAAAAATTATGGAGTGCAAGCATGAGCTCACTTTTAAAAACGCAAAATGATGAAATAAAATGGGCTTTCTTTCCCATTTTCTCCAATCAAAAGTTACTCTGCTACCCCTAAATCTGGGCTCCTTCCAAAGTAATCAGCAAAGGTCGCTTTTTAATAGAAAACAGTGTGAAATCTAATGTTAGTTCTTTTGTTGTCAGCCAAATCAAGTAAGCAAATACCTCCTAAAATTTTAAATGGACCCATTCTCGGTCTAATCAACCACTACCATTCCTGTAGGGAAAATAGGGTTTCATCTCACGTGCCAGTAGTAGCCACCATATAAAAACCACCACACCCAGTGCTCAGCTTTCTCAGGAGGCCTGCTTTGCTTGCCCCAGTAGCCCCTCAAAAAAATGATGAAGTTTGTCCCCACCCCGGCCCCCCACTCCAGGTTGTAAATTTGCCAGGCTGAGAGATTACAATAACAAGAGAAATAGGAAACAAGAAGGCAAAGAAAAGTAAATTGTGGTTTCTTGTTTTCAATTTTTTCCCTTCTCTCTGTTTAATAAATATGGCCTTTTTCAGATTTCACAAATCAAAATGATTGTGATTTTTAGTACGATTTGGTGTTTAAAATAATGCAATCCAATACACGGCCATCTGGCTGGGCTTGATTTATGAAAGTGACACAGGGTCTGTCTGGAAGAAATGACTGTTCCTTGTTGCTCTCACAGTTTTCTGGTTTTTTTTTAACCCCTGCATTGATATCAGAGGAAGAGAGAGGAAGATGAGAGAAGGTAGAAAGTGAGTGACAGCTAAATGAGATTAAGAGGAAATTAATCCATAAAATCATTGCTTTATCACTCCCAAATACTTTTTTTTAAAGTACAATACCAAGGGACTCAACTGAGCAGAGTCTTTTGCATCTGTAGTACTCAACCTGAGGCATTATACTTTCATTTTCCCACATTGTAAATATTGATACATTAACTTGATAAATGTGACCGCTCTGCAGGGTGTGGCTAAAGAGTGATCAAAAAAAAAGCTCAGAGCCCAGGACCAGTAAAGAAGATACAGAATCATACTGGGGAAAGACCAGAACACAGAAATATGGCATCTTAAGTCTGAGCTGGTGATCACACTGAGGGTAATGCAGTGTGGCCCATAATCAGGATATTAGAACTACATTCTTCCAGTACAAGAAAAATAAACAAAACAAAAACCCCAAAACAGCTTAATAATTTAAACTGAATTGCATATAGTTATTAATGGGAAGTAATTAATATAAAAATATTTTATAGACTTGTAAGCTATTCTTTACAACTATTAGTCTTCAGAAAAAGAGGAAAGAAACTTAGTATGGTTGGGGGGACGGGAGGGGAAAGAGAGGCTAAACTTGGGTTGGGGGAGCTCTGTATTAACCATTAATAACCAGTTGGCACATTATTACTGGTGCTGTAGTCCAGTCTTCTGGTAAAGATGATAAAAAGACACAGGTATCTCCAAGAAAAGGACTAGTCTTTAGACAATCTCACCTGAAAACACTAAAAACACCCACTGAAACCAAGGGAGAGAAAAATGTTGTGAGATTTATGGATTAACGAGGAGTGACAACTATGTTAAAGTACTAGCAGTTTCTGTCATGTCTGTCCTTTACTCTCTATTTCCAAATATACCTTAGGTGGAGCAGGGTCTGCTTCCTCAGTGCTATCACTTAAGGACTTGCATTAGTAAAAAAATATCTTCTAAAGAACTCTTTTCTTCCCACATAGCGTTTACGCATCAGACACAGACTAGTTCATTCTAACAAATTTATTTTCTCGATCAGCTCTTACGGAATCACTACTCAAATTAAATTACAATCAAATGATCACATCAAAAGATACCCTTACTACCTAGCAACTGTCCATATTTTCATTTCATTTTGATTTGTGCTCGTCTGAAAAAAACACGTAATACAAGATCTGGGGAAAAATAAATTACCGTTTTGCAGCAGTTCATAAGTATTCTGAATAAAATATTAAAAGAAGTCATTTAATGAAAATATAAAGCAAATATTTTTAGATCAACAACGGATCTAACAATTCTATATTGCCGTCTTTTGAAAAGTCTGTTTATTAAAACCTACCAAAAACACTGCTTGGAAATGGCAGTATTATGTAATCACAACCTCAGCACCCATTCAATCAAAGTTGGCAACGGATTGAGGAGAGAAGTCCAGAGAAGTGCGTCGGCTGGTGCTCAGTCCTTCTAAATCTCTTTATCTGAGTCAGTCCAGAAATAAAAAATAAAAAATATTAATAAAAAAAATATTAGCGGTGGAATCTTTAGGCCTCATCCACCCGAGTGACCGCCGTTAAAGCCGGGGTTGGTGGCGGGGCCTCGCTCCGTGCCCAGTCCGCGCCCGCCCTGCCCAGGACTCGGCCGGGCCTCTCCCACTCCTCGGAGGACATCCCCTTCTCCCTCGCCCATCCCTCTGCTCTTTCGTGATGCTTTATTTCCAAGGTTACTTTGAGGATACTTTTTCTTTTGGCTTTGCTATTCAGTCCTTAATTTCAGAAGCTGTGAATATTTCCTTTTTATTTCTTCCCGAAGACTGTTCTTTGTTTTCTCCTTCCCATTTCATAGTCAATTTGTCCCCAAATGACTTTAACATGGCCAAGAAAAACAGGGCCCCCGAGCAGAGTCATCCCCTGATTAAACCCGGTGCCTCAGCTTTCTTTCAGGTCGTTCCCAGGAAAGAAAGTTTCGGTAGATCACTTTAGGCAGCCCTTTGGAGGGGGGAGTGAGTGAAAAGGAGAGAGGGGTGCTTTTTTTTTTTTTTTTTTTTTTTTTTTTAAGAGGAGAGGACGAGGCAGGTGCTAGGTGCTGGTCCACCGTTGCCGTGTAGGACTTTCTAGGGTGGATAAAACCTCAGGAGTGCAGTTTTGGTGCGCTAGGCATCCTCACCCTTCTTTAAAAAGAAAAAGAAAAACAAAAAGGAAACACCACCACAGTATAAACGAGATCTCATGATCGCCTCCTTTTTCTCTTCCGGTTTTGTTTGTTATATATATGTATATAAAACAGTCTGGGTATTTATTACGCTTTTTTGTTTTGTTGTGCCCCTCCTTCCTTGGACTTCAGAAACGTCTCCTTGGTCTGTCTCTCTCTCGCTCTTCTGCCTCCAAGGGCCGGCATGTTTGTCTTTGGGCGGAGGGGAGGGCGGCGGACCGGCCCGGGCCGGGTGCGGCCCCAGTGCGGGGTTGGCGCTGCGGTGGCGGCGGCGGCGGCGGCGGCGGCGGCGGCGGGAGTTGGTGGCGGTGCTGACAGCGGCTGCGGAGGAGGCGGCGGCGGCGGCCCTCTTTGCGCTGCGCCCCTGGCCTTCACTGCACGCTCGTCTGCAGTCCGTGGTGCGGCGGCGGCGTGTCGGCGCTCACGGTGCCCACCTGCGAGTAGACGTCGTCCGGCGTCTGCTGTTGGATCCCGGGTGGCGTCATGCGCTTCTCCTTTTGGCGCCGGTTGCAGAACCAGACCCGCACCACCTCTTTCTCGAGCTGCAGGCTGTCGGCCAGGTTGGTGATCTCCTGCGCGGAGGGCTTGGGGCACTTGAGGAAGTGGCTCTCGAGCGCGCCCTTGACGCTCACCTCGATGGAGGTCCGCTTCTTGCGCTTGCGGCCCTGCGCCGCGATCTTGTCGATGCTCGTGGGGCTGCCAGTGCTCGAGTCCGCCTCCTCTAGCCACTTGTTCAGCAGCGGCTTGAGCTTGCACATGTTCTTGAAGCTCAGCTGCAGGGCCTCGAAGCGGCAGATGGTGGTCTGCGAGAACACGTTGCCATACAGCGTGCCCAGCGCCAGCCCCACGTCCGCCTGCGTGAAGCCGAGTTTGATGCGTCGCTGCTTAAACTGCTTGGCGAACTGCTCCAGGTCGTCCGAGGTCGGCGTGTCCTCGTCCGAGTGCGGATCGTGGCTGTTGAGTCCGGGCCCCGCGCCGCCGCCGCCATGGTGCGGAGGCCCCTGCGCGTGGTGCGGATGCGGCGGGTGAGGGTGCGCGTGGTGGTGGTGGTGGTGGTGGTGCTCGGCCAGCTCGGGTGTGTCCCCGCGCACCAGCCCCGGGTGCACCAGGCTCTGGGCGCCGCCACCCGCGCTGCCGCCGCCGCCGCCCGGACCCGGGGGCGCGCTCAGCATGCCGTTCACCGTGAAGCCCCCGGGCTGCGAGTAGAGCAGACTCTGAGGCGGCGGCTGCTGGCCTCCGGCCATGGACGGGAGGTGTGCAGCCGCAGCTGCAGCGGCGGCGGCGGCTGCTGCTGCGGCGGCGGCCCCCCAGCCTCCCGGGTGGCCTTGGTGCGGGGGCGGCGGCGGGGGCCCGAGGTGCGGCGGCCCGCGGTGGTGCAGCGCGGTGCCCGCGTGCAGGTCGTCGCGTCCGGAGCCGCCCTTCACGTCGGGGCCCTGCGGCGGCGGCGGCGGCGGCGGCTGCGGCGGCTGCTGGGGGCTGCCGGCCATGCCCACGGCGCTGCCCGACCACGGCGAGCTCGCCTCCACGGCGGCGGCGGCGGCGGCGGCGGCGGCGGCGGCGGCGTGGGGCAGGGCTGTGACCCACTGGTGCGCGTGGCTTAGCATATGGCCGCCGTTGCTGGCAGCCATGGCCCCCTGCATGAAGTCGCTCTGGACCATCTTGACGGAGGACGGGTCCCCTCGGTAGGCGCCCGAGGTCACGGCGGCGCTACCGGGCTGCATGCCGCCCGCGCCGCCTCCCGCGCCGCCGCCGCCACCCCCGCCGCCGCCACCCCCGCCGCCGCCGGCTCCCGCCGCGTCCGAGTGTACAATGGAGCCGGCCGCCAGCAGGCTGTTCCCCGGCAGGTAGGGGTTAGAAGCCGCCGTGGCCATGCCGCTCCGCTCCCGCCACCCCACCGCCGCCACCACCGCCGCCGCCGCAGCAGCAGCAGCCGCGGCCGCCGCCGCCGCCGCCGCCGCGCCCCCCCGCCTCCCGCCTCCTCCCCCCCCTCCTCCCCCGCCCCCGCCCGGGGCCCGGGCCGGCCCCGCCGCCTTCGCCGCCGCCTCCTTCTCCGCCGCCTCCGCCCCCGCCGCCGCCGCCGCCGCCGCCGCCGCGGTCCCCGGCTGCAGCTGCAAGGCCGCTCGGCAGGGCGCGGGGGTCGCCGGCCGGCCTTGGTCAGCAGCAGCAGCAGCAGCAGCAGCAGGAGCAGCGCTCTGGGAAGGGGGGCTCGCTTCTCGGGGCGCACTCCGTGGCCGCCCCCTTCAGGGGGGGTCGTGGCCGCCCCCCAGCCCCGGCGCGTTCCGCTCGCTCCAGCGGGGCTCACCGGGCGGGGCGCGGGCCTGCGCTCCGGGCTCTTTGGCGGGGCGCACCGGCTCCGGCTCCTCCTGCTGTCCTCGGGCGAGTGAGGACTCTGCCCGGGCGCGGGGCTCAGTCCACCTGCTAAGTGAAGATTTCACGGGAGACAACAAAGAAAGCAGCCGTTCCTTTCTTCCTTAACCAAATTATGGATGACCAGCAACCGGACTGCTCCTTCCCCTCGCCCGCTCTCTTCTCTCCTCAGGAACACATTTCACTCGGTTTCCTTTCGAGTAGTAAAACTTTTTTTTTCGTCCTTGAAGGCGTGGTGATGCTGGCTGCTCGCGTGTGCGGAGAGGAGAGGCTGGCTCCTGCTCTCCTCCTCTGGTCCTTTCGTTTCAAGTTTTGCTCTGTCCTAGGAAAACTTCTTGCGATGGTGCATTTCTCTGAAGTTGCTATTGCCGGAGCTCTTGGTTGCCTCTGAAACAAGAGTCCTTTTTCATTCTCCTCGCAACAGTCACAGTCTGATGCGACATCTTTCCTTTTGGGCAGAAATTAGGAAACAAATATAACAAGGAAAAAAATTGAACAGGAGAAAAATGAGGTCGAATGGCTCTGTTACCTTGTTGCTGACGGTTGGGGTTGGTGTTTTATTTTTTTCCCAGCAGTTGTCTGGAGGAGGAGGAGGAAGAAGAGTGCATTGGTGGAGGTGGAGGTGTGTGTGTGCATATAGGGGATCCTTGATACACAACCAACTCCAGTGGGCACGTTGCACGGCTCGTAGAGTGCACCGACGGCGCTGGCGCTGGCCGAGCCGAAGCGGAGTTGCAGCGGGAGCTCGCTCTGCGCCCTCGTTCGCGCTCTCTCTCCCTCTCTCACTTTCCCTCTCCCTCCCTCTCTCTCTCACTCCCTCTCCCTCTCTCGCCCGCCCGCTCTCGCTGGGATCTGACAGTTCGCTCTCTGTCCCTCCCTCTCAGAGCAGGGACTGTCGAATGTTTACCCTCCGCCGCGAGCGCGCACCCACCACCACACTTTCCCAAATACAAGGAAGTCGAGCACCAGGGCCCCCGCTGATTGGCTACCCGCTGGGTGATTGGCAGGCCCGGAATGACTGGCTCAGGACGCGCGGCCCCCCTTCCGGCCGTTCCGATTGGTTGCTTTTTAATTTAGGCAGAGCGTCGTAGAAGCTGGAAATCTGTCGTCCCCCCCCACCCTCCCGCCCAGCCTCCCTCCCCCTGGCCACTTTCTCCTCTCCGCCCCTCCCCCTCCACCCCCTCCGCCACATCTTAACTCTTAGTGTCCGGCCGAGAGGTTGGCGTTCTCTCCGCGGCTCAGGGCGTTCGCTACCAGTCTGGGAAGGGGGATGAAAGGGGAGAGAAAAGGGAGGGAGAGATGGGAGAAAGGAAGTGGGGGGGGGGAGTTAGAATCAGAAGGAAAATGAAGAGGGGAAAAAAATCATGACAAATAGCAACCTACCCACTTCACCTAGTACTGCGCTGTGTTGCCGCCTTCCCCGCCCCCACCCCCATCCCAGAGATTTGTAAAGCGCGCGGCATGGATGCACCATTCACGCTAATACCTATAGGCAGATGTATCCCCAGTGGTTTCAAAGTTTCCTTTTTCCTTCACCAGCCGGCCCCCATCTCTGTCTCGGCGGGGGTGGAAAGGGAGAGCTCGCATCGCCAAGGGCTTGGGTCGTGGTCACGCTCCTTGGAAATCCGCCACCGCAACTTTCCGCAGCCGCTTTGCGCCGGCGGCGTCCCCCTTTGTTTAAGTTCTCGGATGCCATCATCTGGGAAACCTGCAACCAGGACCAGCGCGGTGCCCGCGCGTGCGAGACGGACCGCTCGCTGCCGCGGCTCGCTCTCTCCCCCACCCCCTCTCTGCCTCTGCGCTCTCCCTCCCTTCTTCCCTCCCCCCTCCTCTGGGATCCAAGCAAGTAGCGAGCGTGTCCTTGTGTGTTTGGAGGGTGCCGGTCAGCAGAGCCCTGCGATGTATTTGAAAAGCAATCAGCTCGACCTTTCCCCATAGATCCATCGTAAGTGTATTCCACCCCCAAAGGCTCCGGGAATTCCCAATGCAGCGGGAGCCGGCCTAAAGAACCAGGCTCTACTAGCCGCGCCCTCCACCGCTTACATTGTGCGTGTGTGTGCATATGTATATATATGTGTGTGTGTGTGTGTGTGCATATATAGATAGATAGATAGATAGATATTTCCCCCTCTATGGTTATTAGTAATGTTTTGCTTGCTCGCTATTCTTAGACACAGTGGTGCTTTTTCTTTCTTTTCTGTTTCAGATGGGTTTACGTAGTGAATGGGCTGGCGGCGACAAACGCTTTCTCAGCCCCAGCCCGGCTGAAAGAGTTAAGGGGGACGGGAGGGGGCGCGCGCAGGGTAGGCGGGAGAAGCGGGGGTGAGGGGACGCGGCCAAGCGGAAACGCTGCACAGAGGAACCTCAGCGAACCAAGAAAAAAGAGAAAGTGGCAACGAAAACAAGGGCAAATTGAACCCTCCTCGGGGATTTCCAATGAACTAACCCAACTCGGACATTCAATAAATACATCGTTCCTAATGAGTGTGCGCGGGCGTGCACCCCGCACCCCTGGCTGCGGGTGCGCCAGCCCTGCGCCCGCCGCCCCCAGCCCGCTCCTCCAGCCGGCAGTCCTGGGCTCCAGCGGCGCCCGCCGCCGAGCGGCGGCCCTGGAGGTAGTCGCGGAGCGGCCGGTGTGCTCCGATTAATCTGTGAACGGGGCTGCCGTCTCCGGAGGAATCATTCCTCTGGCTGAACGCAGTTAGGTGAACTCAGTTAAAGCCAGAGCTCTCCAGCCCAGCCGCAAGCTACGCCTTTGCATGATCTCGAGATTAACTGTAGACGCGTAGGATTTGTGTAAGATCTCGTCCAGCTCCTGCTTGCCGGGTGAGAGATACCGTCGTAGGTAGGTTTTTAGCAAAGCCATTATTGCTAAGGTACAGCTCTGAAAGGCAGCGGTAACCAAACCCCAAACAGAACGGATTTTTCCCCCCTTTACGTACCCGTAAGATTCCTTTTTTTTAAAAAAATATTTATGTATGTGTATATGTATATATAAAAGATGGAACACAGATTTCATTGAATAAATCTGAGATCTCCAGGTGCAGACGTTTGAATAGTCGGTGCCAGCACCCCGTGTTTTCCTTTCCTGCCGATTTTGCTTGGATCCGGCTCAAAAACCGAGAGAGTCTCGTGGTTTTGTTTACACTGAATGGGGAGGATAGGAACAGAGCCATGGGGCCGCCTTTCATTAATATACAGTGAGGATTTTGTCTAAATTACTGCTATGAATTTCACAGTACACGCTTTCAAAAGCCGTCTCAGGTGGCCTGATGAAACGTGATAGCGCCTCTGCAAACAGATCCACTTTCTTTCTTTTCAAGGAGGGTGTGTGTGCATATGGGAAGCCCCCCAAAACGCTGTGCTCCTCGATAACAGAAATACACTTCTGTTCCGAGGTCTGTCCCCTTCGTCCTCCCCCCATTCCGCGCATACTTAGTTTTCGAGTCGCTCCCCAGCCCCCCCCAGCCCCACCCCATCCGCCCCCTCCCTTTGCCGAGTGTGATTGTTTTGTCTGGAAAAAAAAAAATCCAAAGTATATAACAAGGGGAGAACAGTTAGTGCTGATTTTCATTTGCATACATTTTCATATATTTTGGTGAAAATAATAGACTGGTGGAGAGCTGGGTTTAGAAGAGTCAGTGTAAAGGGAAGACTAAGGATGCATCGGTTCTAGGGAGTTGAGAATATGCCTCCCCCCCCCAGGCACCTTTAAAAAAATAATAAAACGTCTTCTTTTTAAAAAAAATATAACCCTGGAAGTTTGTTCGGTAAGTCCTTTTCATTTTCTTTACCTGCTTTCTTTCTTTCTCCCCCCTTTTCCGGTTTGTTTATGCTCTTGTAGGTTTGGGAGCTTATTTTCATGGCTTGGGACAAGAGAGGGTTCACAGAGCAACTGTTTTGAAGGAAGGAAGGGAAAGTGTGCTGGGGGAGAGTAAAAAAACTCAACCCTGCTAAAATATTACATAAAAAGATGGACTCATTCCAAAGCTCCCCCATAGTAAGGCATTTCACTTTTTGGGGGGTGGGGGAGGAGAGTGCTATTAATTTAATTGTTGGTTTTGAGGGAGAGCCCTAGAAAAAGTGATTATAAAGCACGCAGTATTATACATATTTCTTGTTCTGTTTTTTTTTTTTCCCCCTAGAGAATCAGGACCAGAGGGGAAGTTACCCCCTTTCTGTAGCCAGGGCTGATGTGGTGACCCGTGTGGGCTTGTCTGGGATTGTGGTGGGGGGATTCCTGCTGGGAGCAGGGGGATGGGGGGGGCTTGGCAAAGGGAGGGCAGAGAGCTGCAGTGGAAGGAAGCAGGGGAGGAAGAGGAGGCAGGAAGTCAGTGCACCCCTGGTTAATGGCGAGTCTGGGGAGCAGTCTCAGTTGCTACCTTCCAGCTCAGTAGTGAAAGTCCATCAGAAAAGGGTGATCAATCAAAACTAACCAGGACATCCTCCACTTTATTCCCAAATGAAGCGGGGGCTTTATTATCAAAAACCAGATTTTACTTTGTTTTCCATTTTGACAGCCGGTTTGGCCCTCACCCCTTGCCACTGTCCCTGGGTTTTGTAAAAATCGAGGGGGAAGTTACTTGCGAGGTTCAGTTAATTAGATAAATATGGCTGGAGGAAAGAGCTAGGCCAAGGCCAAGCCTGTGTGGGCACCTTACCTTGGTGAAATAGGCTGGAGAGGATTATAAAAGCCTCTTGGTTTTGTTCTTTTTTAAAGGAAGCCGAGTCTGATGTGAGGAGGGGGTAGATTCAAATGGCTGGAATTTTATCGCACGTTTGCTTCCGGAACACCTTACAATTTAAAATTTGTAATTTCTTCGGAAACAGTTGATGCCAAATCAGTGAAATGGTTTGTAAGGAGGGAGGAAGCGGTTTCAGTTGGGGAGGGGGTGGTAAGAATCATCAGTTTTCCACTCCTTGTTTACGTGCTTGGCAGCGTTGCTTTTGACTGGGGTTAACTCTCTGTGCTCCATTGGACCAGATGCCATATAGAGCTGCTCCCTGAAGATCATTTGTTTCCTTGATGGGGAACATTTCTGAGCAGAGCATATTGGTTGCCATAGAGAAAGAAAT
The DNA here is from genome assembly GCA_004024625.1 of Mellivora capensis. NCBI lineage: Eukaryota > Metazoa > Chordata > Mammalia > Carnivora > Mustelidae > Mellivora > Mellivora capensis. The sequence goes on along the minus strand of PISX010000482.1, from coordinate 127,174 downwards.
AAAAGGAAGAACACTAGTCACATTAAGCTATATGTTTGTGCACTGGGCTTTAGATAAAAGGACCTCGGTTCAGCCAAAGAGAAGAAGCCAAACTAGAGATTTCTAGCGCCACTAAAACTAGCTTTATTTTGTTTTGGACTTTTACAGTTGAAACATATAAGCTAATTTTATTGGTTGTTGTTAATTTTATATGACACGGTTTACTGAACAAAATAAACTTTGGAAGTGCTCGGGAGTCGCACTGTTGACTTGTCAGCAGGGGGCGCACTGACTCGCCTTAGCAGGTACTGAGTAAAATGTAGCTGTTTCAAAAGCAAATCTGCTCCTCCAAACTTACCAAAGGAACAAACACCCCTACCTCTCTATGCATATTCACAATGAGGAGTGGATTCATTACATAACACAGGGTTTTAAATGTGAGGACCGTGACCTCTCTGTCTCCCACCCATCCCTGTCCGTGAAATGGCCCTGAAGGAAATACAGTTCAAAAAAACCCACAGAGAAACAAAAAAAAAGCGTTTGTCCATTTCTCTCAGTGAAGTGTACATAGGACTGGGAAACAGTTGGGCTATGGAAGCAAAAACATTTAAAAAATTATCAAGGGCACAGAATAAGTTACTTAAGAAGCTACGTTTCAGGTTCTATTTTGGGGGAAGCAGTCAAGAGAGCAAAAATGAGTTCTAAGGTATTATCTGTTAAATACTAAATGTTCTTCAACTTGATAAATGCTTTGACTTCTAAATAAAACTCAGGCTCTTGGAGATTTAGTAAAGGCTTCCAGGATCCCTTTTACTCCATTTGATACTTAATGGTTACTTCAGTTCTGGCTACTTCCTATAGCTGTGGAAGGATTTGGGGTTTACCCTGGAAAGCCTTGTTAGGGAAAAGAAAATACAAAATAGCCATCGGTGAGAGGGAACTGTGGGCTTGAAACTTTTTAGGACAACATTACTTAACAGAGTTGAAGAAAAGTTTTAATAGAGCACAAGCTTCCCGCCTCAGGGATTTTTAGGTACTGCCAATGAAGGCTGCACTTTATTGTAGCAAAGGATGAAAAAAAATGTGCGGAAAACTTCCTAAAATAGTGAAGGGCAAATCCTGACCAGTTCTGAGGAATTAGTCAGTTTGTCACTAACAATTTTCCCAAGGAGATTTAGAGACTATGACTAAGGAAGGGAAGCCATGAGTGACTGGAAGTGAGAAGCTGGCTTCCACGGTTCAGTGGTTCAACGCACCTGTGAATGTGTCACAGAGTCTGTTAGGAAGGGGGCACGTTTCGTGAAAGCTCTAATGTCCCTCTGGAAGAGGGGAAAAGACACTTTATTCTTTCAAACTCAACTCCAAGCCAACCTGGTTCCAGCCAGGAGAAGTTTTTCTTTGAAACTGACTTGAAAAAGTCAAGGTTTGGATTTATAAAAGGCATTCAATTCCAGGAGAGTTGAGAGATTATGAGACTCATGTGAGCAAAGCAGAGAGTCTGAGCAACATTTTAATTCCACGATTTTTGAACGCGAGCTCTCACATTTAGTCAGGAAATGTATTGTCAGGTTTGTGCTAATAAAACAAGGTGGAAATTTGAAGAAACTGTGTACTATGAGTCCAAACATTGCTTTTTCTTCAGCTCTCTGGACTTTTTCAGACAAAAGGCTTCTGGGGGAGATTCACGTGAACTGGACAAATGCCTCTAAGCTCTAGTTTACTTTGTGCGCTCAGGGTTGCTAAAGGCATTTAAAAATTATTAAGGAGAAAGGAAACTTTTTCTAGTTAGCAAGAGTTTGGGAGAAAAAAAAGCAATAATTGTACATATTTAGGGAGTGATTTTTTTTTTTTTTGTTTTATGAGATCTGTGATTATAACTATGTTGGCTGCTACTTACTTTCCTTTCTTGCAAAGGTACTTAAAGACACACACACACATACACATATACCACACAAATGAAAAATGCTTGCTCCTTATGATATCTATAGTCTCAGGTTACCTAAAGTAAAAGAAACAGAAAATAATAATTTTGGGTAAAGCAACAAGTTAATTTGAGAACTGACATATTATAGAAATCGTGTTAGGATTCTCTAATGATTTGGAGGTGGCAATGATCAAGCTGGATATGAATTAAGATCCCAAGTGCTGGGTAAAACTACAGGCTTTTAATCGTTGGGGAGGGTGAAATTGCTTTTGCCAAAGGAGAGAATAAAGAACACTACCTGGGTCAAACGTATGAAACACAAAATGGGTATTTACTCTTTTGCTTCCGTTTGAGAATGGTAAGGTGCTCTGATACTTGTAGAAGCACATTTGCCATTATCATTTACAAATTAAAATGTTAAACATATTCATAACCCATACTGTGTGTCATATACAAAGGAAAGGGCTCTTCAACAGCAGCGTTTGGGTGGAAATGAGTATTTGTCATCTTGGCAGTGGATGAGTTGTTTCTTGGTCTTGCTAAGTTTTTATTTATTTATTTATTTATTTATTTATTTATTTTTGAAGCCTGCAGATAGCATCCCCCTTCCCAGCCCAGTTCTTTGTATCACTTTTATCTGATGATCTGTAGGAAAGGAGTAAACACTTAGTTTTAATTTTTGTTTTTTTTTTTTCCCCTTTTAAGATGGGTTTAGAGGAGCAATTGTAAATTCAGACACTATAAATTCTCACCCTAAATAGTAAGAAGCTTTACTTCTGATGCTCGTAGGACCGCTTTAAACTACAGGCCATTTCAGACTGTGGAATCTAAATGAAAAAGGCATGTTAAGTTGGTTATCGAGTGCATGCTTTTAAAACAACCCATTTCCAAGTGTTTGCCCGCTCTAGCTGCGTGTATGCACCTGACAAGTCTGGTAATGAAAACTACCAATCGCTAGGGAAGCCATAGCTGACACAACGTGGTGATGGACTATTCTTGCCTGCCTCTCTCACCTCCCCACTCCCCCACCCCCACCCCACCCCCAACACAATGGTCTTCGAATTTAAATTCATGGAGCTAGGTAACGTAGAACCCAGCTGACGGACCAGGGTGATGATGATGATTTATTAACCAAAACATGTAGGTATATCCTAGGTAGGAAAATATTCCAAGGTCAACTTGGGGTGTGTGTGTGTGTGTGTGTGTGTGTCCGCACGCGCCCCCGCAAACGCGTATGAATTTTTGTGTCTGTTTTTTTAAAAACAAAATCTAGAAATATTAACTCAGTCTTGCCAGAGGGGTGGCTGGATTTTTGGAGCTTGTGGTTCTAACAGAACTGAAATCCCCTCTTCTTTGGAAACACTCTCTATCCAGACCTTTCCTGTACATTATACAGTGTCTCCTTTCTGGCTTGGAACGGAGTAGTTTTGTGATGGATTAGAATCATTGTGGCACGTCAGAAAACAATTCTTGCACTTTGGTGTCTCTGTTTTTTATTATTAGATCTTTTGGCATTTGAACTCAGCTATTGTCTGAGGAGCTGGGCACAGCTTACCAGACTGAAGGCTGCTCTTTTGGACATTTTCCCCAAATGGTGCTTCTGTGGCGTCTCTTCTGTGAATGTGGAAGTTCCCACTTATGACAGGCTACCGCCTTAGGCCCACCCTAGACCCGTCAGCCACAGGGAGTCTTCAAGAAAGTGTGGTTATTTTGTTCACCTTTAAAATACATCCCCAACTTTAAAATACATTACCAATGTTTATTGATATTTGATACAACTACCACATGGTTTGCAGCAATATAATTTCAGCCCTATATTTGGAAAAGAGACTTCAGTAGTAGAACTAAGTGACTTTGCTCACTGTAGCTTCATGTACTAGGGTTTTTCCCAAGTTAAAAGTTAGGTATCCCCTATTTCTTTGAAGGCTCCCCTCCTCTCAAATTTTCTGTAGGGATCCTGATTACTCAATAAAGCCCAAGGGAAAGATCCCAGGCTTATGACAGAGGTCAAATCTTAATTTAGTATTATATCAGGGTGCAAAAATCCCCATAAGTCACAGCATGCATTGTCCAAAATGGCCTAGGCTGTTCCCTTTATTTTTTGTTCACGACACAAAAACAAGTAAAATTTGACTTGGACAAACACTGACTATTGAAGTATCATAAGTTCGAAAACACTACGATTTTCTTGCAGGGATCTGATAGGCGATTCTTTGCCAGGGCTTTAAAGTCCGATTGAAACTTTCCCTAGAAACTAGGTTTGCTTTGAGGGACACCAGCGTTCCAGGGTTGCACTGCCTAGCGGAGCACCCCATTTGTGGCTGTCGGAAGCAACTTCTCCCGAAGAGGTGGCGACTTGTGGGGTTCTCAGGGCCAAGCTCTTCTTCCTTGGACTGCATTTTATTTTTTTAGATTACAGTCTGTGTAATAAAATTAAGAGGATCCCATTACTCCCTTTCTCTCTAAACACTGCCCTGTAAGGTCTTTCAAACTCTCGTTTGAACGCCCACAGCGGCTTTTAGAAGTTAAATTAGCATTGCTTTTCTATGGAAAAGAAAGATGGAAAGAGATTTAAAAGAAAAAATAAAAAGGCCAAGAGAGAAGGAGAAAAGGTAAAAGGATTAAGGTGGAGAAAAAGGAGGGCCATTGGGGACCGAAAGGGACTAGAGAGAGGGAGATAGGGGTGCGGGACAGCGAGGAGGTGAACGCCGAGTCACCCTAACAGTTCACTGGGTACACAGGAGCAAGACGGAGCAGTCCAGGAAAAACAGGGTGCAAATCGCTCCCCACCTCCCAGGCCTCCTTCCCGCTCCCGCCGCAGGAGCGCAGACTTGGAGCTCGGCGCCGCCCGCCCGCCTTTGTCACCGGCTCGGCTCGGTGCTTGGCCGCTGGCTCCCGCGGTGGGCTTTGTTCTGGTGGAGCAGGGCAGGACCCCTTCGCACCGCCGCATCCCCGCCCTCCCCGAACTGGGGACAGTGGGGGTGGGGACGGGGCGTAAGGGAAGGGGACCCGAGGAGCAGCAGCGGGAGCCTCCGAGCCTGGAATTTCTTTCCTTCGCTCCTTTCCGTAATTGAGCTGTTGTTCTCCCTTCGGGAGGGGGCCAGGGCTGCGCGGGAGGAGGGAGAGAGGGAAAGGGGGCGCCCGTTCTCAACCCGAAGCAAGGGCAAGGTGCAGCTCTCCGTGCCTGCGTCCGCGTATTTGTAGGGTATGCATGTATGCATGGATGGATGGAGACATGCATGTATGCATGAGGAGAACCATTGAATTTGGTCCCACGTTCTAGGTTTCTAGCCGAGGTTTTGGCAACTGCAGGGCACCTCAGGTCAGTGCTGGTTATCTCCTAAGATCTGCTCTCGAGATGTTTTGGGGCCGCGGGTGGGCGCTGTGGACGCTCCCTGGGTCCGGGGACTGCCCACGGAGAGCGCACAGAACCCTGTGGCGGAGGCCTGTGGCGGGGGACAAAGAGGGAGACACTAGGAGCAACCAGAGGGCAGGCGCGCACATGCACCCACGCGCGCACCCCACCCAGAGTCCCTCCCCATGAGCCCCCCGCGCCTGGACGCCCAGGGCTCTGCCTCTGGAAAGTTCACTGCTTGCAGAGCTAGCTCCCTTCTCTCACCGTTGCATTTAGAAAACGGCGTTTGAACGTGTGTCACCCTCTCTCTAGCCACCCCCAAAGGTGTGGGCAGATTGCAAGAGTTACTGCTCTGTTATTGTTTGTCAAACAGGCCCTTTCTCTTGGGAGAGGGGCGAGGGGCATGTGGCGGATCCCGGGCCAGGATTATATTAATCAAAGCATTATTTCCCCAGAGAAGTCGAGCACAAATGAGAGTAAATCCTAATAAAATTGGATCGCGGAGAAACGGTACGCTTTAAGTAATCTGTACTGCCAGATAAAAATCTCACATTTATAAGATATGGGTCTTAAAAAAAAATTCGCACAACTCTGGCCATGGCTTGGCTGCTGGGTCCCGATCAGGACGTGGGACATTTACTATCCAAAGCTCAGCTGAACTTCTGGAATGAGAAAGGGACGTGGACACCCCAGAGTTCGAGGTTTCACAAAGTCAGGTTTACTCCAAGACACTTTTGACCCTGGGCGCCCCTGTGGGGTGTGTGTAGAGTTCCTGGGACAGATCAAGCTCCCCCTCTGTGCCTGTGAGGACTTAAACTCTATACTTTGGGAGCGTGGCCCCTACTCTCCTCCTCCAACGACGCTGCACTGTGGGCTAGTCCCCGGGGATGGGGGCGCAGAACCCCGCCGAGCGGAAAGGCAGACGCGGCCGCCGATTCCGGGTCTCCCCGTTCCCCCAGCCCAGGACCCGCCGCATCCACGCTCGGCCAGGGGAAGGGGCGTGCATTTGAGGGTGACTGCTGGGGAAGCCGAGGGTGCAGCTCGCCGGCCGAACTTCTGGTACTTTCGGGTCGTCCCAGCCAGGAAGCAAGGCTCGAACTTTATCCGCCGTCGTTCCCCGAGTGGTAGGAAACTTTGCGATGTTTTGCGCGGCTGTGCGAGGAGAGAAAAGAAAGCCGCCCTTCTCCCCCGCAACTCCAGAGCCAGGACTGAGTCAAGCCAAGCCAACCAGCCAGGTGGCAAACACCCCCTGCCAGCTCGCGGCCTCCTGCAGCCGCGGAGACAGGCGAGTGGGCGGCGGACGCCCCGCGGCCTCTCTTTGGTGACCGGCGTGCAGTCGCTGAGTCTGGTGTGGCGGGTGAGCCCCATCCTCAGAACTCCGCCCGACCCTTACCGCGAGGCGCGGGGGAAACCCGCTTCTGTCCGGGTCCTCCGCCCGGCCCCTCCTCCGCGCGGGGAGGCTGGCTGCGGGGCCTCCCCACCGGCCCCCGCGCCCGCGCCCCCGCCCCCGCCTCAGCGGGGCGCCAACTCGCGGCGCCCCCTGCAGGCCAGCGCCGGGAGGAGCCAGCGCGCCGCTCGCCTGGGCTCCCGGGCCGCGTGGGCTTCCCGCGCTACCCACGGCCACGCCCCGCCCCCACCCCCGGCGCACGCTGCGCCACCGCCTCCTTCGAACGCCAGCTCCCCGCTGCCGGGCGGGAGGAGGGAGCGAGGGCATGCAGGGAGGTGCGGGGAGGGAGGCGGCGGCGACATCCCCTCCACGGCCTGCTCCCGCCCCCTCTCCGGTCCGCGCCGGGCCGACCCCGCTCGTGCGGGCGGTCGCGCGCCTTGTCTCAGGCCCGCGGGCTCCGGAGCCCCGAGAGCCGCGCGGTGCGCTCGCGGGGGCCAGTGCCGGACCCGGCCGCCTCACCTCCGGCGAGCGCGCCTCGGAGGGGCTGCCTCTTCAGCAGTCCGGCGAGCGGAGCTGCTTGGAGCGGTGTGCGTGTGCGAGTATGTGCGTGTGCGAGGGCGTGCGTGTGAGTGCGGTGCGCGCGCAGGGCAGGGCAGGAGGCGGTACGGGATGCTCCCGGGCAAGCGTAACCTTTGCAGCCTTGAGATCTAAATCTGCAGTACCCTCCCCCCCGCCCCCCAAACACACACCCCATCTCTGCACGTGCGTCTCCTTCTTTTGCCTTCGTCCGGTCTGATTCCCAAAGAGATCCCTCTTGTGGTCCGGGGATATTCATGGACGCCCCGACTCACGTGAGCGAGGGTAAGACTGAAAGGGACAATGTTCGCCGAGAAATGCCACCGAGAGCATTTCCATCATCCAGCCTGCTCTGAGGACTTGATTTCACTCACCGGGAAGCCAGGGTTCAGGGGCTTGTGTATCTGCTTCCTCTCTCTCTTGGCCTTAAAAACTGCTTGGAGGTGATTTTGATTTTTGGACGCTTAGGGAGGAGGTAGCAATCAATTGAAAATCACTTTCTGGCTGTCTCTTTAGCTGACTAGTTGTGCTCCTGTTCTGTGCCACTGTCCTCAGCCCCTTCCCAGTTTACTGGCTCCTTTCCAGTGATGGGCAATTTTTTTTTTGGGGGGGGGGGAGTGAAGACACCCACACCTTTTCAGTTCTGAAATAATGACTCCTCTTTCCTCCAGTCTGTGATTTCCATAATTTCATACAAAACAGGGCTGTCAGTTATCTCTCATTAGAGAAGAGAAAAGCAGACTAGCAGAAGAAAACTTGGGCCAGATGCAGTCCCTCCTTTTTAAAACATTAACCAGTCCCATCCAGATTGTTCAACACTCAAAGGGAAGACAGGGCAGAGAGAATTCCGAAAAAGGCTCCGTATTCTCACCATTACTGAGAATATGAACCCAGTTGCCGAACTGTATTTTAATAGCGTGAGGTTCAGAGGACCGTAAAGAGAAACTTTATAAACACTTTTAGTTGTCCTCTTTTTGCCCTTCTGTTTGCATCTGAGGATTTTTAGTAATTTGGAGAAAACAGTGGCACATATTTTTTTTTATTTCTTGGATTTATTAATATTAGGTGTTTTTCCTATTAGCCACAATTCTTTATAAGACCTCCTGTCCTGGAGAAAGGCTGTGAGTGAAATTTACAGATCCTCATCTCAAGAGACCTAACCTGCTAGCATCTTGATAGAATTTCAGTTATTCCTTTTCACAGGATAATTTATAGATGGCCACATTTTAATAAAGAACGTTAATGGTGGATGTTAATGTTTAACGAGATGAGTTTTTGTTTTTGGAAAATCAGAATTTAGCTTTTCTTTGAATTATTAATCAGGCTGTTTGTCCATAGGCTTTCCTAAGAGAAGGGGAAGGTGCAGGGGAGGGTATCACTAATTTATTTAAAGCTTATGTTGACATACGATTATACAGCTAGCCTTTTGGAAAACAGTAAATATCTAAACCATGTCTATAAACACCCACCTTTGGGACTGTGAGAAAAAGGAAAACCTAATTACTTCCATAGAAAACAGCACTCAGTTAACAGTTAACTAAAATATTGTTTGGCAACCCTTAGAAACTCCTCCTCCTCCTTCAGTATAGTACCCTTTGGTAATATACACATATTTATACATGATGTAAATATACATATGCACATGGGGAGATGTTTATGTACATAACATAACAACATATATACATACCCCAACTGAATACATTTGCATATAACATGTCCATGTGTAATATAGCAAACTTCTACGATTAACAATACATTCTACAACAGATAGTTTAAAATAGCTGGGAGAGTGAGTAAATCGTACTCCTATTGAAAAAATGTTCACAATTTATTTTGAAATCTGAATTGTGCTAACTGTAAGATGACACCACAGAAATCAGCAAATAATACATGCATAGTATTAATATTTTAAGCACACCCCATTTAAAAGTACTACAAACTTAAAATAACTTGTCTTATGTAGAATAAAAAGGTATTGTGTTTTAGAATGCACATTTAAAATAAAAATATTCTATCTAAATTCAGGTATTCCCCCCCCCGCCCCGCAAATTAAATACTCTTGTTTTAAAACAAAAATTAAATTCTGAATGCAATGAAAATAGCATTAGTTTTATTTTCCATTCTACCATAAATAAAACACTTTTAAGTATTTTAATTTTATGGGCCTTTATATCATCAAAAGACTTTCAGTAGTCTAGTGATAATTTCAGTGTAAACAGGAAATCCGAAACCATATATTTATACTTGAAATGATTTGTTTAACATGGGATGACATGTTACCTATTTGTTTCTGGTTAGGTAATATTCTGAATCGTAGCATTTTCAAAATTTTTTTTTCCTTCTTAAAATAAGAATTACAGTTAAAATGAATATATTGGCAAGAATCCAAATATACTTTTGTGCCGGCAAATGTAAAGAAATGTTATACCCGAATGTTATGCTTTAAAAGCTATTTGTCCTAGTTAATAAAGGAATCAAAATGGTAAAGTTTTGAAACTTTCTTGAAGACCATGATAGGAGGAGCTTTTTCACATAATGAGAGTTACTTTTACTAATGTCATAAAATATTATTTTGGTTTTTCTGTGTTTATTTAAACGTATATTTCTTTCCTGGAAAACATATTTAAGGTGATGTTCCCATGTGTAATTTGTCATTTATTGCAGAGAGTGTATTTCAAAGACAGATAACGCCTCAGTGGTATCTAAGTATTAGTGGTGAGCTTGTAAAAACAAAATCCAGTTTAGCAAGCTGCTTTTCCAGATTTGTTTTTTAACCTCTTTATTAAAAAGTTTGAAGTCATAATGATGGAAATACCACAAGTGAAAATCTTAAAAAAAGAATATTGCTTGTAAAGAGGCAAAAAACCATTTTATTCTAGATGGGGTTTTGAAATAACTGCAAAAATAAGTTAGTCTTTTATTTTAAGAAAGTTTTCTGTGTGATGGTGTGGCGTGATATGAGTAGGCACAGGCTACGTAATGATTTTAAAATGCGCAACATTCATTCAAAAATTTGGACCAAGAGTCATTCACTACCAGAATGTAAAAGAATCTTTTCTGCCGATTTAATTAATGAAGTGGGTAAAGAACTATTTTAGTAGGCTCAAGTTACACATATAGAAAGATTTGTCAGAATAAATACTTTGGCATTCTGTGGCCTAACAGCAGACAGAACTATAATATAGCAAATAAAACACCCCAGACTGTAGGCATCCAAGATTCAATTTTATTAAAATATTTGGCAGTTAAAGAAAAGAAGGAAAAATGCTTATTAAATCAGGGCAACTATAAAATGTTGACAGATCTCAAGTTTCATATCCAAAGAGGCTCTGAGGAAACAGCTAGATGTTTGTGGACTCCACGTTATTCTGTCAAGCCATTTTTCCTAGTGAATTACCTTTCAATCCCCTCAAATTTAAGCTCCCAACTTCATAGACTAATCATTTTCTCTCTCCCTCCCCCCATTCCCTCTCTTTCTCCTTCCCAAGCCTGTAAGCTTTTGGGTGAAGCTGATTCAGTAAAGTTTCGGAGAGACACCCGAGAGGGATTTCAGGTAGTCAGCCTTAATGTTTAGACATTACCAATGACACACATCGAGGGCAGATGTATCGGTGCTCTCTCAAAACATTTATTTATTTTTTTCTTCCCTCATCCAACTACCAGCTTCTTTTAAAGAGAGAACCAGGCGAGGTCTACCGAAGACAAAATAAATCAGAGAGTTGAATTAATTATCTGGAGAATTCGGGCTGCTCTCCCTTCTGCCTAGCCATTAAGAAAAAAAAGAGGGAAGACATAGTGAAATTTCAGCAATCTAGATTGGCTATCTGTAGTGATTAAATTTGTAAGATCGCAGCTAGTTCTGTGAGATCCTGCTTGATTCTTCATTCTACCAGTGTAACGAGAGATGGAACACACACCTGAACAGATCTCCAGTTGAGATATTTACCAGATTTAAATAAAAAGTGTTGAGGGGTCTGACTTGCCAGGTTTGGCTGAGGATATTGATGGGATAATTGTTCACCTTTCTGCTTAGCCCCATGAGAGGAGACACATACACATATCACAAAATACTTTAAATTAATGTTAAATAGTCCAACTGGGATAGCTAAAGTTATTTACATCTAGCAATGGATTAAAATGTTAGCATTAGATGTGTAATGGACTAGAATCTTAGTCTCCTCGTCTGCTCTGACTTGGAAACATTTGCTGAACAGGTTTTCAAGGGTCTTGTAGGGAGGACAGTTTTCTCAGTGTAATTTGGAAGGTGGTCTCCTTTTACTTTCTTACTTTACTTTTTCCAGGGGTAGATGGGGGACAAAAATTGAGAAAATACGGGAGCATTTTTGTATTGTATTGTAGGTGGTAGTTAGGCCCACAGACTATTTTAAAGTAGTGTTTGGTAGAGTAGGCTAAGCTTGAGCATGATTTGGGCTTAATCTAAAGAACATTAATAAACATTAATTACTGGTAACTTAAAAAAAAGACACCTAGTGGCAAATATGATTTTAAAAATAGCACCTAAGAATCTCTATTAATATGCTTTGCTTTCTCAAAAATTTCTGGAAAATTGTGTCACTACATTTTGCATTCATGTAATTAAACACGCTGAAGTATTGTTCGAACACATAAAGCATGAACACTCCAAGAACAAATAAAAATGTAGGCTAGATAAAAATAAAATATTGCTGATTTCATATTTGATATAACTTCAGGAGGGAGTGGCCAGGTAAAAATTATGGGCTAGTAATGCTTTATATTTATTCATAAAGTTTTATTACCCTGACCGAAATGATATCCCCTGGATTACACCTAGAAAAGTGAGATCATCTTTTGAAATTTTAAATGATTCCTATTTCTAGATGCACATAAGGATAGGGAAATACTTAATAGCGTTCAGGTTTGCTTGCACGGAAATTAAACACATAGCAAGATTTAGCGAGTAAATGAATGATGTTTAATAGACTGGGCAGTTAGACCCAAGATTGTACTTTTGTTGTTTAAATAACAGCCTACCCTATTTTGTTCCCTTGAGCCTCAAGAACTTGTATCATGTGAAATTATTCCAGAATCACTAATTATTCCTCACCTCAGACCCTTTTCAATGAAGCGAGGTTATCCACTAAAGATTTACAGTGAAACAGGATGTTGAACTTATTATTAGGGAGCTCTCCTGTCAAAAGAATTTGCAAGATTTTTTGGAAATAATACCTACAGGGACATTTATTTTGCTTCTTCGCTTTCTCATTGAAAAGTTAGGGCCCAGTGCTCCATGTTGGCCGTTGATCACGGTGGAGGCTCCTGTGAGGTAGGCATGTAATTTCTTTATCTTTCACCTGCAAATTACACACATTATTTTACAGCTCAAAATAAGCATTCCCAATGAGTTGCATTCAGCAAATGTCTTTCACGGCATTAGTACAGAACTGAGGTACAAAAGAATATTAATCTAATACATTCCAAAATTCAAATACTTGTGATTAATAAGCATTATTATCTATAAATAAGGCCCTAATGATACTTTGGCAGTGTTGTAAACACAAGAATCAGAGGCAATTATTGTCATTATTGTTCAGCAAGTACTTCCCATGAATACCAAATGGGTTTTGCTGTCCAGCTACTTGGCAAGAAAGGTTCCTATAAAGAAACAGATGTTGGCCAATCAGGACTGGCTACTATTAACGGCCCTTAGTCCAAAATGCAGAGTCCTTAAAGAAAGAAAGAAAAAAAAAATACCTCAAGACATCAAAACGGTTTTGTCGCGATTTTTTAAAAATGCCCTTTTATAATAAATGTATAAATATCTTGAAAATAATGCTGTTTTCCAGTACTGACTTTGGTGAATGGGACGCATTAGCAACCATTGTGCCAGCCGGAAGTAAAGGTCTCGTTTGTGAGGCTCTAGACCCGGTGGGATGAGGTGCCCTTGAAGTGAAATCAGTGGACAACAAAAAATAAATTGCAACAACATGAATAACCCTTCAAAGAGCACAGGCATGGCCATGTTTCTCTTTTCCCCTTCCTCAGGTTACACAGAGCTCATTCCCTCACTCTTCTCGGTTAAACAGGACCAGCACACCAGGCCTAGCTCCAATACCGTGTGTGTGTGTGTGTGTGTGTGTGTGTGTGTACACGCGCAAGCGTGCACGGTGGGGGGGGGGATGTAAGGGTGGGGGTGGCGGTGGTGGTGGTGGAGGGGGGCTGCGGCAGTATGAGTTAAGGCAAATTCCTGACGCTCACAGAGGAGTCCACGCAGGCCCCTTGCCATACAATTTCACTCTGCACTCTGGGTCCTCCAAGCCAACGCAGGACCAGATTTGGCTCTGCCAAGGAGCTGATTTTAGCTTGCAGTCTTACTAAATTCAATGGCACTGGGTAACAGCGAGATTAGTTTTTGTGAAGAAGAAAAAAAAAAAAGTTCTGTATACATTTTCCAAAGGGATAGATGCATTGAGCATTGAATATAGATTTATTGTCTATTTTCAAGTGCCATATTCCTGTGCCAAGTCTTATGCTTTAAAGATGTTATAGGTCTGTACAGGGCTTGAGGGAGGGGTGGGGGCATTGAAAAAGCATTGAGTTGGTTCCCCATGGCACTGGAGAAACGTTGAGAAGAGTGGGGTGGCTGTGGGGTAGGTGATGCTGCGAAGAAGCAATGTGTTTGTCTACCATTGCCGCTGGCTCTCAGTTTTGGTGTGAGCATGTTGTTCGTGGAGAATGCACTGCGGAATGGAGCGCTGACCCACTGGAGGTGGGCGAGAGTGTTTTGTATGGACTCCCTTCGCCCCCAAGCCCCCAGCAGACACCTCTTTATCAGCACATTGGGTTTGATGGGATTTTTCCCTTCTTGCCTTCAGGAAATAGAAACAAGGGATTAGACTTTCCTGGCAATAAACTGGGTGGAGAACCAGGGAGAGTGTCAACCTATGAGATTTTCCCCTGGCTCCTAAGGAGAATGCTCTTGCCACTCTTAGCCCTTAGCCTAGACTTTTGTCACGGAGGAAGGTCTCCATGCTCGGGGCTGCGGGTGGCTGGACTCCAAAGCCGTTGTTGACAGGAGGCCCTGGGCACTGTGTCCTCTCTTATATTTTCAACTCCTCTAAATGGGCTGGAGGGAGAATGGTCCACCAGAATTCAGCAGCCTGTGCTCTCTCTCTGAGTGGGCAACAGTAATGATAATGACCCAGTCTTTTACTAAGGACTTAACATGTGCCTAATGTGCGTCGTAGTACTGAAGCCTTTAAGTGCATGTTTGTATTCAGGTTTGACGGAGGAGCTGAGGGGGTACTAGGGGGGTCCTAAATCACCTGCCCAAGGTCACGTGCTGATGGTACCCTGTTTTGGTTGTGTCTCTTAGAGACGGTGTTTTTAACAGCAGTGCTTTACTGCTGTCCAAATTCTGGGGTACCCTGCTGCTTTCTCCACTTCTTAGGGTTTCCCAGATGTCCCCACTGGCAAAGCAGTCTCGTAATATTTGTGAGTGCAGCTGACCACCCCTCTGCACCGCCCCCCCCCCGCCCCGCAACTGCAGGCTCATATCAAAACAAGGCGGTAAAGTCTCTTAAGGCCTCCTAACACAGCATGGCCACACTCAGCCACATGTCCCAGCCCTGTGTAGTATGGGAACAGAATAAGGCTCAGCCTCTTAACCTGGAAGGATTATCACAATTTGGTTTGGATGGCCCATTTCCACCAAAGCACAGCAATTATGATGAGGGTCTCAGAAAGTGCATGTGTGTCTATCTGTAAATTCCTGGGCTGGATATGCGGAAAGCGATGTGTCAATTTCTCTGTATATGAACACCCTGGGGAAGAGAATAACCCGCTAGTGGGAAGCACCGTACCCAGCCACGAAGTAAACTGTGACTCTGGAGATTGTCTTTGCTTCCAGGCTGAAGAAGAGCCCATTGGGCTCTTTTGGCTGGTCTGCTCCTCACTGTGCACACCTTTGCAGGGAGTAAGTGGGTGCCTTGAAGACACAGGCAGAGCCCCTGTCTTAAGCCTCCTCACTGGTCTTGGCATCTTTTAGGAGACAGTGGAGCTGTTTCAGATGAGCCCGGGATAAGTCAGGGGGGCTCGACTGGGTGCACCCCTTCTCTCCCCAAGGGAATGCTGTGAATCTGAGCATTTATTCCTCATTACACTGACCAGGGAGCAGAGTATGCAAATGCTGGTTCCTGCCAGGAGGGAAATGCGTGCTTTCTCCAGGGGTTTAAGAGAGAGTATAGTCAGCTGTGGAACTTTGAGGAACACCTGTGCTCTACTCACTGCAACAGTATACAAAGGTTGAAAAAAACTCCTCAATAATGATCTTGTCCTAAATGAAATCTTCATTGCTTGTCACTGGCCCCCAAAGGGCAAAATGCTATCTGTAAAGGTCAGAGTGAAAAGGTTACTTGGCTTTTGGAAAATGACTTTCACCAATTAATTAATTAGCTATTAATTAATTAATATTCTGCCTCATTCCAAGAAAGAATGTGACGCAATTTATAAAAATACATGACAGGTGGAAACTAAGGTCGGAAAAATGAGCCAGGGGGAAGGCAGCATAAACTAATGTGTAACCTCAAATTCTATGCTCTCCTTCGAGATGTTAGAAAGTCACATAAAATGACACGAGACAGCGTTTGCTTTCTCCGTCACAAAAAACCCAGAAAAATAAAAAAGAAAGCCTTTACACTAAGCTATCAATCTATGTTAACTTTTATTTGAAAAGACACTGCTTTCAAGATGAACTATCAATTACATATGAGTAGAATATATTTCCTAAACATCTTTGCTGTACTCAACCTCAAAGACGGTGTTCTGAGAGGAATTTACTACCATCGCTTTTGTATTCAAAACAAAAAAGCGAATCTTGAGTCCATTCGAAATGTATATTGGAGAAGTAGCATTATGATGCTCTTTGGCAACTTCTAATTTTAGCAATTGGCATTTTACTTCCTATATTTACTTCCCATAAAATAATTTGACAGTTTGCAAAATAGAGAGCTTGTCTGCTTCTTCGCAGTGAGACCCAGGAAATCAATGAATGATCCATATTTTTACTGTTTCTTCTTCTTCTTCGTTGTTGTTATTGTTGTTTAGATAGTCAAGAGGCAGACAGTAGAAGACCTCAGCGAAGTCAGTTAGAGTTAGGGGTATCTCAATTCATGCACTAAGCCACCAACTAGTTTAGTGATTTGGTTGCCTCATGTAACTCTTTTGCTCTCTGATTTCTCATCTGTTAAACCAGGGTAAGGGATTTAGTTGGTCTTTAGCTGCCTTTTCTAGTCATAAAATTCTGTTGTGTTGAATTTTCTGTCATCTAGAGAATCCATTAATGTAAGCATGATTTTTAAATATCTAGTTATATTTCAATTGCTATAGAACTTGCATGTAAAGAAGAATATGGGGCATTGTATTATGTGGTGTAAATCAATAAAATGAAAATGTATCCATTGACAACATTTGTTATTTTCACCTATTACAGAATGGTGCCATCTCTTTGAATACAATACACTTTTATGCCCCATTAAAGCATGCTTGACATAGCTTTCAACTGCTTGCAAATGCTGAGAAGTTGCAAAACATAACATTTACAAAAGATACATCTGGTGCATATTTATATGACTTGGAATAAGGAATCATTTAAATACTGCTGAGCCATCTCCATATTAGGAGAAAAGATACTCCGTGTCCATATGTGAAATCAGTAGTAAAATACATGTAGGTTTAAATTTCTCTTGTGCATTTTTTTTTCTTCACACATGTTAAAAATATGAAAATACTGATTAGGGCTTAAATCATCTATTTGAGTTGCTGCTATTGCTTTTCCCTTGAATTTATAGATCACATCATTGAACCTAGTTTATATTCTAGAGAAGATGAGTTTTGAAAGGGGTTGAAAGTAGCACTTTCTGCTTAGAAAAGTTGCTTCCTCAGGTGCAGGAATTCTTAATGTGGGGATCATGGATAAGTTCAACACCCAGAGATAAGCTTCAGGGCTCTCTGAACCTCCTGGATTTATATGCAAACATTTGTGTGTGTCTATCTGCATGCACATGTATTTTTCCCCTGGTGAAAGCATAACTCACAATTGTATCTTTTTTTTTTTTTAAAGATCTATTTATTTATTTGACAGATAGAAATCACAAGCAGGCAGAGAGGCAGGCAGAGAGAGAGGAGGAAGCAGGCTCCCCGCTGAGCAGAGAGCCCGATGCGGGGCTTGATCCCAGGACCCTGAGATCATGACCTGAGCCGAAGGCAGAGGCTTAACCCACTGAGCCACCCAGGCGCCCCTCACAATTGTATCTTAAAGAGGTTTATGATCCCGGTGTAGTTGGGAAGATTTGAAATCCTGGGAAATACTTGGGGTTACCTCTCACTAGTTGTTTAATCTACCTTCTGTAGCCACCTGTCTTCTGCAGGTCTTATCTGAAAAATGTAAGTGTTGCAGTAGGTAATCTCAGATGCCATATGCCATTTTCAGCACCCACATTCTGTAGGTTTAAGTGGGAGACTTACCTCCATTCACCTAAATACTTAAGCTCTAATGTCATCAGAATTTGTTCTACCCTGTG
The DNA here is from genome assembly GCA_004024625.1 of Mellivora capensis. Classification (NCBI taxonomy): domain Eukaryota; kingdom Metazoa; phylum Chordata; class Mammalia; order Carnivora; family Mustelidae; genus Mellivora; species Mellivora capensis. The sequence goes on along the minus strand of PISX010000482.1, from coordinate 109,394 downwards.
CGTTTGTTTCTGGTTGTTACTGTGGAGTTTCTGAGTGGAGTAAAGGTGAGTTGTGCTGAGCAGTATGCAGGACTGCATACATACCAATTTGGGAAAAAAGAACACCTAAATTGCACAGCTTTTCTAGAATGCCATGTGGTACAGCATATGAAATATAACTTGTACCCTCCAGCTCACACACACTTTAATTAATGTTATGGGCTGTGCTTTAAACGGAGACAAGTGAGAAAACCAAGGTTAAGGACGCTCTGTTCTTTACTATGTAGAAGGAAAAAAGAGACAGCTATGTAAATTAAGGATTTCGTATCTCCTTGTCAATTTCTTATCTGTTGTCAGTTTGAATGATTTCTAAATCAGAAGAATGCTGAAGATCTGTTTTCCCATCAATTTTGAGCCTAAGGAATTTGGAGCTGAAGTTCTGAGCCAGGAAACAGTCCTGTTTTGAATTCAGAGGCTCTGCTGCTGAGCACAGATGCCAGGCTGATGATAAATTCCAAAAGGTCCAGCTTGATATTTCAACCCCAGAGGTCAGAGAGGATTCTCGGAGTGGGCAAGGGGAGTAGCAGGGAATCTGCTGTTGTAGCACTTGGGAGAGGAGCAGCTTAGCAGGCCTGGGTGACATGGCCAGCTAGGAGAGACCTACCTTGCCTACGTGGAATAGGGTGGGGGGCACTGCCGGCCTCAGGCTGGACGGCATCTCTATGTCTTTGTATGTTTGACTTGGTGCGTCTCTAACATCTAGAAGGCTTTCTAAATTTCTCACGTGACAGTTAGTTATTACGGTGTTTCACAAGCCAAACCGTCAAAGCTGATGTGATCTATTGTGCAAATTTTCTTAATTTGATAGGTATTGATTGGACAGATTGTCCCACATTATTATTTTTTGGGGCCCTTATTTGGGGCTCCAAATGGAGCATGGATTCAGTCATGCCAGTGTGGCAGCTGTGTGTGCGGGCTAAGTCCACAGGAACACCACAAACCAGATTCCAACCTCGGAGGCAGGCACTGACTCCCACCTTTCTAGCCTTCTCTCTCTCCCCGGATATTTTTCTCTGTTGCAGATCTAGTAAAACTCTTTCCTTTAATAAGAAGCGATAACTTTTTCTGAGTTCAAAGCCCCACGGAGACTATTTTTCGGGGCGGGGGGATGGTTTGAAAGCGTCCTGTAGAACCGAGATGGCTGCAGTCTTGAACTTCACATGCAGTCCGATTTAGCGCAAATGCGTTATGATGTATCCTGATGACAGGAGGAAACCGGGGATTTATTTATTATTAATTCGTATTTCGAATGGTTGACAGAACTTTTCACGACCAATTGAAATGACAAAAAAAAAAAAAAGGCATGATTAAGGCTTGAAATATCACAGACCAAATTTCAATGGGGAAGGAAATAAAAATATGTTTTTTTCTTCTAAAGGACCATAACTCTAATGCTCCCAAGTGTTGTCAAAACCAGAAATACATCCTGCATCCTGTTTCCTTAAACAATGAAGTGATTGATCTGCCTCTTATGGTTATTTACCATGGTGCAAAGATGTGATGAGTCAACCTGAGTACCAGGGAACCCCAGGAGGTGGGAGGGAGGTCAGAGTAAATTTGGCTAATGATGTTGTGTTTTCATCTTTGGAAGGAAGGGAAATAAAAGACTGATGCTTGCTACTGACGCCATTATGTCTCCACTGGAAGAGATCTGAAAGGCCGAAGTTGGTCTGACCAAGAGCTCTGTGTTCTGCCCTCTCGGTTTTTCCCGAGCCCTGTCCCCAGCCCAGGTGCAGCAAGACCGTGGTTTGGTAAATGACACTTGAGCTTTCTACCTAGGAATACTCTCTCGGGAGCCTCTTTGAGAATATCAGTAAAGCGACCACAGTAAAATTGAATGACATGCCATCGATAACGTGAGCTGGTTTAGGTTTAACTGAAACTCCTTCAGTCAATAATACATCTGTTGATTTTGTGTGCACAGACACAGGGTAAATAGTATTTTACTTCAGTGTCATAAGGACCTTGGGAGAAGAAATGAAGTGTGTCCAAAGCACCCTAGGAAAAGCCACCTTCCCGTCATAGTGACTCAGAGTTGCTTGCAGCAGAGGGTCATAAGACATCTCATGCAATGGAAAGCAACAGAGAAACAAACAAAAAAAGATATCTGGCCCTTTTTCGCCACGGACTTTTTTTTCCCTGAGGTCCTGGTATTTCTCCTGTAATCAACATACATTATTTTGATTCAGAAACACCATTGGTTTATCATGATATATACTTTTTTCAGTTGGATAGTATTATTCAGGGGGGAGGTAATTCCATCTTGGAGAGGTTCTGCTTTGCAGAGGTGAGAACTGAAATCCTTCAACTCGAGTTTCTTAGATTGGAGTCCACCTAGAGAATATTTTCTTATGTCTCTTGAACTCTTCTATTCATTTCATTCATGAATTAAGTGAATCATGGGTGGGGCAGTTTTTTCTCACTCCCAGGTTTTATTGAGAAATCATTGACATGAGTCCCTGTCTAAGTGTAAGGCACACAGCATGAGGGTTTGATTTACATGTACTATAAAATGCACAATAGTTTCAGCCAACATCTCCCTTCTCATACAGATACAATGAAAAGAAAAGAAAGAAGAAAAAAGGAAAAAAACAATGATTTTTTTCTCTTTGCGCTGAGAACTCTCAGGATTTACTCTCTTAACTTTCTTTTTTTTTTTTTTTTTAAAGATTTTATTTATTTATTTGTCAGAGAGAGAGAGAGAGAGAGAGCGAGCACAGGCAGGCAGAGTGGCAGGCAGAATCAGAGGGAGAAGCAGGCTCCCTGCCGAGCAAGGAGCCCGATGTGGGACTCGATCCCAGGACGCTGGGATCATGATCTGAGCTGAAGGCAGCTGCTTAACCAACTGAGCCACCCAGGTGTCCCCTCTCATAACTTTCTTATACGTCATACAGCTGTGTTAGTTGTCATCCTCTCGTTGTACATTATGTCCCTAGTATTTGTTTATTTTATAACTGGAAGTTTGTGCCTTTTGACCACCTCATCCTTTTCCTATGAGGGCTTTTTATTTTTTCTTTTAGATTCCACATGGAAGGGGGATTACAGAGTATTTGTCTTTCTCTGTCTGACCTCCTTCGCTTAGTAGAATGCCCTCAGGGTCCATCCATGTTGTCACAAGTGGTGGGATTTCCTCAATTTCTTTTATGGCTGAATAATATTCCATTGTGTATATTTCCCAGAATTTCTTTATGCATTCATCTGTCGACCGGCACAGAATGTTTCCAGGTCTTGACTTTTGTAAATGATGGTGTTATGAACATGGCTGGGGGTGCAGATATATTTTGGGATTAGTGTTTTTGTTTCCTTTGGATATATTCTCAGACAAAGAATTGCTAGATCCTAGGACAGCTCTATTTTTAAATTTTTGAGGGTGTTCCATACCTTTTTCCATAGTGGCTGCACCAATTTACAATCATACCAGCAGTGCACAGGGGTTCCCTTTTTTGCACATCAGTGCTAACTTTATCATATCATAATGTTATCTTTTGTCATTTAGATGATGGTCATTCTACTGAGCGTGAGGTGATACCTCCTTGTGGTTTTGATTTGCATTTCCCTAATGACTAGTGATATCGAGCATTTTTAATATACTTGTTGGCCTTTTATGTATCTGCTTTGGAGAAATGTCTATTCAGGTCCTCTGCCTATTTAGAAATTGTTTGTTTGTTTTTTGTTGTTTGTTTGTTTTTTGTTACGGAGTTGTATGAGTACCCTTTATCAGATATATGGTTTATCAATATTTTTTTCCCATTCTGCAGGTTATCTTTTCACTTTGTTAGTTTCTTTTGCTGTGCAGAAGCTTTTTAGTTTGATGTAGTTCCACATGTTTATTTTTGATCCTGTTGCTTGTGCTTTTGGTGTCATATACCAAAAATCATTACCACGACCTATGTCAAGGAGCGTTGTTTTCTTTTAGGAATTTCATGGTTTCAGGTCTTACATTTATGTTTTTAACTCATTTTGAGTAAATTTTCATGGGTGGCATAAAATATAGGTCCAGTTTCATTACCTGTGAATATCTACTTTCTCTGGCACCATTTATCAAAGAGACTGTCCCCCCCCCATTGATTATTCCTGGTTCTTTTGTCAAATTTTAGTTGACTGTGTCTGCATGGGTTTATTTCTGGGCTCTCAATTGTGCTCTATTGGTCTATTTGTTTGTTTTTATGACAGTACCATGCTGTTTTGATGACTATAGCTTTATAGTATAGCTTGAAATTAGGGAGTACTATGCCTCCTTCTTTCCCAGATTTTTGTTTGTTTGTTTGTTTTGTTTTTTGTTTTTTGTTATCTGGGATCTTTTCATGGTTCCATATACATTTTAGGAGTGTTTTTTTTTTTACTTCTGTAAAAAATGCCATTGGAATCTTGGTAGGGGTTGCATTGTATCTATAGCTAGCTTTTGGTAGTACTGACCTTTTAACAATATTAATTCTTCTAATCCATGAACACAAGATACCTTTTTATTTATTTGTGTCTTTGATTTCTTTCATCAATGTCTAATAGCTTTCAGAGTAGAGATATTTCACCTCCTCTGTTAAATTTACTCCGAAGCATTTAATGTTTTCAATGATATTGTAAATAGGATTGATTTCTTTATTTCTCTTTCAGAAATTTGTTGTCATTGAATATAAATGTTACAGGTTTTTGTATGTTAATTTTATCTCCTGCAACTTTACTGAATTCATTGATTAGCTCTAACGATCTAACAATTTTTTCATTGACTCTTTAGGATTTTCTGTATATAAAATTATGTCATCTGTAAATACAGTTTTGCTTCTTCTTTCCAATTCTGATACCTTTTATTTCTTTTTCTTGCCTAAGTGCTCTAGGAACTTGAACAGGAGTAGAAGGAGTAGGCACTCTTATACATTTCTCATCTTAGAGGAAAAGCTTTCAATATTTCACAATTGAGTATGATGTTAGCTGTGGGCTTGTCATATATGGCCTTTAGTATATTGAGAGATGTTTCTTTTATACCTAATTTGTTAAGAGTTTTTATCGCGAATGGATGTTGAATTTTGTCAAATGCTCTTTTTTGCATTTATTTAGATGGTCATATGTTTCTTTTCTTTCATTTTATTGATGTGATGGATTGCATTAATTGATTTGTATATGTTGAATTATTCTTGTATCCTAGAGATAAAGCCTACTTGATCATGGTGGAGGTGCTGTTGAATTCTGTTTCCTAGTAGTTTACTGAGAATTTTGCATTTATATCCATCAAGGATACTGGCCTGCAATTTTCTTCTGTAGTAGTGTCCTTTTCTGGTTTTGGAATCACACTGTCCTCGTAAAATGAGTTTGGGAGTGTTCCCTCCTTTTTGATTTTTTTTTTTTTATAAAAGCCTGAGAAATATTGGTGTCTCAAAAATTGATTTTTGTAATTGCTCTATTCAGATTTCTTATTTCTCCTGATTCAGTCTTGGGAAGTTGCATGTTTCTAAGACTTCTTCCATTTCTTCTAGGTTGTTTAGTTTGTAGGCATACAGTTTTTCATTAGCATCCTCTTATGATCCTTTGAATTTCTGGGCTATCATTTGTAATGTCTCATTTTTCATTTATGATTTTGTTGATTTGGGTCTTTTCTCTCTTCTTGGTTAGTCTAGCTAAGAACTTGCCAATTTTCTTTATCTTTTCAAAGAACAGAGCCTTAGTTTGCTTAATCTTTTCTATTGTTTTTCTGTTCTCTGTTTTATTTATTTCTGCCATAATCTTTATGATTTCCTGTCTTTTGATAACTTTGGGCTCAGTTTGCTTTTCTTATTCTAGTTCCTTAAGGTATAGAGTTTAGTTGTTCATTTGGGATCTTTCTTGTTTCTTAATGTGGGTGTTGATTGCTATGAACTTTCCTCTTAAAACTGCTTTTGCTGCATCCCACACGTCCTGATATGTGGTGCTTTCATTTCCATTTGCCTCAGGAAACTTTTTTATTTCACCGTTAGGTCTTTTTTGATCTGTTGCCTGATTAGGTGAGTGTCGTTTAGTGTCCTTGTGTTCATGAGTTTTCTAATTCTCTTCTTGTTCTTGGTTTCTAGTTTTATGTCATTGTGGTCAGAAGAGATATTTCATTTAATTTCTATCTTCTTGCATTTGCTAAGATTTGTTTTGAGGCCTAACACATGGTCTATCCTAGAAAATGTTCCATATGAAGTTGAGAAGAATGTGTACTGTGTTGTTGGATAGAATGTTCTGTATATGTGCATTAGGTCCATTTGGTCTGTAGTGTTACTACAATCCTCTGTTGCCTTATTGATTCTCTGTTCTGATGATCTATCTGTGGTTGAAAGTGGGGTATTAAAGTCTCCAACTATTATTGTATTACTGTTTATTTCTACTTTTAATTCTGTTAGTTTTTGCCTTATATATTTAGGTGCTTCCATGTTGAGTGCATAAATATTTATAATTTTTTATCTTTTTGATATATTGACCCCTTTATCATTACATAATAACCTTCTTTGTCTCTTTCTGCCATTTGTAGTTTAAGGTATATTCTATCTTCTGTAAGTGTAGCTACCCCACTTTTTTTTTTTTTTTTGGTGACATTATTGCTTTTCCTATCCCTTCAATCTTCTTCTAGTTTAAGGCCAAAGTGAATCTCTTATAGGCAGCATATTGTTGGATCTTGTTTCTTTTTATCCTTTAAGCCATTCTATGCCTTTTAATTTCAATGCCTTTTAATTTCATCTATTTGTATTTAAAGTAACTACAGCTGATGTTTGAACAATGCAGGGGTTAGGGACGCTGACCTCCTGCACAGTCAAAAATTTTCTGGATGTTTTGTAGATCTGTTGTTCCCTGTTCCTTATCCTGCTGTCTTATTTGTGTTTTGACATCTTTTGGTATCATGTTTTGACTTCTTTATTATGTTCTTTTGTATAGTTACCATAGGATTTTTTCTAGTGGTTACATGATACTTACAAGTAATAATAATACTTAAAAGTAATAAGTAACCTTAATCTTCTAGACCCTTATTTTAAACTCATAACAACTTAGGAGCACCTGGGTGGCTCATTTGGTTAAGTGTCCAACTTTTCGTTTCAGCTCTGGTCATGATCTCAGGATCATGAGATTGAGCCCCATGTCAGGCTCCATACTCAGTGCAGAGTTTCTCTGAGATTCTCTATCTCCCTCTCCTTCTGAGAGAGGAGGCTCTCATGCGCTCTCTCTCTAAAATAAATAAATAAATAAATCTTTTAAAAAACCCCATAACAACTTAACTTTAATGCAGTTAGTAAACTTTACAGTTTTATTTTTCTTCTCCCTCACATTTTAGGTTATTGCTGTCAAAATTTATGTGTTTTTTTTTAATGTTGTATGACTAATAACATATTATTGTAGTTATGGTGACTTTCACTACCTTTTTTTTTTTTTTTTTTTTTTTTTTAACCTTCAGGGTTTTTTTTTTTTTTTTTTTTTTTTTTTTTTTTAGGGAGGAAGGACACAAGGTGAGGGAGATAGAGAATCTTGATGTGTTTCTTTGATTTTGTTATTAATTGGTTTATATAATTGGCTGGTCCCATCTTAGGGACATAGATATTTAAAATTGTTAGATCTTCTTGTTGGACAGACTTTAAGTATGATATAGTGTCCTTCTTCATTTCTTATTATAGTCTTTGGCTTAAAATCTAATTTATCTGATATAAGGATTGCCACCCCAGCTTTCTTTTGATGTCCATTTGCACAATAAATTATTTCCATCTCTTCACTTTAAATCTGAGGTGTCTTTGGGTCTAAAATGAGTTTCTTGTAGACAGCATGTTGATGGGTCTTGTTTTTTTATCCATTCTGATGCCATGTGTCTTTTCATTGGGGGCATTTAGCCCATTTACATTCAGGGTAACTATTGAAAGATATTAATTTAGTGCCATTGTATTGCCTGTAAGGTGACTGTTACTGGACAGTATCCCTGTTCCTTTCTGGTCTGTTACTTTTAAGCTCTCTGTTTGCTTAGAGGACCCCTTTCAACATGTCCTATAGGGCTGGTTGGTGTTTGCAAATTCTTTAAATTTTTGTTTGTCCTGGAAGCTTTTTATCTCTCCTTCTATTTTCAATGACAGCCTACCTGGATATAGTATTCCAGGCTGCATATTTTCTCATTTAGTGCTCTGCATATATCATGCCAGCCCTTTCTGGCCTGCCAGGTCTCTGTGGATAGGTCTGCTGCCAATCTAACATTTCTGCTGTTGTACGTTACAGGCATCTTTTCCCTGGCTGCTTTCAGGATTTTCTCTTTGTCACTAAGGCTTGTAAGTTTTACTCTTAGATGATGGGGCATGGACCTATTTTTATTGATTTTGGAGCTATTTTTATTGATTTTGAAGGGGGTTCTCTGTGCCTCTTGGATTTTGATGCTTGTTCCCTTTGCCAAATTAGGGAAATTTCTGTACTATAATTTGCTCCAATATACCTTCTGCCCCTCTCTCTTCTTCTTCTGGGATCCCAATTATTCTAATATTGTTTCATCTTATGGCATCACTTATCTCTTGAATTCTCCCCTCATGGTCCAGTAGTTGTTTGTCTCTCTTTTGCTCAGCTTCTTTATTCTCTGTCATTTGGTCTTCTATATCACTAATTCTTTCTTCTGCCTCCTTTATCCTAGCAGTAAGAGCCTCCATTTTTGATTGCACCTCACTAATAGCTTTTTTGATTTCAACTTGGTTAGATTTTAGTTATTTTATTTCTCCAGAAAGGGATTTTATTTCTCCAGAAAGGGATTCTCTAGTATCTTCTGGGCTTTTTTTCAGGCCCAGCTAGCACCTTGATAATCGTCATTCTTAACTCTGGTGCTGACATGTTACAATGTCCACATTGATTAGGTCCCTAGCCTTTAGTATTGCCTTTTGTTCTTTTTTTTTTTTTTTTTGAGGTGAGTTTTTCTGCCTTGTCATTTTATCCAGATAAGAATAGATGAATGAGAGAACAAAATACTAAAAGGGTAGCAAACTACCCCAGAAAAATATACACTAACCAAATCAGAAGAGACCTGAAACTGGTGAATAGAACAGAGCCACACACTTGATTTGGGGTACATTTTGGTCTGTTAGAAGAAACAACCTTCCAAAATTTTAAAGAAAGAAAAACTTACATATATACACAAAAATAAGGGTAAACACGATGAAGGGATGGAACATGACTGTAAAGATGAAAATTAAAAAAGATTCTAAAAATGGAATTGGTAAGATAAGAAGTTGGCTGAAAAAAGAAAAAAAAAGAGGAAAGAATGTGATCAGGCTGGAGACTAGAGCAAAGCCATGAAAGATTTAGGGTATGTTTTGATCTATTAGAGGAAATTGTATCCCAAAATTTTAAAGGAAAAAAAAACTATATGTATACAAAAAATAAGGTTAAATACAATGAAGGGATAAAATATAAGCATAACAATGAAAATTAAAAAAGATTTTTTAAAAAGGTATTGATTGGTAAAATAGGAGAAGAAAAGTTTAAAAAAAAGAATAAGAAAAATAAAATTAAAAAGTTTAACTTTGGGGGTGCCTGGGTGGCTCAGTGGGTTAAAGCCTCTGCCTTCTGCTCAGGTCATGATCCCAGGGTCCTGGGATTGAGCCCCGCATCGGGCTCTCTGCTCGGTGGTGAGCCTGCTTCCTCCTCTCTCTCTCTCTGCCTGCCTCTCTGCCTACTTGTGGCCTCTCTCTGTCAAATAAATAAAAAAATTAAAAAAAAGTTTAACTTTGAAAAACTAAAGAATCATGGGGAAAAAACCATGAATTCTAGTACGGCGTTCCCTCAGTTCTAGAGTTCCATGGTTCTCATTGATGGGTGCACTTGGTCTTGGCTGAATATTCTTGCTGATCTGGAGGAGGGGCCTGTTGTAGTGATTCTCAAATGTCTTTGCTGGGGGTAGAACTGAACTGCCCTTGCCTGGAGCCAGGCTAAGTAATCTGCTTGGGTTCGTGCTCGGAGCTTTTGTTCCCTGATCGTTTTCTGTACAGCTTCGGAGGATGGGAATGAAGATGGCAGCCTTCTTGTCTTTGGCCCAGAGGAGCTGAGAGTTCAGGGCCCCACTCCTCCGGGTTCCCTCAGAGAAAGCAGTCAATCCCTCCCATCTCCTTGGTCTCCGGCCACACTCTGTTCTCACCCGGCCTGTGACCGAGCGTTTTCTATCTCTGGCACATGGCCCCGTTTGGAGTCTCCAAACCCAGCTGATTCCTAAAGCACACTCCAGCACCACTCCTCTCCAGGGAGAGGAAGGTGAGTCTCCCAGGATCTGCCACTCATGGGTCCCTGTTCGAAGAGCAGGGGCCTGACTGCACCTTGAATTATGGTTTAAGGTATCCCCAAGCTGAGAGCCCATTCCTTGGCTCCCTCTCGGCACTCGGCTTCCCCGCTCTGATACCTGGGGCTTCTGCCACACTCAGACACCCCAGATCTTTCTGAGGATCCTGAGACCACACTGTCCCCGCAAGGGCTCCACCTCCTGCTTAGCCTCTGGAGGGACATCTCCCTGCAGAGCAGACTTCTAAAAGTTCCAATTTTGGGTGCCACTGCTCTACCACTTGCTGGGAGCCCCCCGCCCTGCTGTCTATGGTCCCATATATCCTGTCGAATTCACTTCTCCACATGTCCTACCTTCCAGAAAGTGGTAGATTTTCTGTTTCTAGAATTGCTGTTCTTCTTCTGTTCTATCTCCTCTTGAGTTTGTAGGTGTTCAGAATGGTTTGATAACTATCTAGTTGAATTCCTGGGACCTGCTATTTCAGTCTCCTACTCCTTCGCCATCTTGCTCCTCCCTCCAAATAAATCCAAGGTAGAGAATCTTAAGCAGACTCCATGTCTAACATGGAGCCCTATGTAGGACTTGATCTCAAAACCTTGAGATTATGACCTGATATCATTGTGTCCCACAATTCATGTAGGTTTTCTTCAGTCTTTTGTATTATCTTTTTGCTCCTCGAATGGGTAATATCCAATGTCTTATACTTCAGATCACTGATTCTTCTGCAAAGTTGAGTCTGCTTTGGAAACTATTGAATTCTTCAGTTCAGTTATTTGTTCAATTCTAGAGTCTCTCTCTCTCTCTTTGGTAGTTGCTATTTTCTGTTGAACTATTTATTTTGTTCATGCTTTGTGTCCCTTATTTTGCTTAGTTGTCTGTCTGTGGTTTCCGATAGTTCACTAAACTTCCTTAAGAGGATTATTCTGAATTCTTTGTCTGACAGTTCACAGAGCTCTGTTTCTTTTGGGTCTGTTATTGGCACTTTATTAGTTTTCTTTAGTGGGGCTGTTGACTTGATTCTTCATGACCTTGATGCCTTCTGTTGGGATCTTCACATGGAGTGATTGTGCTCTTATTCCAGACTTTACAGCTTTCTTTAGGCAGAGGCAGTTCTTCACTAGTCAGGTCAGTTTGGGTTTCTGGGCAGGTTTACTTGTAATGTCCTTGGGAAGGTAGAAAATGCTGTTATGGTCTATTTTTAGGTGAGGCAACTGTTCAAGATCTTAGAAAGTGTATGGGGATGTATGCCACTGGCTAAGAACAGTTGGCTAGTATGGCTAGCTCGGTTTCCTACTCAAGTGAGGCTGTAGGATGGGCTTCATGGTTGTTGGGGTTCTCTGGTCAGCCTTGCTAGATGGTCAAGACTGGGCACTATATTAAGCCATAGGTGAAGCTATGAATTAGCTTCCCTGCACTGGCAGGGAAGCAGGACTGACCCTAGAGCCTGTACAATTCATTGTTTGGGTGCCCAAAGGAGGTTAGAGTTTGCCCTGAATTCCCTGGGAAGGTGGGGCTACCAGTTTTGCTCTGCTAGGAGGGAAAGGCAGGACTGTGCCTTCTGCTGAAGGCTGCTCTAGGTTGGGCTGTTGAGTGGGCTCTGTAGCTTCCTTTTGGCTCTGGTTAGGTTTCTTGGTTGGACAGGTTGAAGGTTGTATTCAGTAAGGAGTGGGGCTAGGAACCATTCCCTATCTTGGTGCAGCAGGAGCAGCAGCACCTCTAAAACCGGTAAAGCTCTTTGGTTGTTGTCTCAACTCAAGCCAATCTGCACCCTAAGTTCCCTGTCCGAACAGGGTTACTGGCTTTTCTCTGAAAGCTATTGGCTTTGCCAGGATAGTTTTTCTAAGTAAATATGAAACAGGCATCTGGATGAAAACAAAACAAAACAAAACAAAACACTAATAGATGTTCTATCACTCCCAGTGAAGGCACTGAAACCAGAAACGGGAATAATTCTTCTGGAGACATTATATAGAAAACATGACCATGACATTGCAAAAATGAGGAGGGACAGTTTTGTAAACTATCTTTATGTTCTAGGTTGGAAAGAATTATCATTTAAAATGTAGAAACATTTTCTTTTTTACTATTGTTCTAAGAACACTATACAGTGTCTGAAATTTCCTTTTTTCTTCTATTATGAACCAGGAAGATTTTTCTGATGGAGAAGATTTCTAAAAGAGATCAGGAAATGTGCATTTTTGAGGTATAATTCTCTGTAAGAAAAGTCATAGACTACTAAATTATCCAAATAAAGTGGCATGGGTTATTAAATTATCCCTCCAGTGTTGGGAATTTATGGGTGAACATTCACTATATAATATTGAATGTTCCTATGATAGATCCAGATTTCTTTTTAAAAGCCATTTTGCCAGTAATCTGCTCTGAGGAAACAGTGCAAATTCTTTAAAATTGAGGAAAGTACATCGTGTATTTATATCCTTAAATGCTGGCCTGTTTGGACTGAAATGAATGATAATTGAGCTACAAATTCCAGTTAAGTTGGTGAAACTGTTAATGCAGTAAACAAATTAAGTGGGCTAAATTTTAAAAAACAGATTGGAAGATTAAAGTAGATAGATCAAAATCAAAGAATGCTATAAAGGAATATGGACATATCCTCCAAAATGAGAAATTTCTTATGCTGCCATCTCCAAGGAAGTGGAGAAGGAGATGACAAACGTATTTTGTAATTATTTGAGATGAATGTGTAACTTTTTGGGTATGTAAAGTAGGAAAATAAGTGAAGAAAAATACTTGAATAAAAATCTGGAGCGTTACAACAAAAATATTTTTTAAAAGCCTGCATATGTTTTGACTATTAAAAGGTCTTCCTTTCTCTTATTTTGGTTATGCCTTTTTAAATAGCTAATGGATTTATCAGCATTCTTTTTTTTTTTTTTTTTTTTAAGAATTTTTTTATTTATTTGACAGAGACTACAAGCAGGCAAGAGAGGCAGGCAGGGAGAGAGAGGAGGAAGCAGGCTCTCCACGGAGCAGAGAGCCCGATGTGGGGCTCGATCCCAGGACCCTGGGATCATGACCTGAGCCGAAAGCAGAGGCTTTAACCCACTGAGCCACCCAGGCGCCCCGATTTATCAGCATTCTTAACCTGAGTCAGATGATTTGGCCCCTTGGTGACTTTTCTAGTGCCTCTGATACCTACTTCAACTTGTTTTCTAAAGAGACAGTATGTACTTAGTTTTCGCAGAAGTAATTTGGAACCTTTCAAACTCCCGAGTTTTTGTAGTTTTCATTTTGTTCATTGAGGTTTCTTCCCCTTTGCCTTTCCCCCATCCTCTTAAAGTTTAAAATTAATCTTCCATTCCCACTTTTTTTTTTTCTTTTTGCTTTCCTCTGTGGCTCACTTCTTTCCCAGTGATACTGCTAGGATTTTTTTTTCCCTGCCTCATCATCGAGTTTCTCTTTCATTTTTCTTTTATGCATCTATTGACTCTCCTTTATCCATAGCATCCATTTTTAAAAAGATTTTATTTATTTATTTGACAGAGAGACAGCAAGAGAGGGAACACAAGCAGCGGGAGTGGAAGAGGGAGAAGCAGGCTTCCCACTGAGCAGGGAGCCCGACGCAGGGCTCTATCCCAGGACCCTGGGATCATGACCTGAGCCAAAGGCAGATGCTTAACGATTGAGCCACCCAGGAGTCCTATTCATAGTATCCTATCTATCCCGGTTCCTTTTTCTTTTATGGACATAGTCATGTTGTCTTCTTTCTGTGGGGCAATTTCCCAAGCTACTGGAAATTTCAAACCAATATATGTTGATGGACAACTGATGTTTCGTGCAGTACTGGATTTCTCCGTGGCCTTTCTCCCTAATCTCTTATCCACAGCTGCTCAGGCTTGCCCTCTGTCTTCCTAAGGGATGCCAGCTCTGTCTTTACTTGTGTTTTCGGACCCTTCTTTGGCCAGCTTTGGTTATATCTAAGAGGTTGGGAGTTCTGCCTCACCAACTTAATGTGGCATTTTATTTTATTATTATTTTTGCAGATAATTCTTTCTTTTAAAAAGTTTTTATTTTAGGGGCAGCTGGGTGGCTCAGTGGGTTAAAGCCTCTGCCTTCGGCTCAGTTCGTGATCCCAGGGTCCTGGGATGGAGCCCTGCATCCCTCTCCCTGCTCAGCAGGGAGCCTGCTTCCTCCTCTCTTTCTGCCTGCCTCTCTGCCTACTTGTGATCTCTGTCTGTCAAATAAATAAATAAAATCTTAAAAAAAGTTTTTATTTTAGTTCCAGTTAGCTAACATAGTGTTGTATTAGTTTTAGGTACACAGTAAACATGGACATTGTAGTACATTCTTCTCATCAGCTAAATACAGGGTACCTCCCCAACCATCCTTTTTGGAGCAGACCTGGGTGATAACAAGAACACCTTTAAATGGGAGGCACTGTGTTCATGTTGAGTCAACGGACAGACAAGGGTTTGGAGAGGGGTCCTCCAATTATACTGCGTGTGTCACCCTGGGTAAGCCATTGGATTCTCTGCACCTCTCTTCATTCTTGGAGATAAGGGTTTTTTGCGTACATTTTGTACCTGGAGCATTTCCAATAAGGTTTCATTCCTTGTGTGTGCACCTGTGGTTGAGACCTCAGAAAACTTAAAGCAGTACAGTTAAGCACAGCAGACACAGTGGTGTGGCAGAAGGCAGAGGTGGTAGAAATAATGCCATTACCATAGTGCTCTCAGTTTGTGCATTTTATTTTATCTTGACAATGACCCTGAGGTCTGGTGAAGACCCCTGGCCCCTCAGTGGGGAACTGAGATCTCTCTTTGGGCCACCACTGCCATCTCATTAATTTGGGAGGGAAGAAATGCTTACTAAAAAGCCACGTGGATATAATGAAGGTAATGGGTAGTACGAGATCATCCTGAGTGTGGAAAATTGGAGCCATTCAGCCTCGTAGAAAAGAGGAGGTTTATGTTTCATTCCCAAGTTCAGAGAAAAGAAAACCTTTCCTTTTCTTTTCCTCTTTGTTGTTGTTGGCAAGACTCTGTAAGACTGCAACTCACATGTAAGACACACTGGGCCAACTTTTCAAAGAGCCTCTATACTTTGCATGTGTTAGATTTTTCATGCATAGCTACAGTTTTGGGCGGTGGTGGAGCTTGTGGGGTGGAGGGGAGGGTGGGCACAGATGGATTTTTCACATTTGCCACCTCACTTTGAATGTGTAAATGTACTAATTTTGTGAGATTTGGTTTCCGGAAAAGAAGAGATCCCGAAGCAGGCTTATATCTAGAGCAGTGTCTTCTTTAAGTGAACAGTTCTGAAAATGATCAGGATTTGTGGATCTGCCTGGACAGTGGTAAGAAGGTGGTGTATTGTTTGAAATAGAAATCAGCCCGAGGAGAGCTCCAAAGTGTCTTGCAGTTTGTGTACGGTTCATGTCATGCCTTTTTCCTAGGCACTTTTTGTCTCAGATGGACCTTTGCTAGGGAATGATCGAATGTCTCAGAGTTAGTGATTTGCTAACAGAAAGCCTGGCAGGTTTGGTTTATTCTCAGAAAGATCTAGATTCCTTCTTTCTGATGTGACCCTCAGTAACTTTAAACTCCCTAGTTTTGTCTATTTGCCATCAATGCCCGTTAGGATAGAGAAAGTTACATTATGGGAGAAAGTAGGCATCAAAACCTCAGTAGCTTAAGATTACAAAAGTTTCTTTCTTTTTTGTGTTGTTGTTTTTGGCTCTGTGTTTTTGCTATCTTACTTATTTATTTTTAACTTTTGTTCCAGTATGGTTTCTAAAATTTGAATTCCAGGATGGTTAATGGACAGTGTTTTATTAGTTTCGGGTGTGAGATAAAGTGATTCAACCCTTTCATCCAATGCCCAGTGCTCATCACGACAAGTGCACTCCTTAATCCCAGTCTCCTATTTTCCCCATCCCCCACCCCAAAAGTTTATTTCTTGATCCCATCTCATGTTCACTGTGGGGCAGAAGGGGTGCTCATCAACCATAGATAATTAGGGACTCAGAATGATGGAAGGTCTTCTCTGTACCTGTTTCCACACTCACCATAGTGGGAGGAAGGAGACATGGTGAGGCTTGCCCTGGCTAAGGCTTCTGCCCAGAGGTGACACCTGCCACTTCTCACATTTCATTGGTCAAAAAGTCTCATGACCATGCTCCACTTCAAAGCAGTGGGAGGTATATTCAATCCTACCCCAAGTCGAGGAGAAGAGAAATTAACAACCTCTCTGGTGACTACCTCATCGGCCATTAGACATCAGTAGGCAGGGAAGGTATTTGTCTTGTGTTTATGGTAATTAGCACCACCAGTGCTAATTTCTCTACCCTGGACATTTCTGAGCATTGTCAAAAGAGTGTTGTCACATATTTCCACAGTCGTCCCCATGAAGTGAATATTCCGCCTCCTTAGAAGCTTATAATACAGCAGCTTCAAGGACTGTGGATACTTTGAAATATTTTCAGTGACAATGATTATGATGAAAATAATAGTGAAGAATAAAAACTTACCCACAGAGAGAAATCCATCCCTTAAGCCATGCTTTAAACTCACTTCTTTCTTTTGAAAGTACCTTTCAAGTCTTAATCAGAGGACAACATCTTCATGACCAAATTAATCAAAATTTGATGGATAAGGAAGTTAAGGATCAGAGAAGATAGAGTAGGCTTCTCGGGTCTCTAAGATAGAAGGGAAAGTGTTGAATTCACATTGGGGGATTTTACTGTAATCACCAGAACAACCTCTGGCACCACGGCTACGGACCTCCCTCCCGAGCCCTACCCTCCCCAGCCCCGCCATCTTTACCACCTTCACACCACAACCGCTATGCCCATCTAGTGTTATAAACACAAACGGTATGACCCAAATAATGTTTCTTTTCAGAACAATCAGGGGGACCATAAAATTAGGTAAGATTTTTTTAAGCTATTAAGTTTTTTTTTTTTCCTTCTACATTTCATAATCCAGGAATGACAAAGGTCACGGAAGAAGATTAGCAACTCTGAGCAACCATGGGAACATGGTTTGGACTAAACGTGTCTTTCTCCCTCTTCAATTTGTCTTTTTATTTTTCCCTTTCGATTTTCTTCCTGGGGTACTTTTTCTTTCCCCTTTAAACTTGAAAGAGAACCAGCGCTAAAAAATGCCACACGCCATGACCTTCACGGCCCAGAAGGGGTGTTCGTATACTATGGTAGCGCTTACTTTATTTTTATATAGCCCTTTGAAGAGCACAGATGTGGGCAGGATTTCCAAAGTCGGGGCTATTTTTCCTGCCAAACTCTGCTTAGAAACCAGCATGGGGATGGTAGAAGGACCATCCGAAGCAAAGTGGCACAGTTGCCCAGTGAATCAGAGGGATTTGGCAGAATCATTGCAATCAGCATGTTGTACTTCATGAATCCACCTGTCTGCTCTGACTTGGGTGTGATGCCCCAGGCCTCTGGGAGAGTGTTCAGAGTGGGCTTTCTTTGGAGGTGATTCTCACTGGCCCCTGAACTTTGGAGATCAGGATTCTGTCTTAGCCTGTCGGGCTAACGTGGGGAAGGATGGCATCTTGGACCCTTGCCCAGCCATGGCCTGTGCAGTGTTACCAGCCTTCTACAAGGCCCCAGGCATTTGTGTCTTTAAATACCCTTGCTGGCTGAGGTAATGATAGAGGGTAGAGAGATTCTGGCCCAAAGCTAACACCCTAGAGCTTTACTAACCCCCCTACCCTTAGCCCCAAATATTAACAAAACAAGGACGTTATCACATTACCAATCCAGGCTGCAATTGAATATTTGCCAAGAATTCCACGCTTCCACCTCACATAATACATTTTATTTTTCTTTTGGGGATTTGTTTTCTGAATCAGTTTACTTCTTCGTGGTCCAATAATCACCAAATGGAATTCTCTCCATCTTTCATCCTTCATCATTAGGGGAAAAAATACAGTATCATTTTCTGGCAAGAAATAAATATCTCAAAATGAAAGACAATATTTAGTGACCAAAAAAAAAAAAAAATCCCTCAAGAGCACTACTTTTCTGATGAATCAGAGCTGGAAGTGATTAAGGGCTTGGTGCATTAAAACAATGAGCACTCACGTCCATTCCTTCATTTTCATAAGAAAATCAAACATCCTCTTTTAAGGAAGTGGGGGGTTGCTTAACAAATCTTTCAAGTGAGCCATAGATAAGTGCATTGGTATGGTTTGAGGAAACGCATAGAGGAAATTAAAAATATTTATTTTATTGAACTAATATTCCCAGTTGGAGATTAAAGTAGCAAATGGAACCCACAACCATAAGGTCGATGCGATTTGGCCATTTAGTTTCTATTTATTTTGTTCCTAACTGTCAACTTGAACTTGAGGAGAAGTTTAAAATTGTAACTTACTAAGTGCTTAAAAGAGTGTTCCTTGGATAGGAGATGGGGTTGTCTCAGATTGTATTTTTGGGTAATAATACGTATGGTTTGATTTTATTTGAATTGGTGATTTTTTTTTTTTTGTACGTTCAGAATTTGAAATTCCTGGGCTGTCTTCAGGTTGACTAAAATTTTGCTGTGTTGTAGAGAGTTATGATTTCATGATTGTGTGAGTTTGGGAAGGTTCTTACATCTTTTTTATCATGGATTTCAAAAGAAAACATTTTTAAAGGCATCATTTAGGGGGTGGGCACCGTGCTGGCGCAGTCGGTTAAGCATCCGACTCTTGGTTTCGGCTCAAATCTTGATCTCAGGGTCATGAGATCGAGCCCTGCATTGGGACCCACACTCAGCAGGGAGTCCGCTTAAGATTCTCTCTCCTTCCTCTGCCCCTCCCGCTCATGTGCACACTCTCTCTATCACTCAAATAAATAAATAAATCTGTAAAAAGAAAATTAAAGGCATTATTCAGGAATCAGGACTAACTGTTTTTTCATTTCCTGCTGCTACCTCTTAGCTATTGGATCTGGACATACTATTCCAGGCTGGTTGTGTTCCGTTCGGTCATCGGTGTCTTATTCCTGGATGGACGACTGTTGTACTTTTTATTTTAGATTTACAAGGAAAGGGACATCTGGAATGCACACCTGTCACATCAGACAGTCACCTTTGCTCAAGAGGCAGATAGTCGCTACCATGGTTAAGCTTCCATCAGTACTTACTATGTTCCAGGAAATAGACTAAGGAATTTATGTCCATTATTTCTTGTGGAGACAGTTACTGTTTTGCAGTAACTATAATTATCCTCATTTTGTAGATGAAGAAACTGACCTCTCAGAGAGGATACCTCACTTTCCCATGAGCCCCTAGCCGGCAAGTGCCAGAGCTGGGGTTCTCCTGGTGGGTGTCCCGTTGGGTCCCCCATCCCAGATGTTGTGGGGCTTCTCTAACAGTGGCAGAGACCCAGGTGTTTCAAGACAGTCGTAAAGCTCCTGGGGCAAAAGGTGATACATGCAAAAGCAGGGCTACATCCCCGTCCTCTTCCAGTTCACAGCAATTCTCCTGCAAAACAACTGTGCGTTTGCAGGCCGGCTCTTCCATGGAAAAGCTAGAGTGGGCACACGTTCAACTCAGTTCCCACTGTGCTTTCTCACAGAGGTTCTTCCACAAGATTACAAAGACTGGGAACCCAGCCTATTATTATTAATAATTTTTAAAAGTTATTCTGGCTTCTTTCAGGGCCATATCAGTTTCAAAGATCGCTGTCAGGGTGGGAGCAACTGAAGTTGAAACGGCCTGAATGCTAAATGTAGCCTGAGAGCGGAAACTTTGTTCTTCAGAGTTGAAAAGTCGGTGGAATATTCATAGAAATGTAATATGAGCACAGGATACCGAGTCAGTGTCAAAACTTTGTTCCAAACCATATTTGCTATTTGTAAAACTCACTCCTCAGGGTCCAGCTGGGGGATGAGAGGGCAAATGGATTACAGCGTGCCCTGAGTCAGGGCTGTGGGTTGGGGGCTCCCTTCCCCACGGGGCTTTTCTCCACAGGAATTAGGGTTCGTGGGGCGGGGGCAAAGGTAATGGGGTCCAGCCCTTCTAGGAGGGCCATCTCTGCCTCAAATACAGAAACCTTTCCTCCGTGTTTCACCTACGGTTTGTGCCTGAGTTTGAAATAGAAACTGTGGAGGGGTCTATGTAATGTTTTGCGTGTGCAGAAGAGACGCCATTTGCTTTTTCCCTTGAAGCTCTCCTGATTGAGATCTTGATTAAAAAAAAAAATCATGGTGGCATAGGTCGCAATGACTATCATCTTCAGATGCTGGACTTGTATCTTAAAACTAACCAAAGGACCCATCTACTGATGACCCAAATTTCCTTTCAAGAATTAACAAATTCTCTCGCATTTTTCCCCCCGTGGAACTCTACTCATCTGTAGTTAATCTAAGAATTAACATTTAGCAAATTACTGCCCTAAATGAGGTATGTGCCTGGTGGCTCCGTTGATTAGAACCCTGTGCTAATGAGATCACCCGAGTTCAGTCCTCGGGAGGGCTGGTTCCCTTCACCGTGGTCCCTGTCTGAATCCCAGCCAGGCCTCCCAATGCACACTGGGGCCTTCTGGGGAAGAATCAACACAAATTCTTCATCATTTGTGGGAAAAAAACCAACTCAAAGCAGATGCCTTGAGTTAACTCAGGGCATGACAGTGATCCCGTGGGGGTAACGAAATGGTACCCTAGAGAAGGCAAGGGCTGCTTGCAGATGGTGGAGGTGTCGCACTTCCTGGGGATGGCTTCTGGGCTGGGAAAACAGATTTGGTGTGTGTAGGATGTTCTGGTCCTGCCAAGTGAAAGGGGGACTGTCATATAGGAAGGGTAGGAGGCTGGATGCTTATCCATAGGGCAGACTCAGAGGACACTTGGTTGGGGGGGGTTTGTAGGGGTTTGTTGAACTTTCACTCATCACTTATTTAAAAGACAGATCATTCTGGGCCTTCCCTATAAGGTCAGTAGTCATGTAACCCATGGGTCCATTTCTCCTACAGCCAGGCCACTCCAGCCTATTGTCTTGGGCTGGCAGGAGACACCGTAGCTAAGAGCTTGAAGAGCAGGGGTGGTTCTCACTCTTACTCCTCTCCATTTTCCACTCTCAGAAACCACCTTTTCAGAGGTAGGTCCAGGTCTGAGGCTAAATCTCACCCAAGCATGATCGGATGCATTGATATCCTCCGAGGCCATTTCTTGGGTTTAAGGAAGAATAATGCCTAATGAGCTCCAGCTGTGCCTGGTGGCATTCCCTGTTGAAACCAGCAGCCCCCACTGGCTTTCTTCCATTTTCCAAGAATACCTTCTTCAGGGCAGTGGCCACCTCTTTTTTTTTAAAAAAAATTATTTTTTTATTTTTTTAAAAACTTTAACTATTACATCCTTATTGCCCAGCAGATTGCTTTGTGTTTAGAAGTTCAATAAATATCTGATGGATATTCAATTGTGCAACTTGTTCCGTTTAGACAAAGGCAATATTTTAAATGTTATCGTCTTATTTTTCTCTTTGCAAAATTATATGCCCTTACTGGAAAAAAAATGAGAAAATAGAGAATAAATATCACCCATAATGTCATCACTTGGAGATAGCCTTTCTTGGCATTTTAGGGTACATGATAGTTACATCTGTATGCGTATCTTTCAACTACACAGGACTCAGACAATACATATTATTGTGTAATTTTTTTTATTTATATAAAAATCTTTGCATGATACTATATATTGAGAGTATATATTATTCCACCTTATTACCTTTAATTTTTTTTTCAGAGCATTTTATTGCATGACTGGACTTCAACTTAATCAGTCACATATTAAAATCTTGTAGTTTAAACTCTTTGCATAGTTTTGTTTATTTCCTTGGGACAAATTCCGACAGGAGGAATTGCATGGTTCCACGGTTTTCTAATTTGCTATGTGTTGGCAAGTTGGGGGTCAGAAAGGTGCCCCCAGTATGAACTCTGGCCTGCAACAAACAATGCAGTGCATTGCCACTCTCCTGCCTTGCCGACAGTATTTATTAATCTTTTGTATATTTGCTAACTCATAGGCAAGAAGGTAGCAGTGTGCTTGTATTTTGCATTTCCTTTATCAGTAGTGAAACTGAGTATTTTTTTCGTGTGGCTATTTTAATATCTACTTTGCAAGGTGACTGTTAATATTTTTGAAGACCCATGTATTTTGGGGGCTAGTAGACCTCCTTCTCTCTGTTTCATTATTGTAAAAATTAGTTGACGCCATCTATTTGAATACAAAGCCATACACAAATGTGTTGATCAGCTTTGTGACCCTGTAGGGTGAAGGTCAGAAGGAAGGGTCACCCAAGAGTAAATGGGCTGAATAAATGGTTTCCAAGCAAAGACCTGGGTGAGCTTTGCCAGAGGAGGGGCGGGGAGAGCCACCTGGGAAGAAAGGGAAAGAGGATGTGACCTGAAGATTTGTGACTTTGAGAAGGTCACTGGAAATAGACAAGGTCAGAGGTAGTACAGGGGCTGGCAGCTCCAAACGGGAGCCAATCAGACACAGAAGGGAGCAAGATGGGCAGGGGAGCTATAGGAAATGAAAGAGATGGTGCCCCGGGGTGGTCTGTGGTCTCCCTGAGGGGTGGGAGGCAGGCATCTCCTCAGATGTCCCTAACACAGCAATGGAAGAGAGAAACACCAGCAGCGCCCGCTTCCCTGAAGACTTATCTGGAGTCCAGTGTGACCAAGGCAGGCATGTTTAAGACCAGAAAGGGGGATGGGTGGCACTGCAAACACGTGTGGTCTTCTGGCTGGAGCACACATGTGCTTTCCTGGAAACCCCTTTCCTGTAACCACACCTGGGAGAGGGAATTGAAATACACAAATTGGTGGTAATTAAATAAAGATAAAATACTGCACTAAAATTGCCCCAGCATGTATATGACTCCACTTATGTAAAACTGTATATAAAGATATGTAATACGTCATTATATATATGTTTTAAACATGATATGTATTACTATATATATAGCATGTGTATATATATATATATTACTATATACATAAAATACATGAATATAGGAATATGCACACTTGCCCATGGTCATGTCCAGAGAGTGGTAATGAGGTGAGACAGGGAGAAGGAATTATTCTCGCTTTTCCTCACATTTTTAAGTGTTGCTTCACTTGTTCCAGCAAACATGTATTCGTTCTCTAGCTTGTAAATGGTCGAATGAAGAAAAAAAAATGGTTAAGACGGGAAATATATGTGAGGGTGGCCTTCCACTTGCCCTCAGTGGCGTGGTGGGGATTCATGAGGGCAGTAGAAGCTGAGGTCCCGGGCTGTCACTGGAGCCACTGCCAACTCAGACAGAGGAACCCCTGGAAGCACCTGAGAGTCACACCTGGGCCCCGCAGGGCACCGAGCTCATTGGCATGTCACACTTAGATGACAGGGGAAGCCGTGCCTTCTTGGCAGGCGGGACTCTAGCCAACAGGTAAGACATTTCCAGGCCACCTGTTTCCAGATCAGGTGAGCATCGCCACCTGGCAGGGAGGAGGCACGGGTTCATTGCAGGGGAAAGAACTCGAGCTTGGTGCAGGAGGAAAAATGAGAACTTTTCTCCTTCCGTTCAAGAGCTGCCCGTGCACAATGAAACAAAGTATCTGACTGGGACTTTTTGTTATTTTACATCAGGTAAAGCGGCTTTAAGGCAACATCGTTTCCTTCGTCCTTTGTGTTCCCCTGTCCTGTGGTCTGGAGACAAAGCTGGGGAACAAGACCCAGCTGACCTCTGACTTTCTGGACCTACCCTTGAGTTGGGGAGATGGACGGATGGCACACGAGGGACTGAACAGAGAGAGGGTCACACATGGTAAGATTGCTCTGAAGGGAACCAAAAGCGGTGGGAAGCTCAGGGCTGGGCTATTTTGGATCTGGAGGCAATGGAAGGTCTTTCGGAGGAGAGGACGTTTACCCTGCGTCAGGAATGTAGAGAAAAGGTCAGCAGGTGAGTCGCCAACGGGCAGAAGGGGGACCTGGGAGGCGGGACTCAGCTCAGCCTGCTGGCCGTGGGTCTGGAGAGCAGCGAGTGCGGGGGGAGCTGGTCAGCATGAGGTTTGAGAGGCCAGCAGGCATCAGATCATGCCTGGCCCCATAGGTGGGTCATATCTAGATATTCAGTTTTGTCCTTAGTGTGAAGGCAAGATAAAGTGTGCTTAGAAATCTGACATCAAGATGCTGCTTCATTTTATACAAGCTTTACACCAGCTTCAACTCAGCATGTGTAAAGATCTGTTGAAGGAGTGCAAAACAGATAAACAGACTGATGTTCCAGGGTCAGAAAATGTCCCATGTTTATTTTATTTTATATTCTCTTTTATTTTATTTTATATATCTTATTTTATATATTGTATTTTATTTTTAAGCTACGGTTTTGACTTCCATCACATCAGCAGTCACCCCCATTTAGATTTATTTTCACAAAAAGACCAAGCCACAGTGATGTGAATGAAGTCTGGTGCTGCGGAGCGTGCCTGAAATCAAAGGAAGGGTTAATGAGACACTGTCTCCACAGCGTGGAGTGTATGAAGCGCTTCCCCAAACGGGACGCCGTCCATCTCTGTCATCTCCCAGCATGCTGGGTGGAGCAGATGCTCCTGCTGTCTCCGTGGTGTCTCCAGATGAGGAAACCATCTCAGAGAAGTGAGAAAGGAGTGGGTGGGGCCAGACCCCCCATGAAACCAATAGGCACCTGGGAGTCAGCATGAGGTAGAGAACAGACATGGATGTCGAGCTTGGGCAGATCTGGTTTCCAGACCAGCTCTGCACTTAACCGTTGTGGGTTTTGGAATAGGCACCCTACTGTATGATCTCCATGAGGCCCACTTTCCATCTTTAAAATGGGGGTAATATCATTTACCTCATAATATATTGGTGCAGATTAAAAGAGAAGAATTAGAATATCAGGCACACATGAGACACTCAAGAAATATTAGTTTCTAGGTTCCATTACCCACAAAAATTCAATGAATCCTTCCCAAAATAGAACATCCTTTAGAATCTTACCCATCTCTTTTTTGTTCTTGTTGTGGATGGGCCATCCAAAAGGATGTTAGGGTTTTTTTGGTTTTTTTTGTTTTTTTTTTTGGTTTGGTTTGTGGTAAGCTGACTTTGCACTTTAAAAGGGAAAAGAAGGAAATCTGTAGTACCTCAAACAATGAGCCTTTTTAAAGCCTGCATTGGACTCCAATTTCAAAGAATATTCTTATTAACATACTTTCTTATAAATGGAGCGCTACTCATCAAATATTTATAAGTAGTAGCCCGAGAAGCCAGCACAGTGCTTGGCAAGCCTGGGGACATTTCCCACATGCGCTGTGGGATGGCGTAGGCAGGAGAGACCCTTTAATTTTGTGACATGGTTTGGGGGCTCCAGTGTGAGCTAGTCTTGGCATGGTTTCTCCCTGCTCTGGGCCTGTTCTGGAGCCTTTCAGGACTCCCACGTAGACTGTCCTTGCAGGCAACTCCCTTTGAAGTCCCTGGGAGCTCTTTGAATGGAAAACATACACAACGGGGGTGTTGATGCAAATAAGCATCAGACCTGATGTACGTGGGGGAATAAAGGTGCTTCTCACCCCAAATATTAGCTCTCAAGCCCAGAAACTACGGTGTGATAGTTAAAGAAAAAAAGTCATCCCTCCAACAACTCTCCCCCACCCAATCTACCACCAAAGCTCCATCATCTCCATTCGCTCAGGAAATGATAAACCTGCTAATTACCCGAGAGTTTTAATTAAGCAACAGATATAGACAGTGCAGGACTCTGTTTTTCCTTTAAACATATCAATAAAATGAAATTCTCAATTCCAGAGCAACTTGCTAAAGGAAAAAAAAATAAACATTACTCTCTTTTGAAATATCACTCATCGAGCGTGATAATTTAGAAAAATATCTCTATTAGAGATAGTTAGAGATATTTTTTGGTGGAAAATGCAGTCGCCGACGTAGCACAAAGCTGCAATTTGTAGACAGGTTAAGTAAATTAAATCACTCACTGTCTTTTTTTTTCAATGGCTTTAAAAGTTAAAGGTAATTTGCAAAGAAAATGCTCAGTTTGAATTGGTTTGTAATATCTGTTAATGATCTTTAAAAAAATCCACTTATTCACAATCCGGTCCCTGGGGGAATTCCAGCGTGCTATCAGAAAAATTTCTGAAGTCTGAAATGTCATTAGCTAGTGATTCCTTTGAAGTAAAAAGCCCCGAAAAAATAAATTATATAAGGTATACAAGTGCGCAGGACAATCACTTTGATGAATAATATCTGTGTTTTTCGTAACTAAGAATGCAACAATTGAAATCCAAGCTGCTAAATTATAGAGCTGTCTTGTGAATTACCTCAGTGGAGGTCTGCCTGTTCTGTTTATTTCACACATATATTGAGTTCTTCCATATATTTATAGATTGTTGATGTAAAAACAGCAGTGTTGGAACAATTTTGATTATATTCATTGTGTTTACCTTTTGGAAACACAAGGTGTTGCCTAAATACAGCTCTACAGGTGTTGCCAGCCGGAACTAAAACAATAGCCTGTTTTAGGGCAGCCTCCTGGATCCCAGATCCAGGTGCCCTGAAGGGCGGTGCGAATACCGCACAGCCCCACGAATTGTCCGAATTGTCCGATATTAGATAACAGCGCTGTGAAATACTACACCAAAGGGGACATTTTCTTCTTGACCCTGGCTGGCTATTGGTTTTTGCCTGGAAGCAGGGGAGTCTTTGTAATGCGATATTAGTCAGTGTAACTACAGATGCTGCTTCGGCTGCTATAAATAGCTAATCTTTTTTTTTTTTTTTTTTTTTTTGAGAAGAGTCGGATTTTAGTAAACCATTGGCTACAGGCTACAGGTTAATTATACATTTCGTACGAAGGCACTTCCTTGTAGGCAGCCTAAATTTGTTGCTTTTTAATGCTGCTTTATATGAGGATAGCCACGTACGAGCCTCCAGGAGGACCTTCATTATGTCTTTATTTTACACATTGGGGATTTAACTTTTTGTTCTTCTCACCTGAACTACCAAGGGACCCAGTCTTATTCATTTTTCCTCCAGGGGAAGGCATTCTGTTCTTCCCGGTCCAGCTGATTTATAATCGTAGGTGTGG
Source organism: Mellivora capensis (assembly GCA_004024625.1). Classification (NCBI taxonomy): domain Eukaryota; kingdom Metazoa; phylum Chordata; class Mammalia; order Carnivora; family Mustelidae; genus Mellivora; species Mellivora capensis. The sequence continues at coordinate 82,052 of PISX010000482.1, read as the reverse complement.
TTCTTCTGGTTTTCTGCTCTGTCACTGACATCCAGAGAGCACACTGAACGTGGTTAAGAACAAGCCCCTGATTTATTCGGTAATATTTAGTGCCTCCGTGTGCTTCATCTAAGAAATGGAAATCAACGCTTGAAACTTTTTTGGGAAGCTTTATTGGCATTCCATGTATGGAAGATGGGACTCAGTGTGTTATCCTGGAAAGGGCACACCCTGTAACTACCTCCCAGGACAAGAAAGAAAATATAGCCAACATTCCCGACTGCCCCTAGGATGGGACTCCCCTTTCCTCCTCAAAGTAGCCACTCTCCTGATGTCCTACACCATAGATTTGGTTTTTGTTTTTGTTTGAACTTTGTATGAATGGACTCCTATGGTAAGTGTTCTTTTGCGTCTGATTCTTTCTTTTAACATTGTGTTTGTGAGCTGTGTCTATGTTGCCAGGTGCAATTATATTTTCCTTGTTTTATTCCATTCCATTGTATCAATAATATGCCACAATTAACCATTTTACCCTGGATGAACATTGGGTTGTTGTCGGTTTTTGGCTATTTCAGAGAGCTACTATAAGCTTTGTCATGCATGTCTTGGGGGGTGTGGCTGCATTTCTTTTGGCTAGTGGAGGCCAAGAGGGAAGTTACTCAATTGTAGGGCATGACTGTGCTCAGCTTTAATGATGTTGGTTTTCCAAAGAGGTTGTATAAGTTTCCACCCCCGCCGGTGGTGGGTGAGAGATGCTGCTCTCATTCTTGTTAACTGGTATTCTTCTCCTTTCTGATTTTGGTCATTCTGGTAACATGTAGTTGAATATCGTTATGGTTTTGATTTCCCAGATTATTAAGAAGTTGAGCACCTTTTCATATACATTGGCCATTTGGAAATTTTATGAATGGGATTTTCAAGGATCTTGTTTGTTCATTTTTCCATTGCTTTGTTCATCTTCTCTGTTTTGAAGGAGATAGTTATATATTCTGGATTATTCTAGATATGATTTTTTTTTTTTTTTCAGAGAGAGAGCACACACATTCGCTGCTGCTGCTTCAGCAGCTTTGAATCCACTTCTGGTGTGCAGGAGTTCGCAGGCACAGGAGCTGGAACAGTGCTCTTCCTCTCAAGCCTAGGAGCAGGGGGGTCAGCCCCTCAGGCTGGACCCGAAGAGCACATTGGATAAGGAAGAGCACCTTGGATGAGGGGTTTGGGGGAGGGGTGGAGGGGGAGGGAGAGAGAGAGTCCCAAGCAGGCTCCATGCCCAGAGTGGAACTCGACATGGGCCTCTAGCTCATGACCCTGAGATCATGACCTGAGCCAGAATCAGGAGTCGGAGGCTTAACCAACTGAGCCACCCAGGTGCTCTAAGCATATAATCCCTTTTTGATCATATATATTGCAAATATCATATACCACTCTGAGTTTGACTTTTCACTCTAAATATGGTATCTTTGGACGGATAGAAGTGTTTAATTTTTCAAAATTATTTTTATTTTTTAAATTTTTAAAAAGATTTTTATTTATTTATTTGACAGACAGAGATCACAAGGACGCAGAGAGGCAGGCAGAGAGAGAGAGAGGGGGAAGCAGGCTCCCCGCTGAGCAGAGAGCCCGATGCGGGACTCAATCCCAGGACCCTGAGATCATGACCTGAGCCGAAGGCAGAGGCTTAACCCACTGAGCCACCCAGGTGCCCCAAGAAGAGACTAATTTTTATGTGGCCTAATTTCCCAATATTTTACTTTATAGTGAGTGCTTTCTATGTCTCATTTAAGAGAGATTTGTTTATCCCATGGCCATGAAAATATCCTTTTATATTTTCTTCTGGAAACCTTATTGTTTTACTGCTCACATTCAGAGTTGTAACCCATATATCATTGATTTTTGTATGTGGTGTGAGGTTGGGATCAAATTTGTTTTTTCCTCCATGATATCTACTTACCCTACACCATTAATGAAAAAGACTTCTTTCTCCGGTGCTCTGAAGTAATACGTTTATCATAAATTAAGTATTCACTTATTTATAGAATGATCATGACTACCCCACCTCCCCGCACTTTATTCTGTTAGTATGATGAGTTATTTAATAGGTTTTTGAATGTTAAACCAATCTTCCATTTCCGGACTAAATCCAATCTGGTTATGATATATTATTTATTTGAAGTACTTCACATATTTTGATAATTTTTACAATAATGTGTATGCATGAAACTTACCTGTACTTTTCCTTGAGTGTAATGTCCTTGTCAGGTGAGTTATCAAGGTTTAGCTGGCTCATAAAATGAGTTGGAGAAGTGTCCTCTTTACGTTCTTTAAAAAATTAAAACATAAATAAGTCTAATCTAATATAGTTATTTAAAATATATGTAGTTTGTCCTAAGAATATTATCAAATTTTCCAGAAAAGCAGAACTAAACATTTGTGTGTGTGTGTATTTATTTATTATAGGAGTTGACTAGCACAATTATAGAAGCCAGGAAGTCCTACAATGTGCTGTCTGCAGCCTGGAGACCAAGGAAAGCTGGTCATGTAACTTACCTCAAGTCTGAAGACCTGAGAGTCACAGGGGTCCATGTGGGGAGCAACTCTGTAAATTCTAGCTGGATTCTGAAGGCCCAAGACCCAGAAACTCTGATGCCCGAGGGCAGGAGAAGATGGATGTCTTCACCTTTCTTCTGTCTTTCTCTTTTATTCAGGTCCTCAGTGGATAGGATGATGCCTACTGCATCGGTGAAGGTGATCTTCCTTACTCATCTACTGGTTCAGATGCGAATCTCTTCCAGAAACTCTCTCACAGACACATCCAGAAGTATGTTTTACCAGCAGTCTGGGCATCTCTTAGCCCAGTCAATTTGACACATGAGAATAACGGGCACAGTGAGTATTTGTCACAATTTTTTTCATTCCAGGCTTCTGTATTTTTTTAAAAAGATTTTATTTATTTATTTGACAGACAGAGATCACAAGTAGGCAGAGGCAGGCAGAGAGAGAGAGGGGGAAGCAGGCCCCCTGCTGAACAGAAATCCAGATTTAGGGCTCGATCCCAGGACCCTGGGATCATGACCTGAGCCAAAGGCAGAGGCTTTAACCCACTGAGCCACCCAGGTGCCCCAGGCTTCTGTATATTTTAATGTAGACTTGTGGCAGGAGACTGGTTTTGTGTGAGTTTGCCTGGGAAAGAAAGTGGAAGTCACACTATCTTCTGGGACTCACAATCTGCTCATGCGCCCAAGGCTGAAATTTGTTATCACATCTCAATCCTGGGACCCACAATCAAGGCTCATCCTGGGTTTAAAGGAGGACCTGTAAGATGAGAAGCTTTCGGGACTTATGAAAAGCATTCAAATAAAACACCTGCTCCCCTATGAGAAGCTTCAAAGCCAATTTCATCCACTTTTGGCTCTTCAGTTACTGTTCGCAGAGGGTATTTTTTTTACTTTAATCCCCTTCAATCCTGTATATCGCATACCTTACCCCATCTCTTCATTCCTACTTGCTACTGTCCATGTTCCAGGCCTTATCACCTACTGCTTGGGCTGTGGCATTTGTGGGACATCTAGTGTCCATTTTATCCCCTTCCGAGCCATCCAAGTGCTCGCTTTAAAGTGGGCAGCTGGTCATGTTAGTCCGTTTTGGGAACTGCTTGGTGGGTCTCTATTGCTCTCTGAGAGGCAGTCCAGGTTCGTGAACACAGCACACGAATTCTCCTGGGACCTGGCTCTTGCTTACTTCTCCAGCACATCTCACTCCTCACACTCCAGCAGCTCTATCTGCTTGCAGTCCCCAGTATTTCCTCTGGGGTTCTTCGTGTCCCAGCTTTTGTGTGTGCTAATCTTTCTCCCAGAGATGGACTATCTATGTCTTACTCCTGGGCCATCCATTCTTTCACAGTCAACTCAAACCAGAGACCCTTCATCCCACCCAGCTGGGGCGGCATGGTCTCCTTTTTCATCCATGCCTCTGGCTCTGATTAGACTGAACTTCTTGAAGCCTGGGTTCAGATTTGAGTCATTCTTCCATCTATAACTTCCTCTGTGCTAGAGGATAACAAGTGTTCAATAAGCATGGATAGACTTAAACAGAAGAGACAACACTTACTAGTTGACTAGTTTGGGTTTCATTTCATCTTGGTTTTTTGTTTTTTTTTTTTTTTTGCAAGTCCGAGATGGAATGAAATGAAATGGCCCAAACGCCATGACCAGAAGGGGTGCAGGAAGTCAAAGACTATGGAAAATCTGCAGATAGCCATCTCTTCCTGAATGACTGAATTCAGTTCAAATGATTAAAACCCTTAGGATGGGATTCATTTTTGTAGAATGGATTCGTGACAAGGATTTTCTATAAAGATAGATTTTTTTCCAGAGAAACAAAATTGAACACTTTAGTCCAAGAATTTAAATGAGGAAAAATAATCCTACTTAAAAGGCAAATTGACCAATATCCTTCCTCTTTTCTCTTATTAATAAAAGAGTTTACTCGGAAACTCTGTAAGAAATTGTGTAAGAGATTCACAAGGATCATTAAAGTCTCTACGAGACATTCACTTTCACTTTGTAAAATTGGCTATACCCTCAAAATGGTATCCCATAAAAATGGACTTTTTGGGGCTCTTATATATATGAATGGGTTTTAGTCGCACAGTGGTGCCATTCATTTTATTTGGCCCATTTATTGCAAGTACATTCTAAATTTGGCCTTAATTATTTTTCCTTTCACAAAAATATTTTGTGGGCTCTTTTTGAACCCCGACTACTTCCTTCTTGCCCCTTAAGACAGAATCCAGGAGTGTTACTTTTGTTCTCTTCTAATTAAAATAATTGCTTGGTTCCTTTTAACTAGATTCGTGCAGTTATTAGCCTAATACATGGATGGGTGCCATGGAGTGCTTGAGAAACAAAATGAAAAGTGATCGTGTAGCTTCACATGAAAAAGATTGTGCAGTGCCAAGGAGCATTACTCCTTTCAGCTGGCATTTTATAACGGCCTTTAGTAAACCTGGCCTCCCCTTGCCCCCATACCCTCACTAAAAGACTATTAAGTGAAAGAATGGTTCTATTTTCTCCATTAGGTAGACAGTGAACTCACTACAATTTGAAGAGAGGCTCTTGATATGCTGGGTATGGCCCAAAGACTGGGGGACTGGTTTTAATCTCTGCCCCGGCTTTGTCTTTCAGAATAACTGCAATTGAAGGATAAATGCTCCGTGTCCTCTCTCTGCCAGTTGGCGTTTATCAGAAGGCACTGGAAGAAGAGGGACAAAGGTGCCTGGGTGTATGTGTTCACCAAGAGTTGTCAGGACCTTGATTCTATAAGGAAGTTGTAAACTAATGTTTTTGACGTCAAGATGTTTCTGGAAGTGGAGGCAGTTCAAAAGTTTGGCAAACACAGGCCTGCAGGCTAAGTTCAAACTATTGCTGGTTTTTGTAAATAAAGATTTATTGGAACACAGCCACACCCATTAGTGGATGGGTTGTCTACTGTGGCGTTTGCGCTACAATGTGAAGCAGTAGTGGCCTAAAAGATTTACTGTCTGGTTCTTTCCAGAAAAAGTGTGCTGACTCTTGATACAGTCCATCCAATGCACTGAGTATTTATGAACGCACTACTCCCTGCCGAGAAAGGTATTTATTGGAATTTCTTTTAAAGATTTTATTTATTCATTAGTCAGACAGAGATCACAAGTAGGCAGAGAGGCAGGCAGAGAGAGAGGAGGAAGCAGGCTCCCCGTCAAGCAGAGAGCCCGATGCGGGGCTCGATCCCAGGACCCTGGGATCATGACCTGAGCCGAAGGCAGAGGCTTTAACCCACTGAGCCCCCCAGGCGTCCCTTATTGGAATTTCAATGGGGGTCCTCATTTGATGAGATGCTGAGGGATTTTGGTAATGTGCTTAGGTTATGAGTGTTCAGTAGTGGTGAACAGACAGCAGGAAGTGAGGTGGATTTGGGGCAAGACATTATGGTTTGAGAAAGAGGCTTTGCCATTAATGTCTCAGTGGCAAGTCACTGATCGTGGCTGGGCTGTTCCTGTTAGATAACAAGATTGCTCTACTATGTGGAGAAGGTGCTGAGATTTCCAACGTGGAATGTACCTTGATTTACTCCTTCAGGACCTTATGGTCAACATTATGGATGTCTGCTTCCAGGCCAAAAGATGGGCACCCTTTGCCACCAGTTGGTAGTTGGATGGGTCAAGTGAGAGAATGTGCATCCCAAGCATTCCCTAAAATGTAACGTAAGATGCTCTATTTGTGACATATGAAAATATCAGGGTAAGTGTTGTTTCTGTCTGGCACATGAAGAAATGATGCAGCCTACCCAAGATCAAGTAGTCAGCCAGCAGAGGACCTGGAGGCTAGCTCTCTTGCTTTAAGTCACCATTCTTTCCAGTATACCATATGCTTCTTTGCATCATGCTTCTTTCCATGGTTTCAGAAATGCTCAGTTCTTTAGTTCATTTCTTTATTCTTTCATTCACTATTGAACGTTCTTTAAGAGCCTGCTATGAATGGAAAAGGAGCTGGATGTTTCAGGAAGAGTGAGGACTATGTAAAAAGAGTTAGAAGACCCTTATAATAATTTTATTCTTGGACCCCTGTGGCTGGAAACCTCCAGAAGGATGTAGATTCTCCTCTTGAGTTCCCCTGCCCTGCCCAAGGAGCTGGACCTTATTTGTGATATGGAGAACAAGAAAGTAGATTGGATGAGAAAGGGAGAGCAATCCTGTCATCCAAAAGGGTTACCTGACTTGTTGTTTTATGTAGTGTGTGTGTGTATGGTATGTATAAACATCATGAAAGTAAAGAGAAAGAGGGATTCTGAAGTGTTGATAGCAGATTTTACCAGCAACTAAAGGATGGAGACAGTCTAGGTTTGGAGGATTTGCAAGTTAGGATTTTGTATATAAAGTCCGAGGGAATCCATATCAGAGGAATTTTCCAATATGAATTGTCCGATTAAATGACATAAATTAAACATGCCAGATGTGGATTTATTTTATCGCACTGTTAAATACAGCCTTCATTCAGATTGTATTCATTCAATGATGTGTCTTGTAAGTTTTGAAATGATGATTATCAAATGTGCCTGGAGGAAGCAGCTTCCACCAAAATATTAAATTTGCCTTGTCATGGTAAGAGAAGTGAAATTCTTGAAGTTTCTGTGTTTGACACTAGCTGTTTTAACAGGGAAGTTTGCCAGTATTTTCTTCATATTCAGTGTTGTTGGCTACTTGTTTTTTTCGGTTTGTCTATGACCCTAAGTCTATGATTCTCTGAAGCAAATATGCTGGTGAAGTTGCCTGATAAAAAAGCAAACCTTCCAGAATCTTCCATTGGAGAATTGTCACCTGCAAAGACCTCTGAGAGGTAGAGTAGAAAATTCTGCCTTATTCTCCTCTCCCTCCCTTTCCATAAGTCACTCACAGCCCTGCCAACTGAATTTGGAGGTGGTGCTATCTGATTCTGCAACTCATTAATGAAGCCATGTTACTTCTCGGATATTCCCAGGATCCAGGATGCTGCTGTCTTAAGAAATGTAATTTGGTTCAGCTCAGAGAAAGCATATTCATAGCAGGTCTCAGCCTTGATACAGATAATACTTTTCATCTGTAAGAAATTTGTAAGCATTAACTAATTTATTTAAGTTCCCTGTAATTGAGCAAATTTTCTTCGGTTTGCTGTGGGAAAACCCTTCTTTTTCTAATTCTAATCTTTCAGCAGGTATTCTCCTGAAACCTTGTCACCATGCTGGAAATGTTTTGTAGAGGGGAAATACATCTTTGAACACAGTGTAATATTTCACTGAAATAGATGACCTCCATTTCCTCCGTGTAGAGCCTATTTTTAAATGTTTAGACAATGTTCTGGAAAAAAAGTGAAATCTCCTTGAAAACTGTGGGAACTGTTATTGCATTACTTCAGCCCCCATTCCTGCCACGACTATGGGCAGTGTTCTCCAGGGCTTAGAGGTATTACTTTGGGTCCCCCAGAAAGGAGAACTGGAGGAAAACCCAAGTGCTGTCTTTTTCACGGAGAGTTCAGTGTCAGAGTGGGACAGGCTGGGGAGAATGGTGGTCAGGCTGAGATGAAAGGAACAAATACAATCGTGTGTTATCAATGTGGCCCCAGCTTGGCATGGGGTGTAACCAACTGCTCTCTCCTTGGGATCATGGTTGGCTAGACAGTGGTCCTCCAAAGAATTGTCTGCATCCTGATTCCTAGAACCTGGGGATGTTACCTTCTGTGCCAAAGACTTTGCAGATGTGATTAAGGATCTTGGGATGGAAGGATTGCCTTGGATTATCCGAGTTGGTCTGAAATCCAATGGCAGATGTCTTTAGAAAACGGAGGCACAGGCAGAGGTGCAACTGACAGATGAGAGGGCAGGGTGGCTATGGAGGTGGGGCTTGGGCACTCACCAGAAACTGGAAGAGTTGAGGATGGGACCCTCCCCTGGAGCCTCTCTGCACAGCCCCTGTTGGCATCTTCGCCATATTGAGGGCAGACTTCTGCAGTCATACATCCCTGTTGCTTTCAGCCTCCATGTTTGTGGTAATTTAGTATAGCAGCCATGGGAAACGAATGTTGGGAGGTCTCAGGATAGACTAATAGAGGAAGGACAGCGAAAGAATTTATTTGCTACTTCCAACCATTGATTGGGGAACAGTTTTCCTCATGGGACATTGACACCACTTTGTGTGCCCCTCTTTTTTTTTTTTTTAAAGATTTTATCCATTGATCTGACAGACAGAGATCACAAGTGGGCAGAGAGGCAGGCAGAGAGAGAGAGAGGAGGAAGCAGGCTCCCTGCTGAGCAGAGAGCCCGATGCGGGGCTTGATCCCAGGACCCTGAGACCACGACCTGAGCTGAAGGCAGAGGCCCAACCCACTGAGCCACCCAGGTGCCCCTTGTGTGCCCCTCTTACCTCTGGGTTGAGTGTGGTTGGGTGCAGAGTTTCTCTAGAGTGTCTCATGCTTCAGGGATAATGGGGAAGCTCCAGAAAGGGAGGACAGAGGCCAGCCAAGCAGATGCAAGAAGGGGCTCCATTTATATGCTAAAGTTTGTGGCCTGGAAGCTGGTAGAAGCAAGTAGCTGAGATCCCAGAGCAGCGAGGCCAAGTCACCACCTGAGAGGTGGCATAGAAAAGGGTTGGAAATGATGATCTCCTTGGTTCTCACCACAGCGCCATGAAGCAGATCTGGATGATCTACTCAGTAGGCACTCATTCTCCAGTCTTGATTAGCATGAGCTTCTGGAACTCACTGTCACTCAGGGTTGCCTGTCTCATCTTCAAATGCAGTGACTGAAATCCTATCCTTCAGTTGAGTCGAAACCCCCTTTCACAGATGACTCTGTGAGTGGCTCTAGTATTACTTCTTGAGGCACATAACGTAAAGCTCATTCTTGCATGTGAAAACTCCCTCCAAATATCTGAAGACAGGTTTGATCCTTCTTCTCTCCACCAAGCAGAGCACACTCCATTTCTTCAACTCTGGCCCAGTGGAACAGCTTTCTCTTTGTGGCTGGTGGCTGTCCCCTGTCCCTCTTTTGGACATTCTGCAGTTTGTCTTCCCACAGGGAAGCTCCCAGAATACACTGGGACTTCAGGAATGGTCTCCTCAAGCACAGAGGGGTCTTTCCTCCTTGGCGCTTATGTCAATTATTGTAGTCAGAACTTGTTTTTATTTTATTTTATTTTTTTTTGCCAAGCATATCCTTTTTAGTTGCATTAAGCGCGGTGTTGGTTACAGTGCTTCTCACACATGTGTACGGGATGTAGGAGCAGGTGTTAGTACTGAAGGTGCCCCCCCCAAGAGCTCCAAAGAAAGAATCGATCAGTTTGCAAGTGGTGTTACTGTATGGTAGAGATCAAAGTGCCACCCCATGTCATGGCAGATAAATAGTCACAGTTTTATGCAGAATTAAGGTCAGTCGAGGCTTCCTACAGGTCAGTACCAACTGGCCATTCTCAGCCAACTTGCCCTGCCACCATCCTTCATCCTCAGAAGAAACAGCCAACCAACCAACCAACCAACCAACCAAACCCAATTCTGGAGCACCTCCGGGGATGAAGGAGATCTACCTGGGTTGAGCAGGCAGAGCTCCCCTCCTGGTCCCATCCAGGACCCGAGGATCTTCTGCAGGAAGAGCTATTACCATGGGTTAAGAAGGCCAGTGGACATGAGTTTTAGATCCATTATCTGCTGTCTTCACAGGAACCCTGCAAGGTAGACATGATAGTCTTCATTCTACTGATAGACAAGTTAAGGCCCAGTTCAAAGGAACCTTCCTGAAGTTGTAGCGTAGCAGACCTAGGGTTGAGCCTCAGGGGGGCCAGCCTTTCTGTGTGGTGGTCAAAATGATTTTGAAGCTGTACTTGAGGGGAGGGGGAGTCCTTGGACCTCTGCCAGTGCACTGAGCCTTGAGGAGACCCTTCCAGGCCACCTGAAAGAACTGGGGAGCACACAGTTGGCATTAAATAGCTTAGGCTCTGTAGGGTCTCCCTCAATGACCGGGTCTTCTGGTGTCATATGTGATAGGAAACATTCCTGCCATGTTCTGGCCCAGCCTCCACAGTTTACAGACTTGGGACTTTCTTTGGCCCAGTATCCATTCATTAAGTGCCTTCTGGGTCTCTTGCATAAGCCAGGGTAGAGATGGAAGAACAGATGCCCTTGGCTTAGGTCATGCAGCCTGGGAGTACAGGGGTTTGACTGAGGGTCTCAAAGGTCTAGGTCACTCAATCTGATCCTGCAGAGATGCCAGTAGCACTTGAACTTCCTCTGGACATCTACCCAGACCAGGGTGCTCTTGACCCCATGACACGGGACAGTAGTTTATGAAGCGTTAGCCACCTTTTTTACCTCTAGGATTTTTCTTTTCACTTTTACCTCATGCAGGCAACTAGGCCAGTGACTACTTGTTTTGGGTTAGGGAAGTGACAGTGAAAAACGGGTCTTCGCCTGGTCGTGGCAGATTCTTTAAGTTGGCAGCCTCACACCCCTCTTAACTGGTTATTTCCTATAACAGAGGCTAGATACCAAACATTTAACTTCCTGCCACCCTACAGATTGGAATGGGCAGATGCCTCCAGTGATGAGTGTGAAACACAGGCCCCTTCCTTCCCGGCCGGCTTTGTCCCGCTTGTCTGGCGTGGGTTGCTCAGGGGACAGCTGTCATTGTTAAACAGGGGCCTGGCTGGAGGCTAAGAAGAATCTGCCTGCTTCCTTGACTGCTCCTTTGAGCACTGTGCCCGATTTTTTGGTTGTGTCTCACAATAAATTTCGATTTGGCCAAACCTCTGTTGTTGGGTTTCTGTTACATCCTTCCAGATGCGAGGCTTACCCAGTATACTGTTCTGTTTTGCTACAGCTGTGGGGGAATGAAACACTTAGGGCCCTGCTGAAGAGTGGAGAGAACAAGTCTGGGGACATTTCACACTCATGATGGTGGGGGAAGGGGAGTGGGAGAAGGACATCTGTCCTTGGCGTCTTGACACCTGAAAGGGACTGGAAGGGTAGAACCCAAGGGTGTCCAGGTCGGCTTCAGCCAAAGACATATGAGAACCAGGTAGGGGGACTGAGTGATGTATCAGAGGTTGCCTGCATAGACAGCTGGCACCAAACCCTGCCAGCCTTTCCCCTACCACGTCTTAGAACTGAAGACTCCGCAGAGCTTGGCCATGGCTGAGGCAAAGGTGAGACCCCATGACTGAGTTTCTGCCACGTTGCAAGAATGAGGCTTCAAAGTAGACATGATATTAAGTTATTACAAACTTATATTTTTAATGCCTGGTTGTGGACTGAACTGAGCACCACCTCTGTGTTAGCCATTGGGTAGAACCCCTAGAAGCACTCTTTGCCAGGCTGAAATGGATGAGTCATGCTGGGTGAACCTTCTAGTGGGCTTGCCTCTACTCCTGCATGAGGGCCCTGTCTAGGGGACAGTACCAGGCTGAGCGATGGGGCAGGGCTGTTCAGGGTTTCCGGGGTCTCAAGCTGACCTCTCTGATGGGGCCCCTGTTCTCTCTCGCAATCCCTGAAGGGCTTCTCAGTGCCCAGCCTGCTTCTGCCCAGCAGGTGGATTCAGCCTGGAGGCCCTGGGAGGGTGCGCAGAGAGAGGAGGTTTGTCTCTCTGTCCTCACGGAAATGTTGCCGAACACTGCTGAGGTGGAGAGGGAGAATTCAGCAAATCAGTTTTGATTTTGGAGATGATTATAATTAAGCCAAATCGTTTCCTGCCTTCTTTCAAGGCTGCCACTTTTCCAACTTTCCATTCAATTAAATGCTGCTCATTTGAGCAGCAGCCCTGTGGTTACCCAGTACTCTCTGAGCTGGCTGGCAGGCTTTGAGGGCTTCTCCACCATGTGACCTTGGGCAAGTCACTTCATGGATCTCTGCATCCTCTGTAGACCGTGGTGGATGACAGGACCTCCTCCTTGGGTTGGGAGAGGGGCAAAGCTGTGGGAATGGGGCTGGGGCAGAACACACAGTCGGTGAGGGCCTGAGCATGTGCTTTCTCACCTGACGCCCTGTCGTTCCGTAGGAGGCAGGGACACTCGGCATCATCAGGAAACAGCAGCGTCACCAGACACAAATCTCGTGCTTTCCTTCTGACAGTCATCAGGGAGCAACAAGTCCATGTTCATGGCTCTGCCTTGGTGCCTACTGAATAGCGTTACTATTTTGTATTTTGTTTTAGAGGAGGAAGTTTGCTTCAGTTGACTACCTTGTACTTCCTGGAAAGGTGATTTCTTTTTCATTTCTTTCTGTTTTGTTTGTTTGTTTTGTTGTTGGTTTTTTTTTTTTTAAGATTTTATTTATTTATTTATTTGACACAGAGAGAGAGAGATCACAAGTAGGCAGAGAGGCAGGCAGAGAGAGAGGAAGGGAAGCAGGCTCCCCAGCGAGCAGAGAGCCTGATGTGGGGCTCGATCCCAGGACCCCGAGATCATGACCTGAGCTGAAGGCAGAGGCTTTAACCCACCGAGCCACCCAGGCACCCCTTTGTTTTGTTTTTAGAGAAAGAGAGAGAGAGCAGGAGGGGCAAAGTGAGAGGGAGAGAGAGAACCCCAAGCAGACTCCTTGCTCGGCGGGGAGCTTGACCCGGGGCTCCATCTCAGGACCCTGAGATCATGACCTGAGCCAAAATCAGAAGTCAGACGCTGAACCGACTGAGCCCCCAGGGGCCCCAGGAAAGTTGGTTTCTTTCTCACGGAAGGGAACCTTCTCTTCCACCCCTGTAGGGGCTTCCAGAGATGGCTGAATTCTATCGCAGGGTTGAACTCCCCATCAGAAAGTCAAGTATAGTTGGAATAAACCTTTAAAAATGAAATTCCTAATTGCATTATTTATGGTTACACCTTCATTTCTTTGTTCCATTCTAATAGTTTCCCTATTTTGGATGATGGTGATCTGTTGCTCCTCATTACAGCACTCCCCCCACCCCCAGCGCCGCTCCGCCCCCAACAAGGAAGGGCTCTCCCTGATGGTTGGTTGCGCAGAAAGGCTGTATTCCAGTGAGCTCCTTCCCTTCATTCATTATGCTGAAATCATATTTCTAGAGGACAGAGATGAATGCTGTGTACTTATCTGATTAAACTGCCTGTTGTTTTAAATCTATTTTCACCGACTTTTTCCTTCTGATAGACATTCAATGACACAACACATTAAAAATTGTATCTGTATCAGTGGTTCCCTCCTTTGTATTTATATAGCATGTGCGCATGTGTGTGCATGCCAGTGAGCAGGTCTAACCCAGCGGTCCCCTCTTAGGATGGGTGTGTATTCAACAATTATGAAATAGTTGCCCCTTTGAAAAAAGAGGGATTGGATCATATGTTTTATTGATCGGTTAGAAAAATCGCACCGTTGTGTGAACACCAAACATATAAATTACATTAAAATGAAAAAGTACAAAGAAACGCTGTTTACCAAAGGCTTTTTACTGGAGTGGCAGAGTCTTCATTGTCATGGGCAGTTCGGCAGGTCTCCCTTCTGGGCCATTTTCCGAGTCTTTTTGCTGTTCAGCAGGCCCTGGGGATCAGGACTGAGTGTATTTTCGTCCTTGCCTGCTGGCGTCATCAGAACCTCCATTTATCTCTGAGTTCTTTGCCCCCACTTTACCAAAAGAATAATGCCTCCCCCGGAATTACGCAAAAATCAATGGCGAAGTTAATTGAAATCTGGATCTCTTAATGTTTTCCTCTTTCTTAAGTGATGGCTTGGTTTCTGAAAAGTGAGGTTTAACTCAAAGGACGGCTTTAATTGAGGGTGAGTGAATTGGGAGGTGAGCGAAAGTAGAGGTAGATAATTTTCCAAGAGACTGAAAGATAGTGTTTGCATTTAGGATTTCATTTCCTTTCAAGTTTTACACTGGGGCTTAAGGAATGTTACCAGATGAGAAGAATGACCAGGGCCGCTGCTCTGTTGTCTCTTTAGAGGGCTGGAAATGCTTTGAAGGAGGCCGGCCTCTTCCCTTTCCTCCCACGGGGCCAGGGAGAGCAAGAGGGGCGAGAGAGAGAGCGGCAGAGGACTTCCTGCCACCAGAAGGGGGTCAGCTTCTTTATTTTAAAGATTCTCCACTTTTTTGGTGATTGACATATTCATATTATAGGGATTCAGGCCTGTAATTTGGCTTAATGCTGGCCATACTCGTTATATTTAAAACAGTTTATAATGCTCAGAGTAAACTCTTTTGCGGGATTCTCATGCCAGATTGCAGAGGCAAATGTGACCGGTATTTTAATCTCTACTTTGCAGAGGAAGACACGGAGACTCCAGTGGGTTAGAATTTGTCCAAGATGACCCAGCAGGAGGCGGGGGATGCCAGACTCTTAGGGAAAGGGATAGGGGGTCAAGGCCCAGGCACCCACCTTGATGGGGTTCCTGACTGTGGGGTAGACAAGATTCAACTTCAGCCAGTGGGGAACAGGCGGTATCCCTCTAGTGCCCTCGCTTAGTGCCAGTCCGGCCCCTGAGCTTCGCAGTTCAGTGTGCTGGATCTGACTCTCATTGGGATCTTCCAAAAATATTCAGACAAAGGACTCCGAAAGGCATCTGGTCAAGCTTTGCGAGGGGAGAAAACTTATCCTCTGATTCCCGAAGCCCTGAAGTCAGGGATTTGATTATGCTTATCATGATCTCAGCTTCCACCGCTCCAAATGTGATTAGTTTTGTAATTAGTTAATGTCATTACCTGTCATCAAATCCAGACAATGTTGGTCTCTGAAACCTCCCGTGGCAGAGAAACCCACAACCTGACATCTTTTCACTGTTTAACACTGAGTTTCTTTAAGAATTCTGGCAACTGTCCCCTCTTTCCTAGACCACAGGTCTGAAAGTTAGGGGAAAGATGTATTTCTTGTGTTTCTTTAAGGCAATTTAAAATTCTTCAGTCCGCTTCCCAAAACTTTTCTTCACTCCAAGCAAAGCATAAATATAATCTTTTCAGCAAATCTTATACCCCACCATATTTTCCTTCTTATGTATGTTGGCTATATTTTGCTTTGGGCGGAATGGCCAAAATAAGAACCAGTTTACCGTAGGGAAACACCCTGTTAAGAACTATTTTTACCTTATATAAAATGCTGCGTGTCTTATTGCTTACTTGCTGTTAAATGCTGGGAAAATGGTTTTTCTTCTTTGCTTCTATTCAGCCATTCAACACATATTCTCCAAGTGTCTGTTGTGTGCATGTACTTGGGAATACAACAGAGCACCGATGAGCTGAAATCCTGTCTTGTGGGAGCTTACGTTCTAGTGGGGGAAGGTAGATAATAGGAAATGAATATGTTGAAGTAAAGTACACAGTATGCAGGTTGGACAATTTCCATTTGCGCCCCTAGACCCCCTCTCTCCCCTTTACCACCCTGCTCCATGGAGAGTCCTGGGAAAGGAGGTCACTAAAGTTTGCATCAGTGGCTTCTTTGCCCCCACCATCGTCTGGCTGTGTCAGGATCTGGAAACTGAGGCACAAGAGAGTGAGGTCGAGGTACTGATGACCAATCTGCCCCCCTCTGCTGGCCCAAGGGTAACATAATCGCTTTTCTATCTGGTGGGAGTCAGCCCTCCCCAGTGCTGCGTCAAGCCCAGGGGTGATATCTGCTCACCAGGTTTTGGTTTTCTTAACCCTCATGACACCTCTGTAAGCAGACCTTTCGTCGGCCTCTCCCAAGTCACCCATTTGAATGAGCCCTCTGTCTCTCACCAGGACCCTGACTGCCACAGCAGGTTAGAAGACAAGGCCACGGAACAATGCCATTCATCGGCTATATTGCTTGCTCTCCCATGTGTACTTTTGGACTAAATGTCATCAGACTTCAGGTCTCATGGCTCCCTTACGACTCAGCATCTCCTATAGTGTGAGGGGGCCGCAAATAGCTGATCGTTCCTCCACCAGTCCAGCAAGCCTCCAAAAGCCTACAGGAAAGTGTAGGTCCCTGAAATGTGGTCCTTGAGACCCTCCCCAGCCCTTCCTCCTGCCCCAACAGCTCTCCCTTTGCCCTGTGCCCTAGCCCACCATGTACTTTTATTCCTCTGCGATAAAGAGCTAGTTCAAGAGCCCTCTTAGAAGACTTTGCTGATTGCGCCATTTTGAGGAAGGAAACTATTTATAAATATATAGAACATATATGTATTTAAAGGTTTGACTGAATTAAATTTCTTGATGACAAAAAAAGCTCATGCTGACCGTAGAGAACACAAAGTACAGCACTTGGGAAAATTCATTTTACTCTCATCTGTAGGTACCACAAACATGCTGGATGTATTCAGGAGGGGAGCTTTGAGGAGCTTTGAGGGGAACACATTTATATGTTGCCAGGCCACCTCTGTTGACCAATGCCTTTTTGTTTTCTAAAGAACTTTTATAGAATCTTGGACTCTGCCCAGTTCACACCGGCCTGAACTGCCCACTTAAGCCAAACCAAGTATTTTCCTTGTCTGCATTGGAGCTTATTGCTTGGGTTTGGGAAGTGAACTTCGGCTCCCTTCTCCCCGGTTCAGGGCATCTCCTCCTCATGAAAACAGGGTCCAGGGATTCAGATGGCCTGGAGTGTGCCCCATGTTTGTGGGTGGTGTATATACTTATCACCTTCCTGCTGGAAACCCCTGACGGGTGCTGTCCGGTCAAGGAGCTTTGCTCCTTTGTAACTCTCCCCCTCCCCACCCCTTCTAGAGACTTCTGTGTGTGTTAAGGCCACATTATGGTGCCCTGCGCAAAAAGCCCTTAAAATATGAAACCCCCCACTTCTCTTGATAGAAATGATGCAGAAAGAAAAAAAAAAAGCATAACAGCTTTGTTACCTGATGGTACTTATTAGTTAGCTTCCCTCAGAAACAGTATTGAGAGATTTCATGTTGATTTAAGTTAGACTTGGGGAATTCGTCAACAAAAGCCACTGATTGAATGCCATTCATATGTTCCTTTTTTTCCCCCAGTCTAAAATAGATGAAATAAGGATAATAGTCTTCATTTGATAATGCACTCAAGAATCATTCAATATAAGTTTTAGTTTAAAACTTCCAGTTTCCAGCAGCCTATTTAAAACATGTGCGTGCACACACACACACACACACACACACACACCCCAGTCTGGCTAAGAAATATCCTCAGGAAACCAGCCTGGAAGAACAGAGGGTGAAACATGAATGAGCTATTTAGCTTTTCTTGGAAAATGGCATAATTCTCAGAGGAATGAAAGGCCAAGCATTCCCCAGATTTTTGTCAGGCACATGTACCAGTCCACAAAATGCTGGAACCCCAAACACAGAATCTGGATTGATTTCAATCTCAGTAATTCAGGTGTTTGTGGCAGAGAAGAAACACCACCCAGAAGGCAGCATCCTGAGTTACCAGAAGTTTTGGGTGCAATAAAATTTTCGGCAACACTTTCAGCTTCTTCCACACAGGGATAGTAAGTTAGTCATTCAGTTCACAGAAGCAGAACGTTTTACTATTTGAAAAAGAAATCCCGAATCCACCAACATTTGGGATTAATATGCTGAATTAATGTATTTTTCTAAGGTCGGGTAGATCTAGCTTCAATCTGCTGGTATCTTTATTTTTTTAAAAAAATATTTTATTTATTTATTTGACAGAGAGAGAGACACAGCGAGAGAGGGAATACAAGCCAGGGGAGTGGGAGAGGGAGAAGCAGGTTTCTTGCTGAGCAAGGAGCCCAATGCAGGACTCCATCCCATGACCCTGGGATCATGACCTGAGCAGAAGGCAGATGCTTAACTAACTGAGCCACCCAGGCGCCCCTGCTGGTATCTTTATTTCGATAGCTCTGGGAAGTGTTTGTTGAGCGTCTGTCTGACTGGTGGTATGCGGTTTCATTGTGTTAGATGGTGCGAACCGTGGGAACTCACATTGCTATCTCCTGCTTTCAGGGAGCTTGTGATCCAGCCAGCGAGACTGGACAAATACTTATGAAACAATCAGTGGATAGCACAAGGCACTAAATAAAATATGTGAATGAGTGTGGGGCAGGAATTGAGGAGAGAGAGAGAGAGACAAATTGTACTAAACTGTTACAGACAAGGCTGTGGGCATGGGGATACAGGCCGGGAGGTGGTTTGTGTAGGTTGAGGAAGAGAGGTTGGTTTATCAGGCTGAGACTTAGTGAGAGAAAAGCCACTAATTGAAAGAAAAATAAATTGAATATCCAGGTGCCTGGGATTTCTTAAAAAAAATTAACATCTTCACATTCATGAGCTATTTCTAATAATAACCACATGACAAGTTATCATAGCTCCCATTTTGGATATGAGCAAAATGAGACTTAAGGATATTAAATAGTCTTGAGCAAAGACCATACTGAGGGTGGCGGCTACACTAGGGTTGTCTCAGGGCCACCGAAGAGGTCTGCCTATTTACTTCCCTCGCTTCCAGTTAGAGCAGCAAGAACTCTGGTCAATTGTGTTTTGCATCTTGCATAGGGAATGAAGAAATGGATGGGAAATTTTAGGTGTGAAAACAAAAACCCATCTAGATGTTTGCTGAGCTTTGGAGCCAAAGAGGAAGGGGAGGATTGATCATGTTGGAGTCTCAATGCTCGAGGTAGCCACAGCGACTGTCACCCAGGGGGTCTTGGCAGTGGGGACCCTGGCAGGCGAGGTGGAGGTCTTCTTCCTCCAATCAAAGACAGTTTGTGCACAGGTTCTGCTATCCTGGGGGGAGAGGTCCCAGAAAGTTCTCTACTCAGAAAAGAGTCGAAGAACATGTGGTAGATGGCTAGTTTTCCCTAAATCTGTCCTCCTTTTCTCCCCGGACATGAAGTCATTCAGCTAGAGACTCTACTTCCCAACCTCCCTTTCTGGACAGAAGATTAAGTCATGGCCTATGAGACGTGAGCAGAAGCGATGTGTGCAACTTCTGTTTCTGGTCTTCAATGGAACGAGCTCTTTCTAGGCTTCCTCTCTTTCTCCCTTCCTGCGGGCTGGAACTTGGGTGTGCTGGCAACCCCATTAAGCCAAGCAGATGCTCAGTGCCCTGCAGGCCAGGAGGCAAAAGGAGGGAAGAATCTGGGTCTCTTTGTCACTGTGTGAAACAGAACATACCACCAGCCTCGACTGTCCAACTCCGGAATGTGAAAAACAAAACAATTCGATCCTAGGCAACACTGTTGAATAATACAGAACATTTCTGGGCCGGAGAGCAGAGAAACTATTTCAAGTCAATATCTTATCTTCCCTCTTTTCCCCCTTCTTTCCCTCCTTCCATAAATATTACTTCCACAAATATTCCCAACTCTATACCAGCAACGCTCAAGTTACAAAAGAGTCATGTTCCTCCCGTGTCAGAACCTCCATTCCAGCAGGGAAGAGAGACAAAGCAAGCAGACAGACATAAAATTAAAACACCGACAGACTGGAATACATGTTGTTAAGGATATGCACTCGGGTTTGGGATATACACGACTGAGCGAGAGAAAGCCGCTCTGGACAGCAGGGGCAGGGGGAGCCTCCACGGGGAGGAGGTGTTTCAGGCAAGTCTGAAAGGAAGACAAGAAGCAAGACGTGCAGAAAGTGGGGGCACGCCTTTCCGAGTGGACGGGAGCACGTGCAAAGGCCCCAGACATGGAGGAACTTCTCGAGTACAAGGAACCGGAGGCAAGGTTGAGAGTGGAGAGAGACACAGTTCTTTTTGGCAGCCTGTGGGGGGCTGGTGTTCCAGTGGCTCTTGAAGGGTTTTAACAAGAAGGGCCTTGTGTGTTTGGGAGGAGGGAGAGTGCACTCGATTGTTATTTAAGATCATTTTTTTGCCTCTTTATAGAAAAAAGACTGAAAAGGTAAGAATTCCTACAGTTGGCACAACTATGGTAGTCCTAGCAGTGGAGATGGGGACAGGTTATTAAAAAAAAATTACACTCACATAGATAAAAAATGCAGCATAAGGGGATATTCAAAAAATCACAGAAGAATTTCTCTAATCATATAATATTTGAATTCAGGTAAAAAAAAAAAATCAGTACGGGGTGCCTGCCTGCTCAGCCATTAGAGCACATGACTCTTGATCTCAGGGTCATGAGTTCGAGCTCCACGTTGGGTGTGGAACTTCCTTAAAATAAAAATAAATACAAGTCAGTAGTTTGAAGCACTAAGTTGAAAGAGGGTTTTGTCAGCAATTCGCTGTCAGTTCCAACAGGTCGGGAAACGCTGCTTTAGAGTTTAGAAGTGCTGTCATCTTGTTAACATTTGTAGTTTGGGGGTGTGGGTAAGGTTGTTGAAAAGGGGGTCTCCCCAGAGACGCTGAGCATTGCCATTTCTGGGAATTGGAGGGGACATCGCCGTCTTGGGACTTTTGAAAGCGTCTGTGCCCTGGCCTTTGGAATTTCTCCCCCTGGTTTAGAGACAGTGAAGAAGGAAACGGGCACATTTCAATTCATAAAACTTCGCAGACTGTTAAAGCTACCTGTTTTTTTCTCAAGCAAGTGAGGGCTATATTTAAGATCCATCATTTCCTCCAAATATTAATTTTTCTGTGTGAGATTTTGCCTCTTAAAGAGCAATATCCTGACTCCTTTTGAAATAACTATTCACAAGCGGGATCTTTCAGAAAGGAAATGATACAGTTCCCAGACTTGTAGATGTCAATGCCATTATTACTGGGGTGTTCTTTCTAAGGTTTTTTTTCCTTCCCAGCCTTGTGGAGATAGAACTGACATATAACACTGTGTAAGTTCAGGTGTACAGCATGTGGATTTGACATACTTACATAACTTACAGGGCTGAGGTTTTTCACAATTGTTTTTAGAAATAGGACGTTGTTGTTTATGCCCCCCCCCCTTTTTTGGACAGAGAAGTGATATCGGGGCCTGAAACAGACCCAATTAAGTATATTGCGAGATACTCTTTTGTTGGCTGAGGCTTTTTTTGTGCATCTAAGAAATCTCACAAGAAAAAAAGTCCAAGTTTCAGCTTCTGCACATCAGGAAATGGTTAGTGTGTCCCAGGCTCGCCTTACAGACCTGCTGGGGAGGAAAACCTTTCTTTCTCTTCCCTGCCCCCCATCCCTGCCCATCTCTTACCCCCAAAGGATTCTCAAGGGAACCGGGGTACGCTTGAATGCCCCTGGAGAATGGCCACCGTCTGTCCAGCTGCTCCCGGAATCGGCCTTGGAACCATGCTCTCGTGGGGGCAGGAGGGGGAAGAGGGATGCGGGGTCAAACATGGCTGGATTTCCTATGGCAAGGCTTCTTTGCGGGTGCTTTCTCCCTCTGCTCCAAAAACAAAACAAAACAAAAAACCAAACCAAACTAAATCAAACCAAACCAAACCAAACCAAACCAAAACAAAAAAAAAAAAAAGGAGAAAAAGGAAAAGCACCCCTGGAAGAGGCCTGGGGAGTCAGATCAAATGTACTGGCTCAGAGCCAAAGCTTGACTTGTCCCAGCCTGCGTCTCAGACCAGGGACTCCACATTCTCAAGTCTTCATTTCTGTCCAGTTGAAACTGATAGCGAAGGTTAATGAGATTAACGTGGCCAAACACTGCGGGCTTCTGAGAAAAGGAGCCAGATCCGCGCTGGCCACTGTGAAAAAAGCGGTGGGGCCATTCCCTTTGGGGACATTTTCTTGGGCTCTCCTGGAGTAAAACTTGATTGTTTTGTGAGGATTCAAAAGGGCTAGTCCCACCAGTGGCTACCCTCGTAAATGCCTGCTGAGTCCCTGAGTGAGTGCACGTCTTAGTTTATTTTATTTCGCTTCTGACCTTTTCACCAACTTGGCCGAACCCTTGCCACCTTTGCAAATGTATAGCGATTAATATTTCCCGGGATGGGACCTTTTATTCAGAACAGCCGTTGGGGCTGTGATGAAATGCGGTAAAAGGAAGACCTAGTTGAGAACGAACCCCGAGCGCCCTATGGGGCCCGAGAGAGGAACTCTCTCTTTGGTTGGAGGCTTTCAGAATAAAATGGTCTCGAGAAAGGCGGCGAGGAGGGAAACGTCGGCCTGTGCGTTTATGAGCATTTTAAAAAAATGAAATAGAAGCGAAAGGAGGAGAAGGAGGAAGAAATTTTGGTAAATCTATAAAGTCTCCACAATTTATGAGAGTTTAAAAGGCAATTTCTTTTTAAGGGGCCAATTCCTAATTTCCCACATAAAAGTATGGGAATTGAATGGTAAATCCTTCTGTGGCGACAGGACCCCTGAAAAGAGGTCTGAAAAAGAGTTACTGTTCCTCTTCCATTCACGTCTCTTGAAAGCCCGTGGATGTGAAACCGCCCTGGAACACACAGCGCTGGGTTCAAAGCTGCCCGGATGACTTTTCAGAAACGATCTATTGTGGTGCTTTGTTTTGTCCAGGTCGCCCTCGTTTTGTTCCGCTCGGGCTGTATCACTCTTCTGCCGCTGCCATTAATCCACCCTGTCTACTCCTCCCCATTCAGAGGCACATTTTACCCCCGCCCCGCACGGGGAGCCCTGGGACCGCGGGGCTGAAAGGCTCAGCGTAGCTGCTGTGGAGGGACCGGGGCAGAAAGGCAAGGGGGCGGGGCGGGGGGCGGGGGGAGGAGCAGGTGGGGTGCTGGGTGCGCAGGCTCACCTGGGTGGTGCGGGTGCCTGGGGAGAAAAGCCCAGGGAGTGGGGGAGGGAGGGGAGCACGCGACGGGAATGGGCTTTATCCGTCTTGGCGGAGCCCGCGCACGTTGGGAAAACCTCTTGCTTGCCCTTGAGCTGCGGGGCCGAGCTGGCCGGTGAGGCCCTGGGAAGGGGAGCTCGGGTAGCCTGCGAATAAAACCGCCCTTCATTTTCAGCTTTGCTTTGGCTAACTTGGTTGCAGCTAAGTAAATAAGCTCCTTGTCGCTCCGGGCGGGGCGGGGCGGGGCGGGGCGGAGGGGGGTGGCGGACAGAAGGCAGCCCGGGATAAAATGGCAAAGGATACGATGGTTTGTAAAAAAGACCATTATATCTGAAATCTGGTGTTTGGGCAGTCACTCAAAATTTGGTTCCCATCCTTGTCTTCTCTTGGAAATATCATTATATTCAATTATATTCTAAATAAGGAAGATGCTTCTTTTTTACTTCTCCGTCCTGCACATCTCTCACTCGTAAGCGCCAGGGGGGCTGCTCAGAAGTCGCGGAGGGTCCTGGGATATGCTGGGTTATACAGTAGTAACAAACACCCCCCCCCCCTTATCAGTGGCTTAACACATTAGTTTGTTGCCCTCACCACACATCCAGTGGGGGTCGGCAGGGGGCTCTGCTCATCAGCCTTGTTCGGGGAGGTGGGACGATGGAGGCTCAGTCTCTACCCGTTCATCTATGATCTCCATGGACAGAAGTAGGTACCATTCTAGGCTCTCACACTGGCAATTAAATCTCTGGCTCAGATGGTGCTTCCCCTAACAACAAAGTCCAGTGGCTGCCCCTTACTGCTGGGGCCACTAGGCTCCCTCCCTGGTTTCCAGGAGAAGGAGGAGAACCAGACATCTGCCAGGACAGATCCCACACACGTTCTCAGGATTCAGCAGAGGGCCGCATAAAAGAACAAAGAACAGGGCTGCGAGCCATTTCCAAAACTTTGATTGATACAAGTCAGGAATTAAACATGTCGAACACAGTGCGGTTCGCCCTAGCCGCCCCTGTCATTCGAGCTGTGCGACCTTAGGCAGGTTACCCAACTTTAATCATTCATAGAGTCAATCAGTGGGTTTGATCGTTGGTTCTCAAATCCGAGTGGGCTTTAGATCACCAGAATCGTATTAGAGCATTAAGAATGGGACCTCACACCCACGCTCTCTGATTCAGTAGGCTTGGGCTTGGGTCCAAGACTTCGCTTTACTGACCAGTTGCCGAAAGATGTTCCTGCTGCTGGTCCAGCGACCACATTTCTCAGATGGTGTCTCCATGAACTCTACAGTTGGATGTAACGAGGAAAGGTAATCTGTCCTATAGGGAATGGGGTAGAATTAGTCGGTGAGGTGGCTTATAACTACGGTAAAGTTTTTGTGTTGAAATTTGACTGGAAAACGATTCACCTGAGCCTCACCAAGGCTTCACCTTTTTCGAGAGCACATTTGCATGTTGGGCTGACACGTATAGTTTAAAGACACATCTCAATTACAAGATGTGGTCCAGACAGTTGCCCTTGTGGGGACAGAGGCGGCCACTCAACTCTGAGCAATTACTTAAAATTAGACTTGTCAAATTTGTTTAGGGTGACCAGGCAAGTACATACATTGACCTGATGTCACTCTTCCCGGAGAGACGCTGTAATGATTTTGTATATCAGTCAAACTATTCAAATACTTACGCTGCCTTCATGCCGTAATCAACATTCTGGTCAGATGTCATCTTTAGAAGCCCTTGGGGATTTGCATCCCTTAATTATTCTTCAATACCCAAACCAAGCATTCTCTAATTGGTGTAAATTGAACGGTGTTCCAGTGCAAACAAGGAGAGGGCACACTGATCAATGATTCCGTGCATGTCTATTGGAAAGCCATTGCCATTAGATCAAGTCACAAATCCTCAACTCCCTTTGCTGCCGTGGAGACACCAGCTCACGGAGCCCGCTGATACTATTTCTACTTAAGTCATCAAGATGGGCAGGCACGGAGTAAGTTGTGACTCCAAAAAAGTCTCATCTTTCAGGGAAAGGGTTAAAAAAATCCATCCTAAAAATGCTTTTCTGTTCTGGTGTCAGAAACCGCATTCAGGAGATTTTTATTGAGAATTCAGCTAGAAGTGTTTCTATCCTCCTGTGATTTGACGTCTGTCTCTCTCTTTCTAAATTGGAAACAATATAAAATTTTTGTTAACTTGTCAAGCCGCTCTCTCCCATGATATCTCTATTTTTTGTTCCTGATAGTGCGCGATCCACCTGATCATACATCCGAACTGTGGTCGGGGTACGTGAAGGAGGGGCTCCCTCTGACTTTTAATATGATCGAGAAAACTTAAGGCACTATACTTAAGCAGCCCAGGAAAAATTCTTCTGGTAAATGCGTCATGCCCACTTTTCACTCTTGTCTCTTTGTATCAGCTCTCTCAAATCGATTATTTATCACTGGGCTGGGAAGAAAGAGAAGCAAAAGGCCCGTCACACGCCCCTGGCTCCGATCTGCTGGTCTTCTGCTCCCACGGCTCAGAAATACTCGAGGTGCGGTGGCTATGTGTGTTCATTTTTCATCTCTCTGGTTTTTGACAAAAATGAGCTGATTCTTGGGGCCAGGAGGGCGGGGGGGGGTCTTTCAAGTTGATTTGAGTTTGAGAGTGGTGCAGGGCCAGATGCTTCCAGTGAGTAGAGGAGTAGAGAGCTGTCAACTTCCTCAATGATCTATGTTACGTTACTTGGATGTCAAGGGCGGCTTCTGGTGGGTAAGCTTGTTTGGGAAGCTCGTCTCCATGTAGGGCGCTGTCATTTACACACGTCCTAACAGAAAGCACGTTGCTTGTTTTCAGCAATCTAGGCAAGGGTTTTGAGGATCTCAGTGCAGGCGTTATGAGGGGTCTTAGACTCGGGGGCGGGGTTCACTATTGAGGTCTCTTGGAAGAATGCAGACAAGGTAACACGGGGTGGTCATATTCCTGTGCCTCAGTAGGTATCATGGACCGGAACATCAGCCTTAAAATAAAAGCGCATTCATGCTGGGAAGCCAAA
This sequence comes from Mellivora capensis, assembly GCA_004024625.1. Taxonomy (NCBI): domain Eukaryota; kingdom Metazoa; phylum Chordata; class Mammalia; order Carnivora; family Mustelidae; genus Mellivora; species Mellivora capensis. The sequence goes on along the minus strand of PISX010000482.1, from coordinate 55,960 downwards.
GGAGATCAGTGTTCCTTTATTTGGATCAATGTTGAGAGTCTGAAAAAACGGACTTGAAAATGGACAGCAGACATGATCTGTCCCCTCCTGGTTTTGAGGGACCCCTTGGCATCTGCCGTGGAGTGGCTCTCCACCCTCCCTGCTCCATTTTTGACACCCTTCCTCCCACAGGCACTGTTGCCTGGCTTACTTCAGCCCTGCAATGGGCACACAGGACATAAGAGTAGAAACCTTGGTTTGGGTCCTGGCTTGTCCCTTAGAAGTCATGTGACCTCTCTGGGTTTCGAATTTGTCACTTGCAAAATGAGGGGGTCCAATGAGGTGGACTCTAACATCTCTTGGAGGTAGTACAGCTGAAGAGCTATTTTTTCCAGTACTGACTCCCATGGAAGCCAAGGGAAGGGAGCCCAAACTGCATTTCCTTGAAATCCATGGTCTGGCTCCCATTCATGGAAATGGGCATCCTGTTTCAAATGGAGACTCTAGGGGTCCCTGGGTGGCTCAGTGGGTTAAAGCCTCTGCCTTCAGCTCAGGTCATGATCTCAGGGTCGCATCAGGCTCTCTGCTCAGCAGGGAGCCTGCTTCCCCCCCTCTCTCTGCCTGCCTCTCTGCCTCCTTGTGATCTCTGTCTGTCAAATAAATAAATAAAATCTTTAAAAAAAAATGGAAACTCTAGTTCAGTAGGTCTGCGGTTTTGGGGTCGAGACCTCGTTTTTCTGACAGCTCAGGCCTCAGATAATAGGCTCAGTGAGGCGCAGGGGTGGGTCTGATCCAGCACTGCCCCCCTCTCCTCCCGTAGCCTGGCTCAGGTTCCCTGATGTGAGAATAAATGAGTGCTTGTGGATGTTCGGAGAGCAGGATAAGTCGTGGACGGCCGACCCTGTGGTCAGGTCTCATCCTTCCCGTCTCCCATTGTATGTGTGACTAAATGGGCCGGATGCCTCACTGGGCGCTGTGCTTGTGGGAGCGGAAGGAAGGTGGAGGCACTGGTGGGGAGAAGCAGGTGCCTCTCTCCACGTCTGGCTCCTGACTCATTGCCCAGAGGCCATAGTTCTCAAGCATGTACTCTTAGTGCTTTCTTTCCCTCCTGTTGGTTTCTCTTTGATGTCCATTTCAACAACTACAGATGATTTAGAGGGAGTGCTGTGTTCCACGTAGTATGACTGTGGCTCTAAACATCACCATTTAATGGAAGGAGCACTGGTCTGGGAGGCAAAATATACGGGTATCACTCTGGCTGGCCCACGAACTAGGGCAGTGAAGGACAGCCCATCCAAGGCTCTGAGCTCTGAAGTAGGCAGAGCCTTTCCAGCCTGACTGTTGACTGGAGATGATGTTTGCGACGGTCCTCTGGAATCTGCAGCAGGTAGGTTAATGTGAGTTTGAGTTTTCACTCTGCTGTACCAGGGAGAGTCCTCTCTGGGGGGCCAGAGACAGTGCCTCTGGCTTCTCTTGTTGCAACCCTGGGCTCTTGCAGGTGTGAACTTACAGAAGGAAGTTCTCTCTCCCTCCCTTCCTCCCCCTCTCTCTTTCCCCTATTTCTCTCTCTCTCTCTCTCTCTCTGAGGCATGTGCACACAAATGAGGAAATGTTTGCTTTTCGCACATAATCTATTCTCAGCGCAGGATTCCCCAAACTTTACTGATGCAAATAAATTTGGGCCCTTGTGGAGTGTCTCCATTTCCAGGGCACTACCCTGAGTCTGCAGGTGTAGGGTGAGCCGTGGGGATCAATCCTTCCACCCCATTCTCTTTTCCTCTTTTAAAAGAGTTCCAATGGATTCTTATTTTCAGACATGCTTAGGAAAGAGTGTTTAGAGATTAGAAAGTCTGGGGATGGGACCAGGCATCAGTGATGTTTAATATCCCCCAGAGTATTCCCATGTGAAGTCTGGTATGGTTTCTGATTTGCTTGCATAGTGCAAGGAAGAAGTTAGGGGAGCCCATCACCTTGTCTGAGGCATCAGGATTTTTTTTTTTTTAAAGATCCCAGGTGATCCCACTGTGCAACAGAGCTCAGACTCTATTTGGATGTAGGTTTCAGTGATGAACCATATGGTCTCTGCTCTCGGTCTTGCTGCTGCTGATGACGTGCTGCCTTTCACCCTGTGTCTTTAATCACCCCCAAGTCTGCTGGGGAGTCCTCTCTCATCTTCTCAGGTGCTTCTCAGCAGTAGACCCCCTTAGCACCAAGCAGGAGGAGGATCTGCCTGGCTCAAGCTTTCTTCACCTCCTGCAGATGTTTTGTTTAATTAAGGTGAAATTCACATAAGATGAAATTAACCATTTTAAAGTGTAAAACTCAAGGCATTTAGTCCACAGTGATGTACAATTGCTTCCTGACTATAGTTTCAAAACCGTTTTTATTACCCTGGAAAAATATACCATACCTATCACTTACTCCCCATTCCCCCCTCCTCTAGCCCCTGGCAACAACCAATTTGATTTCTGCCCATGTGGATGTCTACTCTGGATATTTCATATAGATGGAATCATAAATTTGTGACCTTTTGTGTCTGGTTTCTGTCATGTCACAGAATGTTTTCAGGGTTCATCTGTGTGGTAGCATGTTTCAATGCTTCCTTCCTTTGTATGGCTGAGTAATATTCCACCACATCTCTGCCTGTTTTTGTTTTTGTTTTTTAAAGAGTTTACTTATTTATTTGATAGACAGAGATCACAAGTAGGCAGAGAGGCAGGCAGAGAGAGAGGTGGAAGCAGACTCCCCGCTCAGCAGAGAGCCCGATGCGGGGCTTGATCTCAGGACCCTGGGATTGTGACCCGAGCCAAAGGCAGAGGCTTTAACCCACTGAGCCACCCAGGTGCCCCTCTGCCTGTTTTGGGAATGACGTTTTCACTGGCCCAACCATTTCCCTTGATTTACATACTATCTGTGGCTGCTTTTGTGTTTTCACACCAGAGTTGAGTTGTCATGACAGACCATACAGCCTGCAAAGTCTAAAATATTACCATTTAGCCCTTTACAGAAAAAAACAATCATTTATTTATTTATTTATTTATTTATTTATTTGCTGATTCTTGTCTTAAGTAATTTGGGGGAAACTTTGTTATAATCCCATGAATGGAAATTCTAAAGTTTTAACATAGTTTATTTTTTCTTGTGACACAATTTATAAGTTCAGCTGGACGAACACATATGATAGAAAGGCTATGGCAATTTTGAAAAAGATGGGTAGCAGGGGGAAGACCTTTCCTACAACATAGTACATAAATCCTGGAGCTATGTTAGCTAAAGGATGTGGTGGTGGTGCAGAAATAAGCAGGTAATGGAAAAGGCTGGAAGCTAGGGAGGGGCAGAAATGTACGATCAAGGTGGCATTTCAGGTCACTGGCGGGGGAAGATGGGTTAGTCCATGTAGAGGGTGTTGGATGTGTCTCATTGGGACCAACCAGGTAGAGATCCTGAAGCTGAATCCCCTTCCACTCCTCTGAAATAAATTCCAGAGGAATAAAATATTTAAATGGGCAAAAATGTATAAAAGTATCAGAAAAAAAAAAAACCATGGGAGACTACCTTAGCAAGTTTGTAGTAGAAAGCTTCTTCTATGCTTGACAGAAAAGTGACCATAGAAGACAAAAGTTGATTAACATGGCTAAAATTTGATAAAATTGGCTAAAATGTAAAACTTTCATGCTAGAAATGTAATGCAAGTAAAGCTTGAAAGATGAAACAAAATTAACCTCAGAAAAGTACTTTTTGTTATAGAGAAATGGTTAATGTCTCTAAGAGTAAAAAAAAATGAATGAGAATCTGAACAGAACAAAATAAATAGGGGGGAAATATACAAACTAGTAATAATGCAGTGAATGCAAATGGCCAGTAAACGTGGTACTAAGAGTGTTCAACTTTTCAAATAATTATTGTCACTGCAACATTGGTTTAAATAAGGTGTCATTTTTGTTGGTATGTATCTGATTGACAAGGATAAGGGTGTGGGGGGAAGGCTCTGTGATAACTTCTTGGTTTCAGTGTTTTTGGTGGTAGAGATCACCTTTGTAAATGTGAATACCTTTTGTAAATAACATCATCAACCCGACTTCTTGGAAATTATTTTATTTTATTTAAAAATTTGTTTAAAGAAATTTAAAGGTTTTTTATTTAATTTCCAGTTAGTTAACATACAGTATAATATTGGTTTTAGGTGTACAATGTAGTGATTTAATACTTCTGTATATCACCATGTGCTCATCAAGTAGAATTTTTTTAACCTGCCTTATGGAGGGTGACGTGTACAATCTATGCATATGTAGTGTATACAACTGACGAGTTTGAGTACAAGTAGACAGCCATGAAGCCATCAGTGACATCAGGATCGTGGCCACAGCCACCACCTCTCAGAGTCTCCTCCTGAACTTTTTATTATTATCGTTATTATTTTACTTCTTTGTGATACAATCACTTAATGTAGCATCTACCCTCTTAACAAGTGTTAATGTGCAATAAAGAACCGTTAGCTAGAGGCATTGTGCTCTATAGTAGATCTCCAGAATATATTTATCTTGCAAAACTGAAACTTTGTATGCTTGAGCATTGCTCCCTATTTTTCCCACCAAGAAGAATTTAGTAAGTTATGATATATCCACATGATGGTTTTCCAAGGAGCCATTGCAAGTGAGGTCCCATTTTCAACATTCATATAGATTCTAAGTACTCTGTTTAAATCAAGCTTGTATTATGTTTGCTTCCCTCTTTTATTAAGAGACTCATCTTCTGGATCCATTAAGGAGAAAAACAACGCACCTTATTGCCAACCTTGTCCAAGTGATGGCTATTACATACCTTTAAATGTTTTACTTATTTATTTCTACTAGCGACTTTACATTTAACATGTAAGACTTGAAACATACAATCCATGTTTGAGGACCATGGACTTCGGTTGGTGTGTGTGCGTGTGTGCATGTGTGTTTGTATGCACGTACACATGTGCACGCATATATTTGTGCCTGTGAGTGTGCTGTCCTTGGAGAGCCTCGCATCTAGCGGAAGGTGCTCTCACCCCTAGAGCAGTTCTATTCCCTTTAAAGACAGATTCGGGGATTAATAAACCAAGTGAAGACATAAACGGTCTCTCTGAGGAGAAAAACCTTTCTACCTGTAGGACTCCTTTATCTTCCTAATGGAACAGCCTGGGATGTGGATGCTAAGTGAAACCACAGATAAGTCTGAGAAAATTTGCCATTTGGCAACAAGCTCCATAATCATTACCCAATGCTTTGGAAATTCTTTCCTTCCTTTTTTAAGTCTTCTGGGGCCTCATCCACTTCCTCTGGTCCTTTGGGATTAGTTCCACCTGGTAACTAGGTCCCTGCCTGCCCACCTCACTCTCCACTTTATCTCCCCACTCCTCCATCCAACTGAGCTGGTTCAGAAGGCAATGGTATGCCCAGATGCATGGTGCTCTTGGTCCTACTTAGAGAAACAAGAGAAGTTGCTTGAGAGCAGTGACCATCAAGCTTTTTAATTGCTCATCCTTATCACAAAAATATTTTGAGCATAGGCTTCCAATGCATGCTTATCTATATATCTACCTATCTGTCTACCCACCTACCTACTCACCTATCTATTGTGCACCTTTACTATAGTACTAATAGATTATATACAATTTTAAATATTTACATAAAGGTGAAAATTCAAAATGATGGCATTAAAAAATAGAAGTTCCAATATTTTCTTGTCATGTCCTATGACAGTAGGCCAGAGGGGGAACGTCTAACTTGAGGGCCTCAGGGGCACTGCAAACACACGTCCAGGGCAAGGTTTCCTTCCCCAGTGATCTGCCTGGTCCAAGCTGCCCACTTGCCTGCTGTGGACACAGGACACAAGGTGTTGCTGCAAGTGACTTGAACTAGTTTGTCTCTTGGAGTTTCTTGCACACCCTTGCCTCCTTTGCAAGGCTTCCCCTTGCCCTTGAAGCTACACTTGTGTTCTCTCTCAAGGGTTCTGTTTCTCAGTTAGGACTTGTACGTGGCCAACCACAAAATGCTGGCTTGGGTGAATGGATGGATCCATGGGTGGATGGTCTTAGAGGATTGGTCCAAAGCCTCAAAGAGCTTGAAAAGCAAGGACGCAGAGTCACTCAACAAGGGCTGGTCTGTGTGCGGGAATGGAGCACATGGCTGGGTGTCTCTGGGATGCAAGTCCCTTGGGAGCAGAGAGTTTTCCTAACACTCTTCTATCTCTTCTGTCCTCAGCACCTAGAGCAGTGCCCGGCACAGAGGAAAGACTTGTTGAATGAATGAATGATACAAATGTTATCGTGGAGTGGTATCAATCAGGAGAACTCTTCCATTGTTCACTTTGGTTGGGGATCTAAAAACACACTTCCATTCACACGCAGGTTGTTTTTCTTCCAAACTGGGAGAAATGATGCCAGGAAGCCAAGGTTCTGCTTTTGGGGATAATCTCACTGACTTATTCAAATAGGCAACTGGTACTATGGAGTAAGAAAAGTTCGAGGGTCATTTCTGGCAGTTTCTCTAGTTAGCGTTGCTAGTCCCCATTGGGAGTCCTGGCTTCCTCTGACACTTGATTTCATCATTATGCTTTTTTCTCGGTATCTCTGGACCCATTTTTCCCCCCCTGCTGTTTTCCTTCTGTCTCAAAAATCTCTTAGTTCCCCCTTACTTTGACCCCTAACTCCCCTCACAAATGAACATTTGCTTCGGTTTTTTTCTACTGCACCCACCTCTTTCTAAAGGAATTTAAAAAATTAAGATTTTTTTTTATTGTGGTAGAAAACATAAGATTTATCCTCTTAACCATTTTTAATCAGACAGTTCAGTAGCATTAAATTTATTCACATTGTTGCAAAACAGATCTCCAGAACTTGCAAATCTGAAACTCTATACCCATTAAACGATAACTCCACTTTTTCCCCCTTCACTAGTCCCCTGGTAACAGCCATTAAAAAAATATTTTATTTTATTTATTAGAGAGGGAGAGAGAGAGAGAGAGAGAGAGAGCGAGCATGCACGCGCACAAGCAGGGGTAGTGGCAGGTAGAGGGAGAGGGAGAAGCAGACTCCCCACTGAGCAGGGAGCCTGATGGAGGACACGATTCCAGGACCCTGGGATCATGACCTGAGCTGAAGGCAGATGCTTAACTGACTGAGCCACCCAGTCATCCCATAAGTGCCATTTTAGTATCTGTTTCTATAAATTTGATTACTTTATGTCCCTCATATAAGTGGAGTCCTACAATATCTATCTTTTTGTGACTGGCTTATTTTACTTAGTGTCATGTCCTCAAGGTTTATTTATGTTGTAGACAGGATTTTCTCCTCTTTTAAGGTTGAATAATAATATTTCATTGTTTGTACATATCACATTTTCTTTACCCATTCATCTTTTGATAGACATGTGGGTTTCTTCCACCTCTTGGCTATTGTGAATAATGTTGCCATGAACATGGGTGCATATTTACTTCTTTGAGACCCTGCTTTGCAATCTTTTGAACTTATACCTACTAGTGGGATTGCTAGATCATATGGTAATTCTATTTTTAATTTTTTGAGGAACTGCCATATTGTTTTCCATAGTGTCTGGACCATTTTACAGTCTCACCAAGAGTGCACAAGGGTTCTTTGCCAACACTTATTATTTTCCCTTTTCTTGATAAGAGCCCACCTAATGGGTGTGGGGTGATATTTCATGATAATTTTAATTTTTTGAGGCACCTCCATACTGTTTTCCATAGTGAATGCTCTACAGTCCCACTAATAGCACACAAGTGTTCCAATTTCTCCACATCCTCACTAATCCTTGCTATTTTCTGTATCTGTTTTTGGTTTGATATTGTTTTGTTTTGATAGTAGCCATCTGATGGAGCTATCCCATTGCAATTCTGATTCACATTCTCTGAAGATACATGATGTTGAACACCTTTTCGAATGCTTGTTGGCTATTTGCATGTTTCCTTTGGAGAAATGTTTATTCAAGTCCTTGTTCATTTTTTATTTGTTTTTTTTTTTAAGATTTATTAATTTATTTGAGAGAGAGAGAGATGAGCACGTGCTTGTAGCATGTGGGAGGAAGAACAGAGGGAGAGGAAGAGGGAAAGGAGGAGACTCCACCCTCTGAGTGTGGAGCCTGACTCAGGGCTTGATCTCACAACCCTGAGATCATGACCTGAGTCAAAATCAAGAATCTGATGCTTGACCAACTGAGCCACGCAGGTGCCTCTATTTGGGTTATTTTTATCTTTTTAAATGAAAAAAATTTTTTTTCAGTTTTTATTTAAAATCCAGTTAGTTAACATATGTTGTAATATTAGTTTCAGGTGTATAATATAATTGTTGTTCTTGAGTTGTAGTTCTTTGCATATTCTGGCTATTAACTCCTTTTCAGATGTATGATTTATAAATATTTTTTTCCCATCTATAGGCTTCCTTTTCACTCTGTTGATTGTTTCCTTTAACATGCAGAAGTTGTAAAGTTTAAGGTAGTCCCAGTGGTAAATGTAGTCCCAATTGTCTATTTTTGCTTCTATTATCTATGCTTTTGGTATCATATCCAAGAAATCATCGCAAAATCAAATGTCATAAAGTTTTTCCTTTATGTTTTCTTCTGGTAGTTTTATAGTTTGAGGTCTTAGATTTAGGCCTTCAGTCCATTTTGAGGTAATTTTTGTATATGCTGTAAAACAAGGGTCTAACTTCAAAATTTTGTATTGGATATCTGGTTTTCTCATCATCATTTATTGAAGAGATTCCTTTCTACATTGAATGGTCTTGACAGCCTCATTTGAGGGTCAAAGATCATTTGACCATATACACAGAGTTTATTTCTGGGCTTTTTATTCTATTCCATTTGTGTATATGTATGCCTTTATGCCAGTACCACATTATTACTATAGCTTTGTAATAGTTTTGAAATCAGGAAGTGTGAATTCACCAACTCTGTTCTCCTTTATTTTTCAAAATGGTTTTGGCTATTTGAGATCCATTGCATTTCCGTCTGGGTTTTAGGATTTCTAAAAATTTAAGTAATGCTTTTAGGATCTGGTGGGGATTGGGTTGAATCGGCAGATTGTTTTGGATAGTACTGACCTCTTACCAGTATTATTTTACAATTCATGAACATGGGATGCCTTTCCATTTATCTGTGTCTTTCATTTCTTTCAACAGTGTTTTGTAGTTTTCAGTGTATAAGTCTTTCACCTCCTTGGCTGGGCTTATTCCCAAGTATTTTATTCTTTCTGATGCTATTATAAATGGAATTGTCTTCTTAATATCCTTTTTGGGGTTTTCATTGTTAGCATATAGAAACACAACTGATTTTTGTGTATTGATTTTGTATCCCATCACTTTGCTGAATTTGTTGATTGGTTCTAACAGTCTTTGTGTGTGTGCGTGTGTGTGTGCGTGTGTGTGTGTGTGTGTGTGTAGTCTTTAAGGTTTTCTACATATAAGATCATGTCATCTGTGAACAGAGATAATTTTACTTTTTCCTTTCTAATTTACATGCTTTTAACTTATTTTCTTGCCTGAATGCTCTGGCTAGCACTTTCAATACTATGTTGAATAGAAGCAGACGGACACGGTATCCTTCTCTTGTTCCTGATCTTAGATGAAATGCTTTCAGTCTTTAACCACTGAGCTGTGAGCTTTTCATATATGGCCTTTATTATGTTGAGATAGTTTCCTTCTTTGCTAGTTTATTTAATTTTTTTAATCATGAAAGTATGATGATTTTTCCAAATGCTTTCTCTGCATCAATTGAGAAAATCATTAATTTTTGTCTTTTATTTTGTCAGTGTGATATATTTATGCCATTCTTTATATAGTTCCTGGAGCCTGTTAAATATCTCTTCCCATTCTTCAGCTCTCTGACAATTCTGAGTCTTCAGCAAAACCATGGGTAAAGATTTTTGTCAATATGTTATATGTTGTGATATAGTAATTTTTAAAACATATTTGATCCCTTTAGCACTAATTATTCTGAATTTTGTTTAAGATAATATGACTCTATTCCTCTATGTTCGCCTAGGCCTCTATTTACAGTTCTTTCCTATTTTTAATTTCTTCTGAAATCCATAAGTAACCCCAAAGCATTCCCCAAAATCTCATTTTGAAGTCTTTTCCTTCTCTGTGAAACTGCTCAGTATGGTGACTTACCACTGAGGCATTATTAAAACAATAGGAACTGAAACTTGATATTCCTCCCGGATGCCAATACTACCTTCTCATGGTGGGTGTTTTCTGAATCTACGCAATTCAGTTGCAGGTGTTAAACATATCCCCCGTTACTGGGGCAAAAGCCAAAATCAAACAATGAGACAAAACAGGATGATAACAGGGCCTAGCAGATATTTGGTAAGATAGGAATTTTATTTTTAAAGTCAAATCATCCTTTATAAAACTTAAGGTTAATTTATCAATGTGTTACTTATAGATGTAATCAATTCCATTCAGAGAGACACGCCTACAGAATTAGGTCATATATGGGGGCATCTGGGTGGCTCAGAGGGTTTGGCCATGATCCCAGGGCCCTGGGATCGAGCCCCACATCGGGCTCTCTGCTCAGCAGGGAGCCTGCTTCTCCCTCTCTCTGCCTACTTGTGATCTCTACTCTGTCAAATAAGTAAATAAAATGTTTAAAAAAAGAATTAGGTCATAAATGAAGGAAAAACAACATGAGACATGATGTAAGAGCATAAAGGATGAGAACTGTCTTGTCCTCTCTGATATTTGTGACCCCCAAGCTCTGTTTTTTTTTTTTGTTTTTTGAGAGGTTGCAAGTGGATAGAAATGAGGATAAAGGGGAGTAGCACAAGCCCAATCACAAAAATGCTGTCTTATCATAATCATTTTCTAAATACTGCTGTAATTACACTTACCTATTATTAGTTCTTTATCAAAGTGATGTTAATAACAATGGCATGTCTAAAAGGGACAGTTTACATAAAGCTTTCTATTTGAGGCCCATGAAAGCCAACTAAAAAATTTTTCAAAACTGTGGTTTGGATATTTTTTAATTAGGTAATTGGCAATTATAGGTTATTTCACCTTTTTGAGAGCTTCTTTTTTTTTTTTTTGAGGATCAAAAGGCTTTTCCCCCTTGTTAATGTCAAAGAAATAAATGTCTGCCTATCACTGTTGTTTCATGGGTGAAATGGTTCAATCTTTGTACCAGTATTATAAAATTCTGGTCTGAATAATTCAGTTGTGGAGCCCACATAGAATTTCCTATGAGAAACCCATAGAGAAATCCAGTGTCTTACAAAATGATTTCTATTTCATTCATGTTTTCATTTTATTTTTAGTAAAACTCGATCATTAGTAGACACCAAGGGTACCATGAAGTCTCAGTCAGTATGGAATATGTGATTTATCTTTACCTACAGCTCTAGAAACTCTTCATCCCTTGAAAATTGGGTTGGAAAAGTGAAATATGCAGGGGCACCCTAAATTCCTATCTTTGGTGACATTGCCAAGCAGGTGGGAATCGGCCTAGTTCTCTGAGGTTGTGTTTACCTCATTCTAATCTCCTGTGTGAACTTTGGGTTTTCTGACCATCAGATGGAGTCGCTGCCGGCATGACATTCTCTGTCACGAGCTTACTGTGCTCTCTATTTTACACAGCCGAGCTATAGGGGTATCAAATAGATCTTCAAAATCTTGGCTCTGTAGCTTTCCCAAGCCCCAAGCAGAAATTCTTCTGGAATCACTCCTTTAGGAGTCTTTGCTTGGCTGGTCCAGCTCTGAGGGGAGGATATTTGTGGCAGGATAATCTCTCATAAGGGTCTCAGGTTCTGTCTTATTATCATTATTTTTTTTAAAGATTTTATTTATTTATTTGACAGGGAGAGAGAGACCGAGAGAGTGAACACAAGCAGGGCAAGTGGGAGAGGGAGAAGCAGGCTTCCTGCCACCAAGCAGGGAGCCGATAGCAGGGCTCCATCCCAGGAATCACGACCTGAGCCGAAGGCAGATGCTTAATGACTGAGCCACACAGGCACCCCTCAGGTTCTGTCTCATTCCCTGTTACATCTATGTTCTTTTCTGGCAAAGGTTAGGTGTGGGTGCATGATCACGTCCAAGGAACTGAGGGGGTTGAAGCGTGGTAGGTAGAAGGACAAACTAAAGTCCTAAATAAAGTCCTACTACAGGTGACATGACCTGAAGCATTATAGTCAGTAAAATGGATTTGGAAAGTTGTGCTGACAAGAGGTAACACGAGCACACGGGGCCCCCATTGTTTCGGAAAACCACGGGGCTGTGTTGGTTGGAAAGAGAAATGGGAGCATCGGGGGCCCCGAAAGGACCCCCGAAGGGCTTGTCAGGCTCCTGCCCAATATTTTTTGGCTCCGCATCATTCTTTCAGGATTTCTGTTGACTTAGGGAAGTGGGGGTAATTAGTTCCCTGCTGCTTCAGGATCTCTCCAACCACGTGTTGTCTGACCACTTTGCAACAGAGGATAAACCTGGGCAGAGAGGCTTGGTCAGTCACTGGTCAATTAACCCAGTTGAGGAACCGGTTAAGTGGCCCGGCAGGGGGGCCAGGGATGGGCAGGCCTCTCCCGCAGTGGGTGCGACCTTCCCTTTCCTCTCCCTTCCTCGACAGCTGGGCTTCCAGAATGCCGTCGCTGGGCCACCTCCCTGACATACAGTGGTAATTCTGGCTGGAAGGAGAACATCTGGGGAGGTTTCCTGCAGCAATCTCAGGGGGCTGAACGAGATAATCAGGCTTAGCAAATTGGGTTGACTAGACAATGAAATATTTATTGTGATTCCTACCCACCCCCCTTTTTTTTTGAAGTTCAAAAATCCTTGTCATCCCTGGGCTGAAGTCTGTGTACTTGACAGGAATTCACAATTAGATTAGAAGTGGCCTGCTACCATTTACTGATGACCTCAACCTGCGGCAGGCAGAAGGCAAGTGATTGTGTCTGCATACGGGCTCCCTTTAATGGAGTTTCCCCCTAATAAACCAGAGAAGTCCAAGAAACAAAAGAAAGTAATCCAGAAAACCCGCCTGCGTGATGGTCTTTCATTAGTTTTTGGTGGATGAGATATTTTCTTACTGGATGAAAAGAGAGGCAAATACTTCGATATGGTTTTAAAACAGACTTTTTAGCATGAATGATGTGTAGTCTTAAAGCTCTGTGTTTGAAAATTTACCTTGGATGTGTACCAAAAGCACACAGAGCATTGTCATTCAGCCCAAAATGCTGGTTTCCCTTTAGATATTTATATAATGGCAGAAAACTCTCGCTACATCTGCCTCGTGTGTTTCGTGACCAAGTATTCTCTTTGAGTTAGTTGATTAGGTCTTGGCTGTACCCTCAAGCCAAGTCACATATCAGGGGAGAAGCATTCAGATTCGTCATCAGAGAGGACTCAGCTTTCTGCCCAAAGTGGACAACTGTGTTTCTTCCATGCGCACACTAATTAGTAATCTGGCATCTAGAAGTTTCAATCAATCAGCAATCAACACTGATTACAGAGACAGATGAAGGCTCCTCATCCGGGTATAAGATGATGTCTGCTTGGGGCCTCCCCTACCTGTCTCGCCCCAGTTCCTCCCATTCTCCAGGGGATCCTGTGCTGCAGGGAAAAACTCTGGTATTCCCAGACCTGCCCAGATCACTTCTTCCTCCTATGGCTTCACACCTGCGGTGTGCTCCTAACTTCGCTCACTGGGCAACTTCCTGCATAGCTGCTCTTGGAGACCCCCTTCTTCCTTCCTCACCTCCTCCTGGATGCCTTCCTGAGCAATCTACTTTCCATCACGCTCTGTGCTGAGAAACGCATCTCTCCTTTGGCCTCCCGTGTCATCCTCTTTGCTGTTCTACAATATCATTTTTCTTCCTTCAACACCCCCCAATTATTTATGGAGGGTATCCCCCATGGTAGGACCTGCCCAGATGGTGAGAATTTGGACCCAGTTCCTGCCCTCACGGGGCTCACATTCTAGTTGAAGAGAAAGATTATAAACAGGAATAGAAAATGCCATTGGGGAGTACGGTGACAAAATATACAGAGGTTTTTTCCTGTCTGTCTTTCCCAGCATGCTGGGAGCCAGAGCAGGTGCTGGTGACTCTAGGAGGGAGCAGTGCCTTCGAGTACATGAGGTGTCAGGAGATACGGAATAAATGAGCTGAGGAAAGGAGCATTCGGTGGACCTTTATCTATGTTCCCAATCTTTCCTGCACTGCAGGATGTAAAAGAATCAAAGCTAATTTTTCTCGTGTTTACAGGTGGAAAGTTTTCTCGTCTCAAAGACTATCTTTGTGACCTTTTCGGAGATAATAAGAAATTTTCCCTCTTACCAGGAAACAGCAGCTGGTCCATATAGAGAGGCAGATTGCTATTAAACATCTCCTGCCTGTCATTGATTCATCATTCAGATAGATTACACACAAGACACGTAAAAAATGATGGTCGGCACCACAGGTTTTTATTTCTATTAAATTCTATGGCATATGATCTTGAACAAACATTTGTAGTCAATATTTGATAAAAAGTCCGATTCAATCAAGTAAATAAAGCATTAGAAAAAATAATTTCATTCCTTTGCTAAACTAAATCCATTAAGACTCTAACACAAGTAGAACGGAGGACAAAGAATGTTTAAAACAAAACAAAACAGTGAGACCCATTGTGCATTTGCATTTTGAAATTAGTTGCTGCCCTAATTATTTGCCAGTAGAAGCATAAATTAAGCAAATATAACTTACAGTAAGCTTTTAGACACCCACAGGATTCTCCCCTCAAGAGTAAATTGTCAGAATGGTTCTGTGTGACAGTTTATTTTTGCTGTCTTTCCACGATCGAGGGAAGGGAGAAGACTGGAAATGGAGCAGTGCTCCATTTTGCACTCATTAATGGAGCAGTTTCATCTCCAGGAAATGGAGATGAAACAGGGACTCCAGACGAAAACGTCGACACAGGTAGGTGCTTTTAATTTTCCCCTGTAAGGTGTGAGAGGGTAATAACAAATAAGGAATGTTGGTGCCAAAGGAAACCTTTGGAAACTCTACTGAAGTTGAACTTCCATTAAAAGCAAGTGCAAGTCTGTGACCCCAGCACGGAACCAAAAGGTGAAAATCACCGTTAAGCGTGGTGTTGTTATTCATCCTGCCTTGCATAAATGGGATTGACTGGCTTGAGTATTTGCTCCGTCTGGTTTCCCTTACACCCTGTCAGTGGGGCTATAGGCATCTAGCACAGCTGGAGTATTTTTTCTAGCCCACAATCAGGCATGCATTGTTGGTGATCTCTCTGAAAAGCTTCCGCAACAACACAATGATGCTGAATAACAAACAGCTCCAAATCTCAATGACTGAAATTAACCACCAAAGTCTACTGCTCATGCTTCCTGGGCTGCAGGTCAGCTGTGGCTTGGCTGATCGAGGCTGGGTTCAGGTAGGCGAATGTCCTACGGGTGGGCTCTGCAGGTGCATGGGCTGGTGGGAACAACTCCTTCCCCCTGAGGCTCAGTTCCGTTCTGTTTCATCTGACTCTCATTCTGCCAGGGTCATCTGAATTGCCAGGCTCGTGATCTTTTCATGGTAAAAGTGGAGGCTCTCAGGGGAGTGAGTATAAAGGTGCAATGCCTTACAGCTTAGGCTCCAAATAGGCACAATGTCATGTCTGCGCGCCTTTCACTGGCTGAAAGATGTCCCATTGTCAAGCTCAACGCCGGTGGGGTTAGACAGTAAATTCTTCCCATGGAGGTCAGTGTGAGTGTGTTGGGGGTGAGGGAGTGACTATTTGCTGAGCGATAATTTAATCTACTGTGACTACACATATTGAAAGGAAGACCTTCGTTTTCCGATCTGGGCCTTTACACAGGAATTATTTAAAGTTTGCCTTAAACTACCCCCCACCCCCTCATGAGTTATGTTAATTATAAATATGTTAGATTATCCAGAAAGATCTTCCAGGAAGATAAAAATATGGAGGTTTTAGACAGATATGTGAACAAAACTCTAGCAACAATGGCCTGATGTGGCCCAACAGGGTCTCACCCTGCCGTATGAAGAAGGGGTCCTTTGGATGTGGGTCTGCAGGCCTCAGTCAACTTTGAGGCCACGCACTGAGCTGCCTGGTAGAGACCAGACAGCAAGAAATTTTGCCTCAGCAGATGTGTGCATGACTTCACTGCTCTGATTACAACATCACCTCTCCCCTGTCACCAACTGGCAACCCACAGTAAAGGATGTTTTTCTGATCATTTTGCACTCATTAAATGCAGCTGTCACAACAGTGGATGCGAGGACGCATGTAAAACTTTCCTGCCACGTCAAAATAAAACTGAAGAGCTTTTTTTAAAAAAAGAGCTGAAACCTTTGAAACCTATTCTCAAGGAATATTGGAAATATCGCCTTTTGTCGTTGACAATTGAAAGGGTTCCATCGCGATGCCAATTAAGCATTGGCCCAGGCTAAGGAAGCATCATCCGTCAAAATTTTGCAGCAGAAAACATTGGGCCGAGCACTGGGGTTCAGTTCCTGGGTCTGAATGATCTAGGGGTTCCATACTCATGGAAGTGGCTGATCCCTGCTAATGATTTTAATGGGGCAAAGTAGTTCCCCGATCCTTGAAGAAATGTTACAAGATTGAAATAATCGGGCATCTCCTACATACCCCATCAGAGAAGTGGGGCAAACAAGTGGATTCTGGATCCATAACACAGACCTGCTGATTAGACTCTCAGGGTGGAGGCGAGGGTCTTCCTTGGTCTTGGCTCACTCATCAGAATCCATTTCACCGATCCACAGATTTGCAAAAAGGACGGTACCCTCAGTGATGTGCTTCTTGATGGAGCATCTCTTGGGCATTCCAGTTCTTTCCCAAGCACCAGTCTTCCTCAAAAGTTGACTCTGGGTTTTGCTTTTCTGGGAAGCTTTCCATCTGCCCCCTCCATTGGGGTGGTAATGGGGTCATTGGCTGTGTTCCCTCCATACCACTGCCCACCTATATTTCACAGTAGTGACCCTCTGTCCCTGTCGTGGCACCATTTGCTCATGGGTCCCCACTTGACTGGGATTTTTTGAGAGTCAGGACTGGGTTTATGGTCATATGTGTGGCCCTAATGGGGTCATATGTGGCTGCCTGCCACCCTGAATGGTGAAGGGCAGAAGGGAGGAAAGGGGAGGAAAGCAGTCAATGGCATCAGGCAATTTCAAGGGGTGACTGGGCACACCTTGCCTCCAAATGTTGCTGGTGTACATCCAGTAACAGAGATACAGATGTTTTTTGCTCCCCTCCTCCATCTCTGGGTGCACATTACAGGTTCCTGGGCACATGGGCAGTAATTATTGGTTAAGTAATAGGAGAAGCACTTATCCCTGGGGTGAGTGTGTCCTTCAAGGTCCAGTCAGGAAAATTTACCTCACAAGATATTTCTTATCTCTGAGTCTCTGCCTAAGTTCACTTTTGGACAGAGCCTAAAGGGATCAGGAGAATGTGTCCCAGCCCCACAACCATGAAGCAGGGAGAGAAGAGCCGGGGGCTTGGTGACAGGCACCGCGAGAACCAGATGGCTGAGCAGTCTTCAAAAATCCAGTTTGCTCCTCTACCACAAGATGGGACACACTGGAGTGACCCGCTGCAGGGTCTGATGACCATGTCCACCGTCCTCGCCTTCTCCTGATAGGTGGTGATGTCACAGGAAGCTTCAGGGAACAAAATGTAAGGAGTTGAGATGCTGTCTTCTGCTTGATGTCACACTGGTGAGAAAGTCCAAGACCAGAGAGAAATGACGAGTTCAAAGGAATCGTGGATGAGAACCTAGCATTCTCTGGTGTGTGGGTTGCCGTGCCAGTGCTGCCAGAGATCTGAAATAAGAGCTAGGGGACCAGGCAGAGGGTAAGTGGGCCTGGAGCCTGAAGAGTGTTTTGCCGGCTTAGGTGAGCCCAGGAGGGGCATGGAGCCCCTTGTCCACACCACACTCTGCCTCGTCCTGGAGAGCGAAGAACTCCCTTCCTGGTTGCTTTGTCTATCCGGAAGTATATTTTGACTAGATCTTCTTCCTAATTGGAATTTATGAGATCTACTTTATAAACACTGCTCGACAAATCAAGAGGGGGTTCACACTGCTTGTGTGTGTACCGTGTGCAAGCTAGCGCCTTCCCTTCCTTCTGCGACTCACCTTGAACGTCCCCTCCACGGAAGCCGTCCTTTAAACGCCCACTTTGAAGTTGCTCTTCTCCATCACTCGCTACCTTAGGTGCTGGTTATTTTCCCTGCCTAATGCTAATTATAATTTATAATTAGTTCCTTTACCTGTTGAATTATCTGGCTCCTCCAGAAGGGCAAGGCCAGGGTCTATATCCTGACGCTACCAAGGTCCCAGGTGCGTCATAGAAATGACGGATGAGCTAAATACTAATACTAAAGAAATACGCAGAGTGCGGAGTGGAACATTAAACAAAATTCACTGCTTTTTATCTCAGACTTCTTAACATGGGGAGGAGACATAGATACTGAGGGGTACCAAAACCAGGCATTGTGAGACAATCCCTTTTTAGGGAGACACGGCGATGGATTCTGATAGAAAGCGTTGTTGGTGACCTTGGCCATGGTGTGGATTGCACTGCTCTTCAGCTGAGGGGAAGGGTGGGCAGAGAAGCAGAGTGGGCTTGTGGTAGTGGGTTTGGAGCAGGCACAGGACAGGCATCCCCTGACTCCTGAAAAATGGACTTCTCACTCACTGTGGTTTTTGACCACTGGTCAGTGTGTGTGTGTGTGTGTGTGTGTGGTCTCAGCCTGAACCATCAGGTAATTCTGGTGTCATGGAGGGTCCAGCCTCTTTGAGGGGCGAGTTGTCCTAGTTATCTTCTGGTCTGTCTCTCGGTCTCCCTAATGTCAAGCAGACTGTGTTACTCACCTCTTGGGTGGTCCATGGGCCTCTGTGGTCCTCAGGGAGTGACAGTAGCTTACACCCATTCCGCGGGTGGCAGACAGTATTTAATTATATTATTCATGCCTATGCCTCTTTCAACTGTGCTTTCTACATACTTTTCATTTTAATAAGAAAGCGCTCACGAGTTGGTATCAATAGCACCATTCCTGAGTATTTCCTGAAAACTCTTGAGGTTAATTCTGAGGGCTCTGGGGTGTGGCAAGACCAAGATTGGAGCTCAGAGGGTTAACAGTTTCTGCCTGGAAGGGGACCCTGGACCCTGCAGCTTATGGGAAGGAACTGGTCCAATCCTGAGAGTTTGGGCAGGCCACCACCTCAGAGTTGGGACGACCACCCGGAACTCGGGAGGCTTGAGAATTTATATTTTCATTAATGAATGCTTCAGAAAGTGTACTGTCCCTAATTCCCTTCCTTGAAAGATGGAAACTTTAATGTGCAGTTAATTAAATGTTGTGTTGATTTGCAAGCCCTGAGCTCTTAGGGGCCTCGGGAGGTAGAGGCAAGTTTAGAAATCAAACAACGGGAGGACTGGCTGTCCCCGATCTGACCACAGAGTGAGTGGTACTGTTTGCTCCAGATGCCCGGGAGGCATTCGAGGCGCCCCTGTGGCCAGGACCTGCGTCCTGGGTCCGGTAGTGCCTGCATGGTCTGTCTACTGTGGAGAGGAGCAGACCAGGGCCTGGCTGTTTTCAGGGGCATTCTTCCCCCGCCCCCGCCCCTAGTGCTCCAGCACTTCTTTGTACTGAGAGGAGCTGTGTCATGCTAGAATTCTTTTCACAACAAACTAAAGAACCCAGCTGTGGTGCTTGGTCCGGAATGCGGTCCGGAATGGGGGGAGCCATTCAGCTGTGAAGGTGGGCTCCGTGTCAGACACAGTGCCATCCGGACTGGGGTGGGGAGCGAGTGACACCTGCTCCTGGGGTGGCTGAGGCTCGGCCATCGGAGGACACCGAGGGGTTGATGGATATTCTGGTACTGAGGATCGGAGGCTGAGCGGGGCAAGGCCACGGAGCTTGCCTTCCCTCACTGCTGCGGATAGATGTGGGGGAAATGTGACCGAGAAATTCAGCGGCTGGATTTCGCAAGCGGAAGTAGGGTTCTCTCCAAAGAGCTAGCACCTGTTAACAGTGACAACCTTATCATCCATTTGGCCCTGGCTAAAGGCACAACTTCCGCAATTACCGAATGACATCTTGTAGGGTTATCTGCCACCAGAGCTTGCTTTCTTCGACACCACGCCTGGCAAGAACAAAGCAGCCATACCTGATTAAGAGACACACTGACGTCTCGTTTTGGCATCCGAACTCCTGACTTGTCAGTCTTCTGGGCGGTCATCTTGCTTAGGGTGCCCTAGAAAGCTGGCAGAGTTTCCGGGATTGACTTTGGAAAGTGTTGGCGGTGCTACGATATTCTTATTATGAATAAAAATTTTAAACCCAAGCTGATAAACATATTTTTTTTCACACTGAATTCATCAGGAATACATTAACATTTTCTAAAAGGTAAAGACAGAAAAAAAATGAAAGAATTAAAAGGAGAACATTAGGATGTATTTGGCCATTAGGATCCCCGTTTCCATCAGCTGCTGTATGAGCCAGAACCTTACCCCATGTAACTCACACTCGGGGAATTAGCCTATGGAATAATTATCACTCCCGATGAGCAGAGTAAGAGCTTGTTCCCGTGTGTGTGTGCAGAGCCATTCGTCCTAAGGAAGAAATCTGGAGTGAAAGCTCACAGCATATTTTGCATAGGTCCTGTAAAAGGATCCAGGCAAAACAGGCTTTGCAACATTAGCTATGATCATATATGGAAAAAGCAGTTACTTTCTGTGGTGACATATGGCTGAGTTGGTACGATGCCCAGGAATCTCAGTGTCCCCCCGCCCCAAGAAGGGTGAGCCCCGGCTTTATCCTCTGCCCCGTTGTCATCGGGACCAACAGCACAGGCAGCCCGTGGAGACGTTGCCGGCAGAAGTGAAATCACGTCCACCTGCGCCAAGACCAAAGCTGCTGTTGGGCTCTGGCAGTTGGCAGGTGGACTGTCCCCGTCCGCGGAAGTGATTTTCCCTAAATCCGGGAAGTTATGAATGGAGCCCATACCCATCTGCTTCAAATTCAAGCACGGTGACACCCCACCGTCAACAACAATGATCAAAAACACACTCTTCTATCGTAATGGTGATCCTGTCCTTCCATGATGGGAATTTCGACTCTTTCTCATACTATTTCATAACCAGAAAACTCACTTCCAAAATTTCTAACATGGCCAGGCAAATAAATTGAGTTTGGTTATGGAATAGACAGAGAAATGTGACCACGTGAGAGCAGGACACTCACAAATCCACTCATTCATTGATCGGACCGTGACTTGATTCAGTTAAGCCTCCGTGCGCGCCAGCTCTCAGCGCTAGGGACGTAAAGTGATCTTTATCTTCAGGGTTCACAGTGCTGTTAGAAGGACAGCGATTCACAAGAAAGCTGACAAGTGATGCATGCTTTAGTTACGGGGACGCCTTGAGAAACCCCTTCCTCGTGGCTCTGGGGCGGGCCGGGAGGGACTTAAGCGCAGGTGGGGAGGATAGTGCCGCTGGGATGGGCCCAGGCGGCAAAGACCACCGCTCTGCTGCTTCCTAGCTCTCTACCCCTGATGGAGACCTGCAAATCTCCGCTTCCTCACTCTCCAGACAGAGAGGGCAGTACCTCCTGTCGCCCGATGTGCTGAGGCTTCATTGAGGAGTTTTATGGAAAGAGCTTCATGGGCCCGTGGCTGTTGTGAGCACGCAGGAGGGTCAGCACCCTGTAACGGGGAGTGTGGAGCCGGGCTTGGAGAGGCAGCCCCCAGGGGCGGTTTGGGCCGCAGTGGGTGAGTTCTCTGCAGGGGGAAGAGTCTCCTAGGTGTGGGTTTCTGGAGGAATACTTTGGAGAGGTTTCGGTACGTGAGTTAGGAGACGGAAGGGTGGAGGGCGCTGAGCTGTGGCCAAAAGACCAGTCTGGAGGAGGCCGAGACAACCTGGATGGGGCGTTGTGAAGGCCCATCTGCAGGGGCGAGGGGAAGACACACCTGGAAAGTCACATAGGCGGGAGGAATGAGGAGAGAGACAGGGAGGGGAAAGGGGGGGAAAAGGAGGGGAAGTGAGAGATACACACACACACACACACAGAAGTACAGAGAGATATATAGAGAGAAATAAGAAGAGAGACAGACAGACAAGGAGAGAGGAAGAGGGGGGCATGGGGAGACTTTGGTGATGAGGCTGAGGGCCATGACACTGACTGAGAATACAGCAGGGAGGGTGCTGAGTGGAAAGGGTGTCGGGGGGCGCCACCCCCTCCTCCAGAAGAGGAGCCACCCCCGACAGGTGCACAGGTGTGCATAAGGGACTTGGCTTACCCCCAGTCCAGAAAGTCACTGCTGAGCTGGCTCCCGTTTGCCTGTTCCAGCACTCCCAGCTCCCCATGGCTGACCTGTTCTCGGCATTCGCCCAACAGCACTTGCTCCGGAGCTGTGTGCCCAGATCGGGGCGCAGCTCCCGAGGGTGCGAGCAGGCAGCCATCCTTGGAGCAGAAGATGAACCCTGTGGGGCTGGGGGCTGAACTGAGTCGGGGGATGGAGAGCTAGCACAGCTGCAGGTGCTCCATCGGCCGTTCCCACGGTGGGTCTGTTCGGGCACAGTGGCGCCTGCGGGCTCCACGCAGCCCCCACACGGCACCTGCTTCTTCCCTCCGTGTGTGGGGCTTGCAGGTGCCGCCAGGCCCGCTCCTCCTGCTTGCACATGTTCCTTAACACACGAAGAGCGCCTCCTTGTGCGGGGCTCTGTCTTGGGCACCAGACACCGGGATGCCCCAAACGGATGGGGTCATCCCATGCTCGGTCAGGAGTGGAGCCTGGTGTTCTCCCCCTTCCTCCAACTGTGGCCTGAGGGGTTTGATCTCTTGCTAGAGAAATTCCAGGCAGGCAGCAGGTTGTGCGTGGAGAACGAGGCGCGTCCTCCCACTTTGAAGCCACAGCTGCTCTGCCTTCTGGCCGCGCTTCCCTCGGCCTTGGCTTCAGAGGCCCCAGGGAGCTGTTTTCAGGGGAGCAGCTCTAGGCTCTCCCACAAAAAACATGTTCTTGGGGATGTGCAAAGAGTGTGACCTCAAAGAAGAGATGAGGCTATTGCCTTTTCTTCTCCAGGCCGGTGTAGACCCTTCAGGGCTAGGATCTGCTGGTTTCTGTAGTGAGTGGTATGGCTTTAGCAGATGGGTCTCTCTGTACTTTGTCATGAACATTCATGGAGCACTTTGTGTGGGGACGGGGCCTGGGTGGTGGCTGTCAACTGCGTCACCTCATCTAAGCCCCACCATGAAGTCTTGTGAGGGCAGGGAGTACAGGGGTTCCTTGAATAACACGAAATTGAACTGACATATGGATTGTTTTGGAAATTTTTTGGAGATTTGCAGCAGTTTGAAAAAACTCACAGACCCAACTGAGTAGCTTAGAAATACCACCCCTCCCCCCCAATTAAGGTAAAGGTATTATTGTAAGAATGCAGTATATAATACATATAATGCACAAAATATGTGTTAATCCCCTGTTTATGTGATCGGTAAGGCTTCTGTCAGAAGTGGGCTATTAGTAGTTAAGATTTTGGGGAGTCAAAGGTTATGCATGGGTTTTCTTTTTTTAAGATTTTATTAACTTATTTGACAGAGAGAGATCACAAGTAGGCAGAGAGGCAGGCAGAGAGAGAGGAGGAAGCAGGCTCCCCGCTGAGCAGAGAGCCTGATGCGGGGCTCGATCCCAGGACCCAGGACTCATGACTTGAGCCGAAGGCAGAGGCTTTAACCCACTGAGCCACACAGGTGCCCCTATGCATGGGTTTTCTACAGCAGGAGGGGGTGTTTGTTCCCCTAACTCCCACATGGTTCAAGGGTCAGCTGGGTTTGAGAGTCTCTGTGGTCTAGGCAGGGGCACCAGAGTTCAGAGAGGTTAAATAACTGGTTTCTGGTTACACAGCTAGTCGTGGCTGGAGATTTTATTTTTGAGAAAGAGAGAAAGAGGAGGAGAGAGAGAGAGCAAGCATGAGTGCTTGCGAGCAAGGGTGGAGGGGAGGGGCAGAGGGGGAAGAAGAGAGAGAATCTTCACAGGCTCCACAGCCAGTGCGGAGCCCAACATGGGGCTCCATCTCACGACCCTGAAATCATGACCTGAGCCAAAATCAAGGGTCGGATGCTCAACCAACTGAGCCACCCGGGCGTCCCTGGAGATGGTTTTTGAACCCTGATCTTTGGATTCTGAGAGCAGAATTCATTATATTATAGTCTATTGCCTCTACCAGAATTCTTCATTTTCAATGATTTTATTTTCCGCTCTTTTTGGGCACTTCAGCAGACGAATACGAGTTTGGGAGTAGCTCAAGGAAGAGGCACTGGGTGGAGGGCGAGGCTAGTGCTAAGGTCATGGGCTATTTGTAAATCAAACGAGCCCTCTTCTTGTAGCCAAGTGGCACACTTCACACACCCGAAATATCTTTCCTCTAAAGCACGGACGAGCAGCATGCAGTTCTCAAGCTTTAGCAAAACAACCCTTCATCTAAAAATTGCAGGTACAAACACCTTAGTTCCGGTTGTGGAGCCCTTTCAAATGCACACTCACGCCTTCGGGGGTGAGCTGGCCCTCCAGCTGTGGCTGACCCTGGGAGTCTGGGGCCCAGGATGAGCTCTAGACAGAAGCTCACCCCAGAGCTGTGACATCTGAGGTCATATGCGTGTAGCTAGCTAGTGTCCCAGGAATGAGTCAGAGAGACACAGACTTTTCTCCTATCCACACACATCTTCAAGGAAGGGTCTGGCAAGACCTTTTCACTCTTTGAGAAGTAGTTACTGGAGCAGGAAATCCCACCTAGAAATCATGTTGCCAGTCCTCCTTCCCTGTGCTGTCATACATTTTGGGTTGCCCCTAAATCCTCAGCCAAATCATAGGTCCCCTCTATCTCCACTTCTCCAGCAACTAGAAGTCAGCCGTGGATCTCTTTGGTGTTCCTGCCTTGGGGTTGGACTTTTGTGCTTACTTATCCCTCCTTTGTTTTTTCCTTAGTATTTATGGAGGGAGAGATCATTCTTCTCTAAAATCCCCCTGTCTGCCCTCCCTCTTCACTGGTTCTTAGTGCACAAAAATGTGTTTAAAACACGGACAGTTTCAGATTCTGGATTTCTTGCTGCTCTTGGCCAATGTTCCCCTCCCCTGGCCTGCCATCCCATCCCAACAAGTCCTTCATGAAGAGGGCAATAGTAAAGGAGTGTTTGAAGCTTGGGCATATTTGCAGATGCTGAAAAGTATTCTGTACCTGTATATTTATATATGGAATTCATAAAAATACATACAAGTCTTCCCCCCTGAATTCTATTTCATGCTAAAAAAAGAGTACAAAGAGCCTCCTGTGCAGAAAGGTCACTTCAAAGAGCCACTAGCTCTTGAGGAAGTTGGTAGGGTTTATGTGGATTCTAGAAACCAAGGCCGGCCTCTGTCCATGGGTTAGGAGGTATTGGGAGGGCTGCTCCCTTCACCCAGCGCGGAGGTGTGTCTCATGCCTCTTGCCAATGGGAGAAGCTTCTTTGTCATCTCAGGGTCCTGGGCTTCATGGGACTGGAAGGCCCTAGTGGTGGGGACAGTAGGAAGCCACCAAACTAGAGCAGCTTTTTCCTTGTTTCCATTCCCAGGAGGGTAGCAATAGGCTTTTTCACCCTCCCTCATCTGTATCTCTTCCAGATACAATCTTAGCTCTAACATTATATCCTGAAAAATAGTGTTAGAGAACAAAACCCAGCCACCTTCTACCATTTCTGACGACTTTAGGTTAATGATCCGGGCTTGAGAGCATCAAGTGAAATTCACAGGAAAGTCACAGACGATGAGAGACAGTCAGATCTTGTGTGTGTGTGGCACTCAGTTCACTAAGAGGCAACTGGGAAGGAATCTGAAAAGTGTTCAAAAGGGAAGTTGGTGGTAACGCTCGCTTGTGAGGTCCAGGTTGCCAGATTGGCCTTGTCTGGAGTTAGATTTTGAGAGGCTGTTGTACTGGATTTTGCCACGTGAGCCAGAACCCATTTGCTGGGTTTCTCCCTGAAGAACTGCTACTGAGCCATGATTTGGCCAGGTGAAGCTCATTGATGTGGTTAGGGTGAACAACACTCAGGGTCTTTGGCCCTCTGTGGGACAGACACTGAATCTATGGTTAACTGAGGGGCGGGGGGGGGGGGCGGGTGTCACTGCTCAAATGGACGCTGTGGCCTTTTTTAATAAGAGCATGGGGATTGGCATGACATTGAGGCAGTCCTGGGGAAGATGTGTGGGATGAGGGGACTTGGAGGGTTGTCTTATTGCTTTCCTCTTAAGTTGACGCCTTTGGAGGGATGGCAAGCCCAAGCCCGCCCACAGAGATGAGAACCTACGGAAATGGTAAAGCCCTCCTGGGAGGGATGCTGCAGCCCTCTTTGGCAACCTCTGCTAATGTCCTAACAATCCTCATTGTTAGGACCTCCTTTCTTCCTATTGAACTTAAATTATTCTCACTCCAGTTCAAGCCGCTAGCTTCTCACTTCCTGCTAGATGGGGATGAGGAACAGCTGGTTACAATCTTCTGTGCATAAATCCACAGTTCTTTTTTTTTTTTTTTAAGATTTTATTTATTTATTTGACAGACAGAGATCACAAGGAGGCAGAGAGGTAGGCAGAGAGAGAGGGGGAAGCAGGCTCCCTGCTGAGCAGAGAACCCGATGCGGGGCTCCATCTCAGGACCCTGAGATCATGACCTGAGCGGAAGACAGAGGCTTTAACCCACTGAGCCACCCAGGCGCCCCAAATCCACAGTTCTTTGAGAAATGAACTCACACACACACACACATACACAAAGGTCAGAGTTCTACCTTTAGGATTGTTTTTTCCCCCTCTGGAAAATGTTCTCCAGATTAAATAGAAATTAATTTTCAATTTCTCAAAAATCTTATTTCCTAGCCGATAGCATTTCCATATGGATATTTTACAGGAAAGTAGTAGACCCTTAAGTTCTGGAGGTTTAGAAGTCTTGCCAATAATGCTTTTGAAAATATGAACTAGAAGTCTTCCTATGGAAAAACATGTCATAAATAATAAGTTCTTGGAATGAAAGTGTCCATGAACTTAAGGGTTTGTGTGATGTTGTCTCCCTGAATCTTACGGCATCAGGAACTAGGGTTTTAAATTTGGAAAAATGTATGCGCCATAAGCGGCTTGTACTGTGGAAGAGGATAAGCTTCAGGGCTTGGCTCTGCTCTATTTTTATTTCCATTATAGGTTACTTTTGTGTGTTTTGATGAGATTTTACTGATAGAGGAACCAGGACTGTCCAGGT
This sequence comes from Mellivora capensis, assembly GCA_004024625.1. Taxonomy (NCBI): domain Eukaryota; kingdom Metazoa; phylum Chordata; class Mammalia; order Carnivora; family Mustelidae; genus Mellivora; species Mellivora capensis. Next base: position 28,696 of record PISX010000482.1, on the reverse strand, counting down.
CAACATTTGGCTTCCGGTTGGACCATGCTGGAAGCAATGGGCACGGGGTGGGTGGGGGGTGAAGAGTGGGAGCGCCCACAGCAGTGAGCAACAACACCTTGGTGCCTCTTCTCTGCTCCCGACACTGCCCTTCACCATGGCAGCTGCCAGCAAAACCCAGAAACGAGAAGAAACCTGGAAGACACTTGGAGAGGTCCCCAAGGTGGGTGCAAATTTCTTGGTGGGGAGAGTGGATTGTTTCTGATTTTGCTGCAAAGGCCAGAAGGTAAGAATGATAAGGAGAAGGGGAGAAGAAAGGGGGAGCATGGTGGAGAGAAGAGGGAGGAGCAGAGGGGGCAGAAAGGTGCCAGGGGAAGGGGAGGGAGAGGCAGGGAAACAGCTGTCAGTTTCTGGGAAGAGAAGCCGAAAGTTACAGTGAAGTCTCAAGGCACAGCAGCCTCAGGTCTGCTAAAAACTCGCTCATTGGATTCAGCCCCTAAGCCAGCTGGCATTCCCCCCTTCTCCCCTCCCCCCCCACACACCTTGCTCTCCTCCTAGGCACTGGGAGTGGTAACAGAGTCACACACTGAATCTCCACTCACTGTGTCCTTAATGATTTCCCCATTCCCTCTGTCCCATCCGGACAGAACTCCTTCAGGACCTCCCCGGCCTTCCCTCCATCCGGCTCCACTCCATTTCTCGCCCCCTGTTCTTGAGCCCCAGCAGCCCTCCCCAGCTCACAGCAGCGCCCCAAACTTTCATGCTCTGGCTTCTAGCCCGCATCTGCCTCGCCAGCTGTCTCTCTTGCCACCTGACCTTGAACCGGGTGCCTCTGCCACCCAGAGGTGTTGGTGACTCCCCCGGGCCACCCAAGCTTTTCCTCACAGCGTTGTGCAGGTTGTGCCCTCCATCTGGAATAAGAATAAAAGCACCACCACCGGGGAGCTCATGGGAGTGCAGGCGGGGGCTAGACTGTCACCCTTTGAAGGAGGCACCAGGATCACCTCCATTGTTCCAGAGGAGTAAACGAAGCTTCTAGAGGTTTGCATCTGGCCTCTGGGAAAACCCATTAGATAAGGAAAGAGCGAGGGGAAAAAAGGACTTGCACACATTTAGCACCTACTGTGTACCAGGGCTATGCCAGCCCTGGATGTATGCTCCCGATCTAAGATGCTACAACTTGAATGCCAAGCTGTTCCATTTTTCCAGAATAGAGATTTTTGATCCGTGTTTAGTTAGAGGATAGACATGCAGACTTCATTAGTTTGTTTTTTATCTGGTGCGATAAGGTAAAGGAGTTTCTCTGTCTGCCTCTTTCCTCATTGTCAGTCCTTTTTGTTCCTTGGCTTGCAGCTGTTGTCTTTGAGGCTCACGAACCATTTGCAGGAAGAGCTCTAGAGAATTTGGGAAGAAGGGGAGTGAGGAGGAGAGAGGTGCGTGGGTTTTCAAGAAGCCAGAAGACACAGGGAAAATAAAGGTGCTCTCGAGTGTGTCGCCTGCAGCCTTGTCAGGGAACATTTCTTTACATGGCTCTTCTTCCCCTCCCTCATGATGAGCTGGTTCTTCATCATTTTTTAACATCTCTTTGGGGACAGGGACATGAAAGTGAACAGCAGGTCAAAGTCAGGAATTCGGGGTTCTGGGGTGGTCTGGTCTGATAGGCTCCCTTCGTCTGCGGCTGTGCCTTCGTGGGGGCAGGTGAGGCTGGTTCACAATTCTGGTCACATCACCAGCCCCTGGGTGACAGCATCACACCTCCATCCATCCATTTACATTTCAAACCAGCACCCGCCTGCTCTTGATTAATTATTCAGTAACGCTGGTCACTTGTGAGCTTTTCTGAGCTCCTATTTCATGTAAAAGGTCCACTCCTTTTTTTACCCAAATCTGCTTTCCCTGATCCTTGTGTAGTTTTTGTAATGAAATGGTACACATTCCTTTTGAGCCCCCAGCACTCACGTATTGACTCCTCTTCTTTGCAGCGGTACACCTGGATATTGGGTTAGCCAGGCGGTGGGAGCGCGGGTAGAGGGGGGTGAATCGCCCGTCAGGCTCCCCTTCTCTGCCTACCTCTAACCTTGGCCAATTCCCCCTCATGGAGCTCCAGTTTTAAATAAGTAAATAAAGGGGTTTGGAATGCTGAGTCTCAAGGTCTGTCTGCTCCCTCTTTAATTATTGAGGGCATCTAGGAGAAGTCACAGAGGGACATGGGCTTTAGAATTCAAGAGAATTTGGGGTGTCTCCACTGGCTCTGGCACCTATTTGCTTATTTCTGTGAGACTTTGGATAAGTTAGGTCATCCTTCCACATCTTACTTTCTTTCTGTCTACAATGAGGGTGGAAATATACAGGAAGCAGGGTGGGGGTGAGGTTTAACAGGGATGCATGGAGCGACACCGGCCACAGGTGATGAGCGTGGGCCATGGGCAGATGGCATACTAAGGATTTAACCTTGACCTTCGCAAGCAATGCAAATAAAACGGTTGACACAGAAGCAACTCAAGAACAGTTAGGCAGTTTCTTATGGGGTTAACTTTACCCCATGCAAAATTCTCACTGGTACCCATGTGGGGGAGTGGGAGTGCCCCATGACCAAGCCACCTCAGTTCTCAGCATTTGAAACCTGAGGTCTGTCCTCCAGACTTTTAAATTCTGGCTCTAACACTTATTAGTTGTGTGCTGTTGAAAAACTTTTATTTTCCCTGGCCTTAGTTTCCTCATCTTCAGAATGGTTCTGATTCAACCCAGCTCAGAGGGGATATTGTGAAAAAATTAAATGCAAACGGTGGAAACACCTGGCAGATAGTAGGCCTGCAGCTGATGCCTTTGCTTTCTTAACATCGTGATAAATTAAGGTCCGCTCATAGATGAATTCTGATCAGTTCTCAAGACAGAGAAGAAAAGTCCAGATTTTCCTGTTTTGTCACCAAAAGTATTATTAGGTTTTCAAGGAAACCGAGTGCATCCTTTATCACGTAATAAAACTGAATCTACTGTTTTTCTGGCCAGGAAAAAAAAAAAAGCATAAATACAACTGACATCAATTCTCTGTGCGTCTTGCGTCTCGTCTCCCTGGTTTACAGTTTTCAGAATCCAAATGTCCATCTGTCTCGGAGATCTTTCTAGCCTCTAGAAAAGAAAACACTGTCTAGATATAGTCGTGCTGTTTCATGCGGCTGCCTCGGAGGCCCCTTGCATGCTTCCCTTCTGCTGACAAGTGCACGAAGCCAGGATGCTGACTTATGGCTCCCTCTGCCCCCGTAGGTTAACCCCCATCACAGGCCGCTCTGCTGTGTTAATTTTATCACAGCCTCCCCCTGGCTCTTCCGTGGTGAGAACACAACAGAGGACACACATCTTGGTGTGCGTTGCTCATTGCCACCCATGTGGAAAGAGCAGCTAGAATGGTGTGGACACCCGGGCCCTTCCTTCCACAGTGTTTATACAGCTCCGAATCAATCAGAGAGCTCCTGATCTATTCAGCCCATTAACGCACAGCACACAGTATTACCTAATGGAGAGGCCTGTGCTTGAGAACATCAAAATCTTGACTTAGTTTTCCAGTTCAGGCCCCCCTTGGCGCATTAGTTCTGAGCCACACACCTTGGATTTCAGTTCAAATGTCCTCTTACTCTGTAAGAGGCAGAGAGAGAGTGAGCAAGTGAGCAGGCTCCTGGGCTTTGGGCAATACTTGGCAATTAGCTCCCAGATGTAGTAAAAGAACAACAAAAATGCATCTGTTTCCCATCTCTAATCAAAAAGTGATCAAACTGGGGAAGTAAGACAGATCCTATTTGGTTCTCAAGTAATTTCTGGGCTTACGCAGGGGTTGGTGCTTCATGCCCCAGTCTCTGTCCTGTGAAAGGTTGAGTGGCTGCCTGCTGGGGCCTTCTGTGCTGCTGGGGAGAGACTCAAGCCCCAGCGGGGAGGTCAGCTGGGACCTGCGTGGGAGGAAATGGAGGGTGGAGACTGGGGAAGCCTTCCTCCGGCGTCCTCCCTCCATGTACACGTGGCAGTTCCCGGAGCCCACCCTCCAGGGTCCCCAGCTCCCCTCCCCCTACTGCCTACAACTCCCCACCTGGTCTCAGGTGCAGCCCAAGGGTCTTTACTCCATGGCAGGTGCTTCAGTCATAGAAGTGCATTTGGCAACCCTCAGGACCTTATTTCCTCCATTCGAGACACCAAGAGCAGAACTGCCCCTGCCTACTTCACAACATGTGTTAAGAGGAGGCAACGGAATCTGACCCGAGGTTACTCAGAGGCTGAAACAGCGTAAATACACAGGTGTCAAGCAGAAATCCCTGCTGACTGAGTAATAGATGGGTTGGAACCCCACTGCCAAACTCGGCAGCAGCTGGCCGTGGTTGTCCCTGGGGGCAGGGTGGCGGCCTGGCCTTGTGGAGTTCCTCCCCTCAGTTGGGGAGGATACTAGTATGTGGAATGGCCAGGGCGCCAGGTGTCGCCTAGCTGGAGCTGCTTTCCCCCTCCCACACTCCGCTCCTGGCCCTGGTCGGTTGGTAGCACGAGCCACTGCACCAGCAGCAGGTATCCCCAAGACGCGGCGTCTGGTGAGGGAGGAGGCAGCTGAATGTGCAGGCCGGGCGCTGTCCACCTGCCGTCAGCAGTGACTCAGAAGGAAGACAGTGTTACACTGGGTGAGTCTGAGACAATGCTGAGTTCGTGGACAGGCTGACTCTTCTGCATGGAGGGAGGCCAGAAGCCTTTTGTGAAGATGAATCACTTTTCCTATACCTTCCCATGGCTGCCCAAGGTGCCTCGTGGGCCAGCGCTGGGAAACATGGCAAAACTCTGAAGCTTTGCCGTGGTTCCCATTGTTTTGTTTTAAATTAAGTCCGTGATGGGGCGCCTGGGTGGCTCAGTGGGTTAAAGCCTCTGCCTTCGGCTCAGGTCATGATCTCAGGGTCCTGGGATCGAGCCCCGCATCGGGCTCTCTGCTCGGCAGGGAGCCTGCTTCCCTCTCTCTCTCTGCCTGCCTCTCTGCCTCCTTGTGATCTCTGTCTGTCAAATAAATAAAAAATATTTTAAAAGGAAAAAACATTAAGTCCGTGACAATGGTTATGATATCCAGGCACGACGGACAATAGTCAGACTGACATTCCATCTTCGTTTTGAAGAGCATTTAAGTGGGAGTGAGGTGATAACACTGTTAAAATAAGATTAATGGCAGAATAAATGCTAACCTTCCCGGCGATGGGAAGAAATATAATGAACGGCCAAGGCTGGTTACGTGGAAATGTCATCAGTGGCCACACAGGTAGAGAAAGTTACTACCACGGAGGACAAAGTTGGGCTGTGCAGAAAATGGGGTCCAGGGTATCTGTAGCCTCAGCAAGATAAAGCTGATTTTTTTTTTTTTTTTTTTTTGCATGGAAATCTGGGCATAGATGGTCAAGGCTGTGGGAGTCTTGCCCTCCACTCCTTTGTGTCTTTCCTTGGGAGTGACAATGGCTTTGACTGGCACACCACCCTCCATCTCTTGCTGCTTCTTTCTCGTGCTTGCACTTGAGCCTCCATTCCCAAGGACATCTCTTGGTCCAAGGGTGCAGAGCTAACACACTGCATTCCTGCTGGCAAGAAAGAGGGCTGGGGAGGCTCTGGCAAAGGGCAGATGCCTGCTGTTACCTGTAGAAGGTTCCCAGAAGCTTCTACATGGCACCCCTGTCTACACCCCACCTGTCCAGGCCACAGCCACGTGGCCACACTTAGCTAGCTCTGTCCTACAATCAGTGCTTTGCCAAGATCAAGTTCTACGGAAGAAGTGGAGAACAGACTGGGGCACCACTGGTGGTCTCTACCCATCATGTAATTTCAGGGCTTCTGGAATATGCCTTTTGCCTTCCTTTCCACTTAGCTGATGCCTAAGATGTCGCAATTGCATTGAGTCTTTCCTTAAGACGAAGTGGACTTTCTTATGCTGTGATCTTCTCCAGGCCACTTGTAGGGTTCCTGGTGCTCATTCTTTCCCCCCAGTAACTCCCAGCCCAGCTGAGCTGGTATCATGGTAATACCATGTCTTTCCAGTGTCCATTTTCGGAGAGGGCATAGATATTATTGAGGCTGACACAACACACTAGATCTTATACTCACAGTTTAGGTCTGTTTTTTGTTTTGTTTTGTTTTGTTTTGTTTTTGTTTTTGTTTTGTTTTCATTTAGCCCACAGCAAAGCCTCAGGAGTTGAGTGCTCTTAAGAGAGATGCAGACTTAAAGGCAGAATCCTCACTAACCCTGGTGTTCACCATTACACCACATGGCCTCTCCTTTGTCTCATCTGATCTCCAGGTAAGGGCAGGCCCTATGTTGATTCTAGAGGAAGAGGCACATTTCTCTGGGTTCTGATTCTGAGTGTGCGCGTAGAGGTGAGGTGGGCAAAACTATGCTAAGATCCAAAGGAACGTAAGGCAGTTTGGCAAGTTCCCTAAGAGGTGAACGCAGTTGTACTTTTGCTGTAGGTTTCAGGAGATGTAATGTTAAGGCACTAGAAGGGACACTAAAAAAAGAGACAATCACTTTACTCCAGCTGCATCTCCTTCCCTCTGGTAGAGCTGGAGCCCTTCACCAGCCCCCGTTTCAGCACAGTGAAGGTCATGTCCCCATGGGAGCCAGTTGTCAGCAGGACTCCTGCCCCTGGGGCTATGGTCCGACTTGACTGGAATCCTTATTCTGTGTCTTTTTCTTAGCACTTATTTCCTCAAGCTTCTTTTTTGCTCTGATGCCTGGATGCTACTTTTTCTACGTTAGTGTTTTTCATCAAAAGTCACTCCTACCCATACTGTTTCTGAGTTTAGTAGATTTATCAGAGACTAGAAGGATTTTTAGGGAGATCTCATTCTGGGGTGAGGTCTCTAGCACAACTGTCCTGCCTTTCCCCCCCCCCCCCGGAATAACTTCAGCTTTATTTTTCAAACACGTGATTCCCCCGCATTTGTGAATTTATATCCAACCACCAGTTAAGATTCCTCAAAAAAATGGATTCCTTCGGCTATAAGAGATGCTGGAGAATGAAAGGTTCCCTCCCTTGTTGCTCTGGATGTTTTGGTGTCTAGATGGATACAGCCTGAATCCATCTGTATCTTCAGGTAAGGAAGAGATAACACGACACTCCCAGAAAGAGCCGTGGCTTGTCATGTGGGCTTGAAGGCAGGGCCTCGGGATCATGGTGAGTTCATTGTTCCTGAAGCAGTGGGACTTGCTGTAGTCTTCAGAGGTGGAGATCACTAACAATTTTGAAGATGCTTGCCATGAGGGCATCTGTATGAGTTTGGTCATTGGTGGAAGCGAAGGAGATGCCTAGAGCTTTCCATATCTGGTCTCCCTTCATTCCTAAGCACATGGGAAGGCTCAAGCTGCCCTGAAACTTGTTAGACTAGATCTTCCCAATGGGCTTTGACTGACAAAGTGAATATTTACTTATGCAATGGTGACTCTCTGTTAAGAATGAACGTGTTCATTAGGAGTAGAGATTGGTTGAAAACGCTTTCTGCTGTGCAGAAGTAGTGTGTGAATCCTTGTCCTTATCATCTCCAGCACAGAGAAAGGCTTCGCCTACAAACGGGGGTGCGTGCCTCCCTGTGATGAGCCAAGTTCAACTCTCTGCCCTATGTTCTCTGAAGCTCTTCCTGGGGATAGGGACACTCCAGCCACACAGTCGCAGCTGGTGACATCTGTAATCCTTCCTTCCAGGGATGAGGCCAAAGCGTTGGCGAGAAGGCATGTGAGCAATCCTACTCATGTGTATTATCTGTGCAGCTTCTAGAAAAGTCCTTCTGATAGAAGGAGACACTGAACTAATATGGGAATATAAGAGAATATACTTCATTAAAGAGGAAACCTTCTTCTAACTCCCAGACAGAGCCAGAGGTTCTAACTAACACTTCCTTTCTAATCTGACTTCTGGAGTTCTACCTTGGAATATGGAAAAGTGTCTCTTGAGTTAAGTACCTCTCAGAGAGAGAGAGAGAAAGGTTTTTCTTGACTTCTTCAACAAGGAGCTTCTGGCACTGTCCCTGTGTTCAGTGACCCTGTCTCTGCTGGTGAATTCTCCAGTTCTCCAGGTGGGTGGGCTGCCAAGGTTCACTTGAGAAAGTGAAAGACTATTGAGAAAGGAGAGACTGAGCTAGCTTTCTACTTTCTTCTTTCCAGGATGCTCTCCATGAAGATTCCTGTGAGTCTGACTCAGAAGAGCGGCAGTCTGTCCATGAACCTGTTATCCTGGAGAATTTGATCTTCCTTCCGCAATAGCTTGTGATGGCCATGTTTTCCTCTTCTCTGACTTCTTATCAGCTTTTCAAATGGTGGATTTAGAAAAACTAGAGTTATTCTAGCATTGACTATGTGATCTCAGACTCTCACAAGTAGTTTTCCTCCAGATGAATATTGGGAAGAGTTTGGTAGCAAGCTATATGGTGAGGGAGGAGACTGGAATGGAAGTCCAAAGGTGTTGTAAACTGGGGCAGGTTACTTCATCTCTTTGACACGTTGTTTCATCAGCTCTGAATATGGATTAAAATGTTTCTAACTACCAATATTAGAATGTGGATTAAAATGTTTCTAACTACCAAAGCCTATAAGTCCTGAAAGCTGTGCTCCAAAGGAGAAAACACACACTGTCAAATGCATATTTATTCACTCTTCCACCGTGCTTTTGTAGACTGGTTCCAGAGAGTTCTGAATTCACCTAGTAATAGCATTATCTTAATTCGGTATTGAAGACACAGTTCCAATAACTTAACCATAAGACTTGTACACAGGCTGACTTCCATCTTTTCCCTAATAAAGTAGATTAATTAATCCAGGCAATTACTGTCAAGCAAAGGAGAAAGGTTGGACATTCTCTGAGAAATTTGGTGGTTGTACATCTGATATGGTTAATTTGCAAGACCTCGGATGGAACATTTTAATTAATTATTTCAGTTATTATTATATTTAGATAGTGGTGGATGGGTATAAATCTATTAAAATGATAAAGCTTGGGTCAGTTTACCAACGAAAAGGATGAGCATCCTTCCACCTTTACTTTTTTCTTTCTAGAACCATAGCGATTAGAGAAATTATATCATGATATTGGGCAAATAAAATAGTCAATCCCAGCCCAAAAGTAGTTTAAGAGCAAACCATTAGAACCTTCTCCCAGTCAAATGGAGGCCTATTGAGAAGCAGTGTGTAAATAGAGCAAAGCTTATGAAATGAAATTGACAGGATAGAAAATTTTCATAGACACAACCCGCCAACAAGGACTTTTCTTACACATGTCTCCATTACCTTGATAAGATTGGGAGGTGGCCAGTGGCTCTATAAATTTTAAGCAAAAAGTGGCAATTAGGTCCTCAGGGTACATTCTCCTCCCTCCTTTATTCACTTCAGGTTCATTGTTTTGGATTTTTCAATTATATTTTTATGTTTCTGGTCCTTGGAGGAGGCTGAATATGACATTTTGACAGTGGAATCTGAAAGAGCTACAATTCTAGATTCTGTAAATACTTCTTGATCATAAAAAATGTCTTAGTTTTAACTTTGATTACTGTCTCATTGGTCAAGCCCTTTGGATTACATATATATTTTATTGAAAGGTCAATCCCCCAGATTCATGGTATAGAGGTCTGCTTTTCAGAGGTTCAAACTGTGGGTGGTTTAGTTCATATCCTTTACCCCAAAATGAAAATTCTGGGATTCTCATCAGCCTTCTCCCAAAGCAGACCTTTAAAGCTTCCCCAACACATGTAAAAACCAAACTTTATGGTAAAAACCAAGGCCAGCCAGGAAATTTTAACAAAGACTAAATTTTAGAACAGTGAATCTTCAGTTGTGCAAAGGACATTGCTAAACTTCTGGGTTGGAAGGTATCCTGATCTACCTAATTCTATTTATGAAACTGCATATGTGCTTTGAAACTCCATTTAGATCCAACTCTTTCAGCTAGAGATGGAAACCATATGTGTGTCTAAGGCCCATATGTTAGGGCTTGGAGAGTCTTAGATTTTGTTTTGATTTCCAACGCAGCATCATTTTCAGATTTGGAGACATCTGGGTATGTCCTTGACCCTCTGTGTCATGCGGTGATATTTTTGTTATCCATTCTTCTTCTTCTTAGATGATTCCCATTTCCATATGCTTAGGAAGGTGTTGCGGCCTTTGGCTCTCAAAAGATCGCTTTAAGGGAAACAGAGAATCGAAGTATATATGTGGAAAATCAAGTTCACAGTCTTATACCTGGGTGAAATATTTTGTTTATTGTTTATGTGAATTCATTAGGGCTTCTTTTCTCCTTCACTCACTGTTTCTTTCCTCTACTGCGGACTTCCATTTCTGCTGCACACATGCCCAAGGATTGTGGGCATACACCAGTGTGAGCATGGCTGGCTGACCTCCAAATCTATTTCTCCATTCTTTATAGGTGATAGTCTAGTTGTAGCCAGGCATGTGGCCTCTCAAGGACTATCTTCCAAACCTGACCGGTAGGTGTGTGTTGAAGATCTTATTGATGAAATGTGAGCAGTAGGGATAGGAGACATTTCAAGGCCTATGTCCCAACACACAGCCTTTCCCTTTGGTTGGTATTAAGATACAGAAGAGTCTAAAACCAGCTTCAAATGAAGATAATGGCAGTATCCTGGGGGATGATGGGTGAAAACAATGGGAAGAACTGAACTCTTCTAATTTCCGCAAGAAGCAGAACCACCTGCTGACTGCCCCGCCCGCGCCCCCCCCCCCCACTACTGGACTGGCAGGAAAAAAGCTTCTTTGTCCTTAAAATCATGTGTAGATCTTAGGGTTTATGCATCATATAATTAAAGGAGAAGGAATCCTTTTCTGCATAAAACCAAGAGAGATTCTTAGGCTGTGGGGACATGGATTCAACAGGAAATCAGTTCTCCAAACAAAACATGTAGAGATCCATTTGGGAAAAAATAGCCAGTATGGTTATTTGGCCTGATGTTATTGAGATTTGGAAGAGTTGTTTATTCAACATGAACTCATTTTTCTTCTTTGTTGGTTGGTCACTTAAGACTCTATTCTTGAAGTTTTTAACAGTTGAGTTAAGTATGGGCTTAGTCATTGTTGAAAAACATCTCTTCAGTAAAAGAGAGCAGACATAAGAATGAAAAGCCAAGTGTGTAGGATTTTCCTGAGGGCAGAAGGTCTGGGAGCTTTTCTCAGTAGCTCACCCTCCGGGGGCAGGCTTTAGTGGATAGCTCCCGGGCTCTGGTAGGTGAAATCTGCTGGGACCTCAGTCTATGATTTTATCTTACTTAGTCTCAAGTCTCTAAACTATGACGTGGCAATGATGACACCCATCTCACTCATTTTTACATCTGGTGGATCATTTGCAATGTCTCTATGGTATCTGGCACATACCACGTGTTCAATAAACGGTGTTCTGAGGTTGAGGGCGACTTCTCACAGGTTCCCGTTGCTGATGGTGGCTACTGAATACCGGGTGTGTGGAGGCAAGGACAAAGACTTGTGTTTCCATGAGAGCGAAGAAGGAGGGGCTGGACTTCCAGATTGGCTTCCTTTGGACTGATTTGAGATTTCAAGAACCGAGATGTGCCAAGCCTTTTAAAGATCTCAAAGGATTAATATGTTTTTAAACATAAAAAACATGCTATATGGGGGTGCCTGGGTAGCTCTGTCTGTTAGGTGACCAAGTCTTGATTTCAGCTTGGATCCCAATCTCATGGGTCGTGAGATTGAGATCTTCTCCTCATCTGACCATACCCTCAGTGGGGAGTCTGCTTGAAGATTCTCTCCCTCTGCCCCTCTCTCCAACCCGCACACTCTCTCCCCCCTAAAAGAAATGCATGTTAAAAAATATGCTCTATATTTTTGCATCTTTTATAGTATATCAGGATTTGCATTTGACTTGTTGCAGAGTGTAGTCCAAGGGAATGTTTGAATACACAAATGCATCATTCAATGGGACTGTCAGTGGTGCTTATGTGATGTTTATAATGGTATTGAATATAAAAAAAAAGCGTGGTCTGGGTGTTTTGTAGACAGATGCCACATGCCTTTATTTATTTATTTATGTATTTATTTATTTTTTGCGTTACATGGTTTAATCAGATGGTACAGTGGAGAGCTTTGTGCAAAACATGATAAGTGGTAGGAAACAACTGTGTAAGCTCTGATGGAAAGACCCCGAGGGCTGTGATGTAATTTCTTTTCTTTTCTCTAACATCAATTAATTAACATATAGTGTATTATTAGTTTTAGAGGTAGGGTTTAGTGATTCATCAGTTGCAGATAACACCAGGGCTCATCACATTGTGTGCCCTCCTTACTGCCCATCACCCGGTTACCCCGTCCCCACCCTCCCATCTCCCCTCCAGCAACCCTCATTTTGTTTCTTAGAGTTAAGAGTCTCTGGTTTGTCTCCCTCTCCAATTTCATCTTGTTTTAATTTTCCCTCCCTTCCCCTATGTTCATCTGTTTTGTTTCTTAAATTCCACATATAAGTGAAATCACATGATCATTGTCTTTCTCTGACTGACTTATTTCACTTAGCATGATACCCTGTAGTTCTACCCATGTCGTTGTAAATGGTAAGATTCCTTTCTTTCTTTCTTTTTTTCTTTTTGATGGATGAGTAATATTGCTTTGTATATATATACTACCTCTTCTTTATCCAGTCACCTGTCAGTGGAACTCTGGGCACTTTCCATAGTTCGGGTATTGTGGACATTGCTGTTATAAGCAGAGGGGTGCAGGTACCCCTTCAAATCACTATATTTTGTATTCTTTGGATAAACACTTGGAATTTCTAGGTGATAGGGTAGCTCTATTTTCAATTTTTTGAGGAACCTTCATACTGTTTTCCAGAGGGCTGACCCAGTTTACATTCCCACCAAGAGTGTAGGAGGGTTCCCCTTTCTCCACATCTTCCCCAACATCTGTTGTTTCATGACTTGCTAATTTCAGTCATTCTGCCTGGTATGAGGTGGTATGTGATGCAATTTCTACTCAATCTTCCATGTACTTTGATTTTGAAGACAAATCATCATGACCCAGCTCACGTTTGTCTTAAAGCTGCACTAGGAGTGGCTTTGGATTGCTGTCTCTCAGTCTTCTGAGAATTCGAGAATCACACATTTGCCCTGGGATGATGTCAGGTGTGGTTTTAGAAAATCAGTTGATTGAGAAGATTTGATGATAGTTGAAATGAGCATCCTCAGAACTTAGTGAGTTCTATAACTGCTTTTGGCAGTGCAATGATCAAGGTGGAAAAGTTCACGACTGATTTACTATGGTGATCAGAGACAATTAGAAAGTTGAACGGAATGGACGGACACCAGGGCCCAGTTTTTTGGTCATATGTAGAGGCGTTTACCTCTGTAGCTGGTTGTTTTCATGAATCCATATGGTTGTGTTTGTATACATAAAATAAAATAAATGGTTGAGGTAGTTATTCATAGAATCCACACTGCCCCTCTTTACCAATTGCTTATGTAAAATGTATTAAATATTTAGAATAGTAAATAACAATTGAGTGCTGAAAAGTTTGAGCCCAGAAACAAATACATATGGATTTACATATCTACAAAGATGCACAGTACAATCTGTGACTGATTTATTCATTTGGAAGACTGAGGCAAATGTTGTAAATCTATCATTCATGGAGCAATTGGTTTCTTTGGCCCCATGGCCTACCAACTGTGTCCAAAACAGGTCTGTCATTAGGCTGCAAGGAAGAACAGGCACGGGAGAGACGTGTGGATTGGTGGATTGCGGTTATCGTTCCGGGTAAGACAACTCAATATAGCCCTTCTGATGAAGAGGTATGAACTTCCAGTTATAAAATAAATAAATCACAGAGATGGAAAGTACAGCATAAGGAATATAGTCAATAATATTGTAATAACATTGTATGATGACAGATGGTGTCTACACTTTTCATGATGACCCCTGAATCATGTATAGAATTGTCGAATCACTATGTTGTACACATGAAGCTAATATGTTACCTATGTCTGCTCTACTTCAATAAAAAAAAATTACCATGGACCCATTTGAAGGCTACATCTCCTATTTTCCTCCTGCGTCTCAGGCTGCCCCTTCTGGGGCTCTTAGTCTCATAAATGAGGGTTTCTTCACGGCACCTTACAGACTGTCACAATTTTTCACTTGACTCCTGTCCTGGGAAATCTCATCCATTCCTGTGGTTTCGGTTTCACTTATACTCCACACCTGTGCCCTCCAGTGCAGAGCTTTCTACCAAACATCAGATCCATCTTCAGGTTCACTTACTTATTAACATGCCTGTCTGTCTCATGACCCTTAAATTCAAAATGTCTAAATCTCACTTTATCACTTCATCACGTCTTTCCTTTAAGTCTCTGTCTCCACTGGTGCTCCCTCTTTATCTAGTTGCCCAAGATGCCCCTTCCCTCTACTCCACCCCACAGTCAGTCAATCCACCAATCCATCACTGATCAGTCAAATCTCCATGTTCCCGGCATTCCTGTATTTCAGGACCCCATCATTTCCCACCTGGCTTTTCTTTCAGACTTCTGGTTTCCTCCTGCTAGAGGATCCATGCAATAGAGTTTATCTTGTTTTGCAATCAAAACAAAAAGACTATATGATGCTTATCTCTGTCTGTAAACATGAGTTCCAAAAGAGCATGGACTGGACCCATTTTTGTTTGCATTGTCTGGTTATCTAGCAGATGGTAGAAGTTTAGTTCATATTTGGTATTTGTTGAATGAATATTTGAATTAATCTGGTTTCTTGCTATAGCCTGATCACACACTCTGTCTTCAGTCTTGCTCTTATATATTTCACTTACTATCTTGCAAAACATTTAAAGCACATCTAATCATGCTATGGCCCTCCATATCACCCTTCAATGAATAATAAGATCTGAACCTCTCCACACACCTACACACCTTAGACTTTCTTTCTTTCCTTTTTTTTTTTTTTAATTTGAGAGAGAAAGAGCACGAGAGAGAGAGAGAGAGAAAGAGAGATCATGAGCAGGGGGAGTGGTAGAGGGAGCAGCAGACTCCCCGCTGAGTAGGGATCCCGATGTGGGACTTGATCCCAGGACCTGGGATCTTGACCTGAGTTGAAGGCAGATGCTTAACTGGCTGAGTCACCCAGGCATCCCGCATACCTTAGACGTTCATGATTTGTCCCCACCAATATCTCCAGTTCCATTTGTTTTTTATGTTAGTAGGGGGAGGGAGAGAGGGAGAGGGACAGTGGGACAGAGGGAGAGGAAGAGAGGAACTTTCCATGCAGACTCTGCACTGAGCGTGGAGTCTGATGCAAGATTCAGTCTCAGGACCTCTAGATCATGACTTGATCAGAAATCAAGAGTTGGACACCCAACCAACCAAGCCACCCAGGCACCCTGCTTTTCTTTTATTTTTGTTGCCTGCTTCCCTCCTGTCTCCCATCCCTCTCTTCTGCTCTCAAACCATCCTAGTCTTGCTAATTCCTCCTCATCCGCCATGTCTGGACTTAGATGTCACTTTTCAGGAATCTTTTTGTGACCCTCCAAGATGCTTCATAAACCCGCTTGGAGCCTCTGCAGTAATTTGCATATGTAACCACACTCTGAATGATGACACGTTTTTCTCCCCACTGTACCCCAAGAGTAGAGTCCAGCACCTGGGAAAAAGTAGGTGAATGACAGATGGATGTGTAGCTCTGAGCACCAGGATGCATGGTGCTTTCAAGGGACAGGGCAGTCTCAGAATAACGGTGAGTTAGGACTCGTGTAGACACATGGCCAACCTGGGTCATGGAGCCCTGCAAAGGTTCTTCTCAATCTAACCGGATTCCCTTGCTCCTGCCCAGGACACCCACTGGCAATTATTAATAAGAGAGAGGGTGAGAGAATGAGGGAAAGTAGTAAGTGCTCAATGAGGAAGGAGGAGTGAGGGTGGAGAATGGATAAAAAATACACAAAGACAGTGATAAAGAGCTTAGGGGTGTTACTGCTCGTTACAGTCTGAGTGATTTGTGATCTAAATTGTTCCATAGTGACAACATTACCGTGTGATGGAGTTTCCTGACTTTGTTTTATTGGAATGTGGGTGCTCTGTGGAAATGGTCAAATTCTTTGGTACTTTGGGGAATATGGATCTTAATTTCAATCACCATTCTAATTCTTTTCTTTTAATAATATTTTTATTTATTTGACAGAGATACAGCAAGAGAGGGAACACAAGCAAGGGCAGAGGGAGAGAGAGAAGCAGGCTTCCCGCTGAGCAGGGAGCCCAATTTGTCGCTTAATCCCAAGACTCTGGGATCATGACCTGAGCTGAAGGCAGACACTTAATGACTGAGCCACCCAGGCATCCCAATCATTCTAATTCTTCTAATTCTGGCCAATCATAGTATTGCTTGTTGTCTTGGTCCCTTTATTTATTTATTTATTTATTTATTTATTGTCCTCATACAGCTTAATTAAAGTTGGATTTTCAGTGATTACTTGCTCTTTTTGGCACCCAGGGTAATTTTTTAGACCTTGAGCTTGGTTAATATTTAAAAATTTAAAGTAATATGCAGCAGAACTCCTGTTTTTCACTTATTGGTAGCTTTCAAAACATTGTGCCTCGGGAAGCCTGGGTGGCTCAGTCAGTTAAGCGGCTGCCTTCGGCTCAGGTCATGATCCCAGCGTCGTGGGATCGAGTCCCACATCGGGCTCCTTGCTTGGCAGGGAACCTGCTTCTCCCTCTGCCTCTGCCTGCCTGTGCTCGCTCTCTCACGCTCGCTCGCTCTCTCTCTCTCTGACAAATAAATAAAAATTAAAAAAAAATCTTTAAAAAAACAAAAACAAAACAAAACAAAACAAACATTGTGCCACTTAACTGAAATTTCCATGCTTAGTCACGGCCCAAACTGAAACAGTTTTTAGAAAATCAACAGTCAGCACATTTCACATACTTTCACCTAAGTTGAAGATGGGAAGTATTTGTGCTTTGTGGGTAACATTTCAGTTTTTCTAGTTACTAGTGAAACAAAACACCTAAATCTAAAAGCCCAGAAATAGGGGCGCCTGGGTGGCTCAGTGGGTTAAGCCTCTGCCTTCGGCCCAGGTCATGATCTCGGGGTCCTGGGATCGAGCCCTGCATCGGGCTCTCTGCTCAGCACTGAGCCTGCTTCCCCTCTCTCTCTCTGCCTGCCTCTCTACCTATAATCTCTGTCTGTCAAAAAAAAAAATCTTAAAAAAAAATAAAAGCCCAGAAATACACATATATAAAGGTCAGAGAATTTAAAAACAAACACTGAAATGAAAAAGAAGCTGGGGTACCTGGGTGGCTCAGTCAGTTGAGCATAGGACTCTTGATTTAAGCTTGGGTCATGATCTCAGAGTCTTGGGATCGAGCCCCACGTTAGGCTCTACATTCAGAACAAAGTCTGCTTGTCCCTGTCCCTCTCTTCCTTCCTCTGCTTGTGCACTTTCTCTCTCTCTCTCAAATAAATAAATAAATAAATAAATAAATAAAATCAATCTAGGGGGAAAAAAAGAAGCAAATATTGTTAACCTACCACTTGGTCATTGCTGATTTTCTATATATTGAAGACCTATCTTTATCCCCAGTAAGGCTATGTCTGTATTTAATAGTGAAGTATGCAGTGAAATCAATAAAAGTAATTTGTACCATTATGTTCACTTGAGTTCAATTCAGCAGACATTTATTTTTAAATATATATGTGTATTTCTTAAAATAAAGATTGTGTATATTTAAGGTGTATGACTTGATTATTTGCTATACATTATATAATGAAATGATTATGGAGTCAAGCCCATTAACATATTATTTTTTTTTTTTAAGGATAAACTCCCCCCCCGCAAAGATTTATTTTAGAGAGAGAGGGAGAGAGAGAGAGAGAGAGAGAGAAAGTGAGCAGGAGGGGCAGAGGCGGAGGAAGAGGGAGCATCTCAAGCAGACTCCCTGGTGGGTATGAAGCCCTATATGGGGCTTGATCTCCTGATGCTGTGCTGAGATCACGACCAGAGTTGAAACCAAGAGTTGGAGGCTTAGCCAACAGAGACAACCCCCTCAACATATCACTTCCTATATAGTGATTGTTTTATGTGTTTGTGTGTGATGAGACCACATGAAATCCACTCTTAGCAAATTTCCAGTATTCAATGTGGTATTAGTCATCACCCAGCCCATTAGATCTCTAGACCTGCGTATCCTATACAACTGTGACTTTGCACTTTGGGGCCAATATTTCCCCATTTCCCCCACCTTCCTGCCTTGGTAACCATGGTCCTAATCTCTGCCTCTATATACTTGGCTTTTTGAGATTCCACCTATAATGAGATCATGCATTTTTTTCCTTTCTGTGTCTGGCTTATTTCAATTAGCATCATGGCTTCCGGGTTCATCTGTGTTGTTGCAAATGGTAGGATCTCCTAATGGAATTATATATACATGTATGTATATACACCATCTTTATCCATCTTAATTCACCCATCTTATTCAACATACGTACACTTGGGTGGCTTCCATATTGGGAATGGGGGTGCTGCTATCTCTTTGAAGTACTTATTTCATTTCCTTTGGGCATATACCCCCAAAGAAGAATTGCTAGAGCATATGACAGTTTTATTTTTATTTTTTTGAGGAAACTCCGCACTGTCCCAGTTTACATTCCTGCCAGAGGTACACCAGGGTCCCCTTTTCTCCACATCCTCCCAGCTCCTAGCTTTTATTTCTTTGGTAATAGCCATCCTAACAGCTTTGAGTTGATAATGCATTGTGGTTTCCAGCAAACCCTTCTGGAGTTCTCCCTCTCTGCTAGGTACTGAGATAGTATCGGGGATAAAAGAAAATGGCCATAACTTATCTTTGCTTTTGAGAAACTCAGTCTGCTGTGTGGGAGACCTGTGTCTCAGTTTTCTATGCGCCTGTAACAACCACACCCTTAGTGGTTTACGACACACATTTGTTACCTTACGGTTTGGACAGAAAGATGTCCAAAATGGGCCTCAGAGAGCTTAAAGCAAGGAGCCAAAAGAGCCGTGTTCCTTGTGAAGGTTCTAGGGGCAAATACACTCCTTGTTTTCTCCACCTCTAGAGGCTCTCCCATCCTTGCCTCATGGCTGCATCGCTTTGATCTCTCCTTCTGTCCTCTCACCTCCCTTTCTGTCTCTGACCCTCTTGCCACTTATAAGGACCCTTGTGGTTACATTGAACCCACCCGGATGAGCAAGGTTGCGTTCTTATAAGGACCCTTGTGGTTATGTTGAACCCACCCGGATGAGCAAGGTTGATCCCCCCATCTCAAGATCCTTAATTTAGCTACATCTGCCATGTCCCTTTTGCCCTGTGAGGGAGCATATCCATAGGTTCCAGGGATTAGGACATGAACATCTTTGAGGTCATTTCCCAGCCTGTTACCACATGTAAACCACTACAGAATCATATGTCTGTTTATATGTTCATAGTCATGCCCTTCTCTTCTGCTAACTAGTGGCAGGCAGTGGACACAGTCCTACCCACCATACCCGGACCCCACAAGCTAAAACTCAAGATGACGAGCAATGTAAGATAAGCTATGCCAAGCATTGCTATGGAGAAAACACTGGAAGCCAAGGCTTTGAATTGGAGGTCATATAGCCACTTGACCTTGAAGTATAGGTTGATGAATTAGAGTACTGGAGGTACAAAGCCATGGAGATGTGAAGCCGGGTGGTGTGTCTGGAGGGCAGCAAGCAATTGAGTTTGGTGGAAATGAATGTGTGTGTGTGTGTGTTGTGTGTCTGTGTAAGGGACCAGGGACCAGGGACCAGGGACCAGGGACCAGGTCTGGGGCTCATGGATGACAGGAGACCTCATACCGAGCAAGGAGAGAATGGTACTTGGGCTAGATTATTTGGGGGACAGCCAGAGAATGTATAGAGAGCAAAAGTAAACCAGGAACATACTAGAAGGAGGACACGTTAGTCTCATGGAGTCGAGGACAAAGTGACTGATCAGCACAGATATTTGCTGCTGTATTTCTTTATTCTCTAAGATGAGAATGATGCTTTGGATGTTGTTGTTTTTCTGTAAGAATTTTCCTTATAAGAAACTTTCAAAAGGAATTCAATGAAAAAAAAATAGATAATTTACTTGTGGGTCACCAAACTTGTTTTAGACCAACTGTAGCCAGAGCAGGAGCCTGGCGGTCCTCAGGAAGGCCCCCTTATTCCAAATACTTGCTCCCCTTCTTCAAATGGTGTGTTGTCCAACTGTGTGCAACCTTTGGCCCTTCTGTCATTGGCAGAAGTATTGTCATAAAGCGTTGTCACTGCTTTATCATTGTCAAACGGAAGGGAATAAGGTATCAGGGATGAAAAGACAGCTTCTTGAAAGACAGAAGAGAAGCTTTGAGGCAATGTTTGGATACTTTAAGCCAAAAAAAAAAGTATTTTTTTTAATTACCTGAAGATTTTTAGACAAATGGAAAACTTTAGACTGGGATTATTCAGAAAATTGATTTGGGACTTCAGAGTCCATGGGTGAGGGTTTCCGGAAATGAAGTTTCTGTTCCTGCAAATTGTCCTCCTTCCTGTGCCTAGTGGATCATAGCGGTGAAGGGGAGAGATCTGGAGTCAGCTTGCCTGGCCTCCCACCCCTGCTCAGCTCTGCTCACTCGCTGGGTAACTTTGGTCCAACTGCTGGCCTTCTCTGTGTCACAGTGCCTTCATCTGCAAAAAGGAAAAATGATGGGCTGTCCTAGCTTGGGTGCTCCTAGAGGCTCAGTGTGAACAGAGGGATCTGTCTGAGGTATTTATATGAGAACAGAACCCCCAACAGCGAGGGGGGGGGGACAGTGTGCTCCCAGTGTTAGATGGACTTGAGCCAGATTGTCATGGTTTGAGGAAGATGCCCTAGAAGAGATCATTGCAGATCTAGGGGGAAGAGGAAGGCTGTTCTCCTGTGGCAGAAACCTGCTGGTCAGAGCAGAAACCAGGCTCAAGGTCAAACACATACCTCCTTCCCGGACTTGGACCCAGGATCCCACTGCCCTAGCTGTTCACTTGGACTCCTCTGGGTTCCCGCCACCCTTCATTTGACCATGAATGTGGTTCTCAGTTGTCTGCATGTAGCTTTTTCTCCTCACCTGCTGCCGTAAAAAGTCTCTTGCTTTCAAGCCTATCTTGTGGAAAGCGCTGACAATCGGAGTCTATTGTTTCACTTTTGGATTTGGGACTTCCTCATAGCCACTTTAAAAAATGAACAGACTTAATATTTTTAGGGCTGTGTTAGGTTTATGGATAAGCGGAGCGGCAGCTCTAAAGAGTTCCCCTGGAGCCCCTCTAACCCCTCTCCCCCACTCCCCTTCCTACCCCTGTTAGCCATATTTACATTAGTGTGACAGGTTGGTTACACTTGGTGAGCCGGTGTTGATTGGCTCACAATATCTATACTATCAATAATGCCAATAAAATTATTTTACTACAGTCTATGGTTTCCATTAGGCTTCACCCTTTGGGTTGTACATTCTATGTACATTCTATGGCTTTTGCCAAATGCATGATGACATGTATTTCCAAAGCAACACACAAAACTCCCTCCACAGTATTTAGAGGCACCAGTGCCCTGTGCCCTGTGCCATGTAGGTAATAGGGTATTGCTAACCTCTCCTTCACCCTCCTCCCTCCTCCCAGCCAGGCTCAGGCAATAGCCCCAGGGACCATAATCAACTCATCCCACTCATGCCCAGCGATGACATCTTTCTAGCCATCTGATGGCCAGTGGTCCAGCTCCACTCCATTGTTCTGAGCAACTGCTTACAAGAACTATGCAGTTTCCAGGCGTCCCAGCTTGGATGGTCCGAAGGCGGGGGCAAAAGACAAGGTTGATGTGTGAGCAGTTGATGGGAGCAGGAGTAGGGAGCTGGGGGAGAGAGGCTTGGAAGGAGGGAGAGCCTGTACCAAGGGGTGACTGAGGAGGCCGTGGTGCATGGATGGCTGCTTGGTCCTGGGGACCTCGTGAGATGTGTCTCAGAGCTGTACGCCTTCATCCCAGAGTGGCCAGCAGCCTCGCACTTCTTGGTGGCATGTGTGGGAGTGCAGAGCGGGGTTCTGTGAGCCCACCTGTGGCATCAGAGGAACCCGGGACAGAAGGGAAGAGGTGCAGGGAACAGGAACCCCATCACATTGCCCTTGAGCTTGTAACCCATGTGCGAGTGGTCACTGCAACAGTGTTGGGCTGGGAGTGGGGGTGGGTGGGTGGGAGCCTTTGAGGTTGCAGCACTCACAGGGGAGGTGTAAAGTCCCAGCAGAGGGATGGAAAGGACCCAGAACATCACTGGTGTATGGTGAGCTCTAAAGAGATACTGGCTCTGATGGTGACAATGATGGTGATGGTGATGGTGCCGTCATCAGCAATATTATCACATGGGGAAAAAAGGAGCAAGCGAGCAGTGATGTACATGCCGAGTGTGCTTGTCTCTCTCCTGGGAAGCTGTCCTATACCACAGAAGGATCCTTGATGTTTCCTGACCTCAGCTGGTTTTTGGCAGTCCTTGGTCTGAACCTGGTCCCCTGGACAATTCAGATTTTTAAAGTAGGTGCCTCTAAATGGCTTATCGGCACTGTGACAGATCCACCGTGCCCTCCAGTTCCACCGCTGCCTTCCGGGTTCACCCTGAAAGATGACATCCTCTAGTTAGTCCCGACCTTGGTGTGCCCAGATTCATTGCCGGTCGTCCAGGAGAGTTAACAGCTTCCCTGGTCTGGGAATTGAGACCGTTTTATTGTAATTGAGTATGGCCAAGGTACCTTGGAAGGGTCAGAACAACCCCCCTTGGGGAACTGAATCTGAATAGAGGGAACAAAGGAGGTGGAGGTGCATGGAATACCTGCAGGGGTGGGGGGCGCGCCTATGGGTCCTTCTATGGGAGAAGCTGTTCCTAAACTGTGCCCTAGGTGGCGCCATTCACATCAGACTCCTCCTGGATGGTGTCCCTGGAAGGTGTGTAATGACCCGCTGGCGGGGTGGGGGGGGGGCGCGGGGGATGGGGATTGGGGTTGGGGTTAGGGAAGGGCAGTTGGCTCTGCTTCTCTGCCAGGTCACAAGGGAGATTTGAAATTTCCTGGGTACATCTGGTATGGCTCGCAGGACTCAGCAGTCTGCCCCTGTTGCCTGTTTTTGTATTTTCAAGTTCTTCACTTCGAAGGCTGAACAGCTCTTCCCACCCCCAGTGATGGACAGTATTTTACTCCTTTTGGGTGTGTAAATTCTGGTATACATGCTTGCTTCCATCCGTTAAAGACCAAATTTAGAAGGCTATATGGTAACAAATAAGGAACAAAATTTTCATTGAGTCTTCTCTTGGTTTCATGACCTATAAAAGGCAGTTTATTGGTTGAAGAAATGTTCTTGAGGATTTTACAAATACTACAAACATTTTCAAGTATTTCAAATATTTCCCAATATTCCTATTATGAATGTATACCAGTTGATAGCTTTTTTGGAGAAGTTTACAGAGAAATGAGAAGACATCATGGTCAAACACCAAATACATTATGACTAAATCGGAAACAAATTACAGGAATTTAAAGATTAAAGACAAATGACAGGGATTTAAGATGTATGTGTTCACAATATGTTCTTAAATACAAGGCAGTTTGATTCTAGATCATATTAAGCCTAGATCAATTCAACAGAAATCCTTTTTGCCATGAGTGAATGTTACAACCATTGCCAGGGTAATAAATATCCTCTACCTATTTTATCAAAATATTGGTTTTTTTTTGTTGCTGTTAACGGAAAGAAAAATATGTTTTCAGCCATAATGAGTTCTAAAGAGGCTCTATAAACGCGGGTGTGCCTCGAATTAAGAAAGCCAGACATTTAAATAGTTGACCTTACAGCACACATAAATTAGAGGGTAATTACTTAAATGTTCTTCAGTTTGTGAAAGGATTTACAACAGGGTTCTTCTAAATAGCTAACTCTCTAGTGAATTTAAATTGCTGGTGTGTGTGTATTTTAAAATTAATTCTTTTTTTTTAAATTTAAAGAAACACACCTGTTGCCTAAAACAAGGTGTGTCGGAATTAAGAAAACCCGAAGGGTTTTTCTCCATGTTAAGCATATTTTTAGATTGCATTATAACGCATACGTACCAAACTTCCTTTGGGGAGGAGGGACTTTTCAGCAACAAACTCCAAAGTCACTGCTGAACTCACTTACGTTCTGGCCCCTGGGAACTGGGTAGCACACTTTCTCCAGGTACATCCTGGTGGTAGAAGGTTCCAAGGCATTCCATTCAGGCTCATGGCTGAGGGGAAGTGGTTATTTTGTGGAGCTCAAGGAGCACCCTGGACTGAGCCTTTCTATCTTGGAGTGGGAATGTAGTGGAGGTGATTTCAGAGAAACTACTGACCTTGACTGGAACCTGATTCTGTGACCCTGAGTAAAGGTTCAATACCCTCCCAGTGCTAGTTGCACCACCTCTTAAAAGGACATGAGGATTCAGCCAATGATGAGAAACTCTTCCCTTTGAGACTACTATTTGCAGTGTCTGCACCTATAATAGATCTAAGTTCCATTTAAAGACCAACTCTGAGAAACATTATTCCTCAGGAGGTTGATCTTTTGAAATCATAGACGAATTCCTGTCTCTTGAGATCTTGTAGGTGGCTTGTCTTTCTGCCCATGCCACAGCTTGTCTCTAACTAGAGGCTCTGTGAATCCATGACTTGGCATGTAGTGTGTTCTGTCCTTTTGGGCAGAGAGAATAACTTTGGGACCGAGGCCCAATGTCATGGTCCCCAAGTCTTGGTCTGCTGCCAATCACCAAGCCAAGGTACAGTGTTCATCATTCATTTATTCAAGGAAGTTTCTAGGTCTTCCACTTTATGTTATCCACTGCTGTCCCCGCTGGGTATATAGCAGGTCATGAGACACAAAGTACCTGTCCTTGTTGGGGGAGATAGGCTTTAGTGCCTTAAGCAGAGAAATATAGAATTCTTGTTGGCAGAATTAGAAAAAATAAAGAGGATGTAGCACATTTGTCCTATGATCATATGAATTTAAGGTAAAATATTGCCTATATACCAATATTATGTATCCATAGTATTTTAGAACTAAAATTTCATTTATAGTTTTGAAATAATTGTGCTATAGATGGTGATTAAAAAACCAGTAAAGTGAAAAATGGGTAAGCTAGCCAGGCTTCCAAGATTGCCCCCCATGATCCCCGCCTAGCAGTACTCACTCATGGAGGATTGGTACCAGTGTTGGTCTTTGTGAAAAATGGAACATAGCAGAAGTGACGGGAACATAGCAGAAGTGATGGCAGTCTATTCCAAAATTAGTTTCTAAAAGACATTGTGGTATCCACTGTGGTTGCTTTATTTTTCTTGGATCATGGGTCTGGGGAATATCAGCTGCCATGTCATGAAGAGTCCAATAAAGAAGGCTGGGTGTTGAAGATTGGACAAGGAAGAAATAAAGTCCAGCACCACCAGCCATGGGATGGCACAGAAATTGGTCCTTTAGCCCCAGTCAAGCCTTCAGGTGATGGTTGCCCCAGCTAATGTAGCAACTGCATGTCATGGGAGAGGCTGAGCCAGAACCCACCTCTTCCCCCCCACACTGAATCAACCCTGGCACTTAGAAACTATGAGATAATGTTTGTGTTTCAGGGAAGTTGTTACGCAGCAATAGCTAACTGATACAGTTAAAACCCATTGTTTTCAAATAATAACAACTCAAAAATGTAGCAATTATTATTCCCTAAGAAAACAGATTCTTCCTGCAAAGCACTAGGAGCAAAATGATACTTCTTTGTATGATACTGTTGATCATTTTATGTGTGAAAGTGTCCCTGGTGCTTGTTCGGGTTACTACTGGTTTAACATATCACATATAATTAATCATCAACTATTACTTCAGCTCGATTGTATATCTGGCTGAAATATCACCCTATCTGCTTTTCTTTAGCCAAACCCCACCTCTTTTTGGTCACAAAAATGTTTTTTAGGACAAGTAATACAGCTCATTAAAATCTAGGTTTCCTGGTGCCTCTGAAAAGGAGAAGGAAGATGATTTTACACCTGTAGTTGCAGTATATTTATTAAGGACATCCCTGTTCACTGTTAGAAATGTCCACGTTTGGAGAAGTCATATGACCATCCTAGCTAAAAGCAAAAAGCTCATTTATTTATCTTATGTTTTCTCATTTTGCAAGTTTTTTTTTAGGGTCTTGAGCTCACTTTTGAGGGTGAATGATGGAATGATTGAACATGCAGTATCTTTTCTGCTCAATAATATTTCCCCTCCAGATGTCTGTATGGAGAGAGACAAGGCTCCCCTGGATTCCCAGAATTTCTAGGCAAATACTATTAGTTTGCAAAGTGGCAGCCAAGGGTCCAGCACCTGCCGTAACAGTATTAACCACAGGAATGATAATTAATGAGTTTCTTTGCTTTCTGAAGTGTCTGGGGGAGATAGAGTGAAAGTGATTCTTCCAGGGAAGAAAGGAGGTGTCTCTAAAGGATATCGTAGAACTGTTGTGCCCCCGGCTTTGCTAGCATGCCCGAAAGGAGCAGGCCTGGAAACTAATCAGCTTCCTCATCAGCACATGGGCAGCCTGCAAGGTTTGCCCTCATACAACCTGGGTGGTGAGCAGGGTCCCACCATGTGGGCAGGCCTGGAGGATTCTGGACATTGGGGTGGGTCCGATTTCAGTGCTCACTGCTAAGAGGGATTCCTCCTGCATGTGGATTTTATGGCATGGGGAGTTAAGCTGCTGTTGGAGAGGCAGTGGGGAGAGAAGCAAAGAGCACAGGATTTGGAGCCGGACCAATCTGGGCTTTGGTATTCACTATAGCCCTTATTGGTTATTGACCTCGGCCAACCTACTTGACCTTGGCAATCTCTGAGCCTCAGTGTCTTTGTCTCGTAATCATGCCAACTTGCAAGTATCATACTGAGGATTAATTAGGACAAGTGTAAGACAGAACATAGGGACAGGCATCATTGGGGCACCCTGGCTGGTTTTTGTACAATGCACTCGGGTGACAAATGGTTTGAAGAAATTTTCAATGTCGTTTGCCCTCAGCTTGGGCTGGTCTTCAGGGTTGCTGCCCCCTTCTACCTGGGATATCTTTCATCTTCTCTATGCCCATCTGCATCTTATCTATCTTTTCCTTCCCTCCAATACCTATTGATTTCTCAATCTATCTCCCTATCTCTTCATCTCTATCTTTGTTCAGGTCTACATTATGCTCCATGAGCCTAGAAGGTAATGATTATCTGCACCATTTGAATTTGCCTCTTCCTCTGCTCCACGCTGCTAGAGTGCTTTTGAGTATTGAGATCGTGTCTTGGAGGTGGTAGGGCTTGGGCTATATGAAAAATAAATAGTGATTGGTTGTCTTTTTAAAAAAGGGAGCTCTGACTGTAAAAGGGACACTTTTATTTCGTGCAGCCCCTAAATTCATATGCCAGTATCTGGAGCTGCACCAGTGAATTCCCTGATACGTCCCAACAGTTGAGCGGTGATTTTTAAACAGCCAAATACACAGTCGATGACATTGCTCTTTTCTCCATCTCATAAAAAATTTGATCTTGAAGCAATGACTAGAGACATCAGGCCCAGGAAGTTTTTAATACCCAAACATGGCAATTGGACAAAGAAAGGCTTATTTATAGTGGTCCTCTATCCATCAAATGTGTCTGTGGATTTCAGTGTCTCTTGGTTCAGCTCCAGGAATGGCAGGAAGTCGAGAATGTGTGCCATGGAATACAACAGGGGAGGTGTCAATCAACTGAAAAGAAGTTGCTTGGGCCAAGGCCAAGGCCAATGGCTGGATGATGGTGTGCTGCTGACGGCACTAGCATTTGCTCTGGGCCAAGGAAGCTAACTTTTGAAGTTAGATGAAGTGGTAGTTAGGGGGATAGAAATAAAATCCAGAGTTCCAATAAGAAAGAATAAAGATCAGGAAACTATTTTTAAGTTCTTATGTGACAACATCCCTGGATCTAAAATATAGCAGGAGAAAATAATCTGAGACACTTGTCCTAGGTTACAGTTGAACTGTGACCGCCTGATGTCACTAGCAGCTGCCTCGTGCCATGTGGAAAGGGCAAGAAAGGGTGAGAGTCAGGAGAGAGTGCCAGTGTAACTAGGACCAACTTTTGAAATTAATCAGCAAGTCCTGTCCCTCCCACTCAGTCGAAACTTGTGTAGGGAAGGCCTGTGTCTTTTTCGTCTTGGTTTTCTTTGTGTTTATGGCAACCAGGGGGCACTCAATAAAGTCAACGATGACCAAAACATGCACTATGACTTTATTCCTATAATTAAAATTATAAAAAATGCATATATTACTTCTTAATGGGAAATCTGCCAAAATATACAAAACATTTTAGTGTCTTGTCTATTGTTCCTTATTCCTTCCCTTCTTCTCCAAGTGCATGAAAAAATAATAAGCACCCATGGAAAGTTAAATACTAGGCTACCTGTATCCCTGGATATTGTGTTTTCTTTGAGAAACATATATTCCCTCTAAATTCTGGGGTCTTTTTTCTTTTCTGTTGGAAGGTAGACTATCATTCTGAAGTTTCTGGGATGCTTTTGATTCTGTAGCTTGCTCTTGTTCATTTGTCAATCACTCCGATTGTTAGAGTTTGAAGTTAACTTCAACATTTCCAAATGGGAAAAAGGTACTGTTGTGCTCTGTTCATTTATTTTCTCCAGATCATTCTCTAGAAGAGAGTTCTGTGTTAC
>PISX010000481.1:69738-278565 GCA_004024625.1 Mellivora capensis | reverse complement strand
CCCTGGAATCTCTCCTTCTTGTGATCTTTGGCCTCAGAGGACCCTTTCTGAAATCTCGCCAGTTCCCCTGTGGCAGGTGCTAAGGGACAGCTGCTGCCTCTGTTGCTGCTTCAGTAGTGTGGAATTCAAATCCCTGGTGGGTGTTTAGAGCCTGCGGATGGATTAACTAATGATGCCTGTTCATCAACAGGCATTTGCAGTGTCCTGCTAAGCCCCCGGAGGATACTGATCATGCCCCAGAACCAAGCTTTCTTAGAAGAGCTGATGAGTTTCCCCTCCCTTGGGCACAAGGAGCTGGCCACACATTACCTGGCCATTCTGAGTTTCCGGGTCCAGCTCTCCACTGTGCAGAAGTCTGCTTTCCTTACTGTAGTTTGCGTGGGATTGTCTCTCTTCCATCCGTCCATGCCACACAACAGCCAACAGCAAATGAAAACCCACAGAATAGCAATTCTGCAGGTGGATAATTAAGAATCAACCATTGATCCAGTGGCAGAAGTGGGGGCTTTGGTGAACTTCCATGAACCACACAAAGGGAAAGAAAGTTACAACAGGGTGAGGCAGAAATTTTGGTTAAAGCTCTGCGTTTCAGTACAATAAGGTGATGGGGCAATGTAACGCTCAGAAAGCAAGTTGGGCTGTCAAGAGGGAAAAAAAAAACCCTCCTGTAAAATGAGCTGGTGACTCTATTACGTTATGATGCTCAACAATTAGTGGTTTAAATCACAAGGCAATTAGTGAGATAGGCCAATTCATTGCCCTCACTCCAGAGACAATCAGCAGAGCCCTCCAAGGGATCCTAGAATCAGCTGCAAAAAGGTAGCCAGTGAATTTAGAAACAGTGTATCTGGGCTTGTTGGGAGGTGAAGCAAGAGGAGGGGTCTGAGAGGATCATAAAGTTCGGAGTTGCAGGTTTGTATAATTTGCAGAAGGAATGGCTAGAGAGAGCAGAGGTGGTTACCGGGGGCATATAACACAGTCCAGCTTTCGGTGGGGGGGAGGATTGTGTAGTAGTGACAAAATGCACAGCTTTCCACTTCCACCACCTCCCCCGCCAAAGGGAGTGGCTGTGGCACGAAGTACAATGACTGTAGGCTCCTAACTATGGGGATGAGGGTGGCATTGGAAAGTGTCAGCCGACACGCATCAGAAGTCCCTTCTCTAGATTTTGAGAAAGTGTAGATCTATCTTTTTGGAAGCCTGTAGGTGTTTATGAGTGAAGCCCTACCTCAAAGATGGATGAACTGGCTTCTGGGGGATGTTCTCCCCAAACCCGTCACTCTAGAATCTCCTTGGGTTTCTTGTTCTCCCAGCATTTTATGGATTTTTAAAGGACATCAGGTCCAGGGGTTTGGAGTGAAAGTATGATGTGGGAGTGGATGCCGAATCTGTCATCTGAGCCCAGTTTCTCTCAGTGGGCTGCCTTCTTAGCCTTTCTCACCTCCCACCAAACCACAGATCCTCTCCCCCCTCTCTGTTCCTGACCTAACCTACAGAATTCCCTCTAACTTTGTGGTGCTACCAAGAGCCCTTGCAATAAAGCTAGTATGTGGTTTAATGTTTCCCTTGGCTCAGTGTGTGTGCATGTATCGTGGCGTCCTCTTTAATAGAGTTGTCTGCATTGATGTGGTCAGGTCCCTGTTCTCACACCACGCTGTGGGCCAAGAGCCTGCACCGTGTCTATTTAATGTACTTTGTTTAGCGGCCCAATCCAAAGACAGGTGCTAAATAAATTATTTTCTTATAGTGATTCTGACGGCATAATGAAAAGCACACTACATCGGAAGTTAGAAGATCTAGTATCGTCCTTGCCTGTCACCAATTAGCTGTGTGACCTGGAATATCTCACTTTGTTTCTCCAGGCCTCAGTTTTCATGTTTATTCAAGGAAGAGAGTTGGACCAGATCACCTTGAAGAGCACCTCCAACTCTAAAATTGTCTACTTTCACAATGGTGCTCCCCTCCAAAAGCCTGTAGGCTCCTCAGGGGTCAGGGGAGAGCTTGGCCTGTGGTGTTCCCAGAGTGCCCAGCCAAACTCTGGCCCCTGGAGGCGGGGGTGGAGGGGTGGGGGAATAAGGAATATTCAAGTACCTCTTGATAGATTCATCACATCCAGACACTTTCCAGGAGAGAGCTAATAGGACTTTAGGAGGAAGAGGCACTGAAAAGAGACAGGAGAGATTGGTTTTCCTTCCTGTGCCAACTCTTCTGGCGTGCCTACTGTGCACTCCATACTTGACCTCCCTTCATGCCAACAACGGCCCTAGATCAGGAGGAGAAAAGCATTCATGGCCGCACATTCGGGTTCTCCTGTTCCACCGGATGCTGGGACTGGGCTGCCAAGACCTGTACAAAAAAACACTTGTCACCCAGCTGAAAGTTGGGAGAACTCTCCTCTCTCATGATGAGGCGAGGTTTCTGCTTTTCTCTGGAAACGTCCATGTAAACGGAAAGACTAGGTTAGAAGGTTTGGGCACAGAGCCGAAGCTTGTGTGGAGGGTAAGATTCCTCAGCTGTCATAGATATCAGTAGAAGGGGAAACAGGTGGTGAATCCCTGCTTTCCTTACACAGATATTTTAAGTGGACCATGAACCCCCCTCTGTTCTGCCAACCAACAGTGTTCTGTACTCGCAGCTTATAATGCCAGAAACTTTTTTCCAAACCACGCGGGAGCATCCCTCTGCAAGTGAGTGCTGGTGTTTTCGGCAAATAAACTTTGGTTCTAGAAGGCTGGCTCGGGTCCTAATTCCCTAACTCTGATAACTGATGAAGAAGTCAGCCCAACTGCCTGGGCTTGATTGGCTTAGGGGCTCGTTTTATTTCTGATAACCGAGCCCAAGCATACGAGAGTTGTGTTTGCCAGGCAGGCAAGGTGGGAAGTCTTGGCAGCAGCTCTGGGTGAAACCAGGAAGAACATGATGAGGCCAACTGAAGGAGGACGTCACTCGTTTTTAATGAGGGAGTGCGTGTCAGGTGAGCAGGGCCTTGGGGGAAAGCCTTTTCATGAAGGGGGCAGTGGGGGACCCAGGGCATCACACGTCCTGCTCAGAGAAGGGAAGTGATCTAAGAAGGAGAAAGGGGTACAAAGTGCGGAGACACATTATCCAGATATCTTTTAAAGAAATTATGTTGCGGAGAGAGAGAGAGGCAGGGGGTGAATCTCATTACGTGAGCCGGGGCTGACCCTACTGGATCAGATGGAGGAGATAGAAGAGGATGGAGGATAGATGGAGGCGATGGAATCATAGAATAGGCATCCACGAAGTACCTGAAAGGTCTTTCAGGCCAGTTCTTTCATTTCACAGTGAGCAAACCAGGGCTTATTCCAGGAGGAACTGAGAAGATGAGACTTTTTCCAGGACAGGAATGTTGAGTACAGCAGTATGATTAGGGGTCAACCAGACTTAAGTTGGAATACCACTAACCCAGGTACTAACTGTGACCTTGGAGGATACGATGACCTACCTCTTGGGGCTCCTGAGAGAAGTACGTAAGAAAATGTATGTGAGGGGGCTCCTGGGTGGCTCAGTGGGTTAAAGCCTCTGCCTTCGGTTCAGGTCATGATCTCAGGGTCCTGGGATCGAGCCCCGCATCGGGCTCTCTGCTCAGCAGGGAGCCTGCTTCCTCCTCTCTGCCTACTTGTGATCTCTGTCAAATAAATAAATAAAATCTTAAAAAAAAAAAAAGAAAAGAAAAGAAAATGTATGTGAAAGCCTGTAGCCCCAAACTTGGCGCTGTGCCTAACGAGTACAACAAATTGTCATGGTTCTTCCATATGATGACGACGTACTCGGTTAATCCAGTCGGCTGGATTAATCCAGTTAATCCAGGCTGCCACAAGAGTGAATAAAAAAACATGAATCGAGTCATTGCTGTATGCCAGGCACACTCCTATTGTATTACAGGCACTTATTTAATTATTAAAATTATATGAGTCTAGTGAATAATTGTAAAAATATTAACTGTTATGCTAATAAATAGAATGGTGGTGGTTGGTAATGGCAATGGTGGTAGGAACTGTTCAGGCAGAAGGGACGACATGGGCAGGGTAGGAGGATAGTGCTTTTGGGAGTGCTCTGTGGTCATTTATTCCTTGGACAGTCATTGAAGACCTACTGTGTGCCAGTCATCCTCCTAGGAACTAGAGTCACAGGGGTCAACAAAAACTTGGTTCTTTCCTTAAATGGAACTTACATTCTAGTTAGAATTCTAGTTAGAGGCAATACACAAACCAGGAAATGGACATACTGTCAGATAGTGATAAGAACCATGAAAAAAATAAAATAAGCCACTGCAAGGGAATAGAGAATGAATGAAGGGATAGCTATTGTTGCATAAGGGAATGTCTCTCTGAGGAGGTGACCCTTGAGTTGAGATCGGAACAGGGAGGGGAAATGGTCATGTTGAGGTCATTACGTTGAGGATGGATTCCAGGCAGAGGGAAAAGCCCTGAGGTAGAACCACAATGAGGCCGTGGGTCCAGAATGTGCTATTGATCCCTGGCTGGACATAGCTGTTCTATGTCTGCCTGAATGCAGAAAAGGGAAAGATTTGAAAGAGGGTCTTCTCTGGAGAACTTAAAAACAGGCCTGAGACAGTGCCCTCCAGGTAAGGTTAACAGAGAAGTAGGCAAGAGGCAACATCTTAGGACCTTCCAAGAGATGAGAAGGGTCCCTTAAGATGATCCATGACTTGGCAGTGAGAGTGTGAGAAATGGTGTCTTGAACCAGAGCACAGAGCCATGTGGCTCCGTAGGAGTCCAGGCCTCTGTCCCTGTCCAGTGCCTAAGGCACATTTGGTGGAAGGAGTGTGACCCCAACCCCAGCCCCAGAGGACTGGGAAACTTTCCCCAACTCTCTACTTTCCCTCACAAACCTTCTTGGGTACATCGGATACGAATTTGCCCAGTTGTCTTTAAAGATACTCATATGCCCCAATCCCACCATCTTGAAAGTAGCCCCATGAGGGCAGGCACCATGTCTAACTCATAGAATTCCCATGGGAAACAAAGCATTACCACAGAGCTTGACACATGGCTGGTAACAAGTCCTACTACTTGTTATCCAGTAAGGGCCACAAGATGACTGCTTACCTCATAAAAAGCCCGTCTTTTTGGTTGCTCCCCATTTCATCTCACTCAAGCTTCCAGGGTTCCCCCAGGTTATAGATTTGTAGAGGCAATGAGCTAGCCCTTTTCACCAGTTCTGGTCCTTTGTGACGGTCCAAACTTGTCTCTGTGTGCAGCCTCTGCCTAACACTGACAAGTTCTTATCGATCATGGCAGAGAAGAGCACTGGTCCGGGGACACTGTGTCTGGCATTTACTAGTGTGCCACCTGGTAAGCTGACCTCTAGGAGCCTGTGTTTCTCATTTCAAAGTCCCGGGCAGCATTCCTGCATTTTTGAGGGCACTGTAACAGATGGTGGGAAGACAAGGTCAATGTTATACCCTTCTTCATAACTCTAAAACTCACATCGGGGTTGCAGCCATACAACTGACCCCCCCAACCTCCTCCTGATCATCTCAATCCTCTCTTGCTGAATGTCTCCAACTGTGATGTTGTGAAATTTTTCTCTAGTGGGCAGGTGAACGCTGGATTTGTCTGAAGGCTGAATGTTTTTGCCTTTGTTTTCTGATAGCTTACCTTTCTTCATCCTCCTCCTTCCCCTTTGGGAAGGCCTAGAGCCCCCTGGGTTGATGGCTGCAGGACCTGATCGATAATAATCCCCAGTTTGTTTGTTTGTTTGTTTGTTTTCCCCTAGGACATAAATATTTGGAACTGAGTTCCCTGTCATTCAAATAATTTCAACTCCGTACACACAGAATGAGCTCCTGGTCTACAGTGCATATTGTACGTGGAGACCCTAAAGCACGAGGGGATAACTAAGGAGCAGTTAGGGAGCACGGGACAGTGTTAACATGCAAAACCAAGTAGGTGACCTTCCATCAGAGAGAAGTCTACGGAGCAGAGAAGGGAGCCATCAAAAATGACCGAGAGAATTAACAGCTGCTTTTCCTACTGGGTTTTTTTACTTGCCCAAAGCATGGCTCTTGTGTTCTCAGCTGCAGCCTTGTCAATGCCGATGGGAGGGAGCAGGGGTCTTTCTTACCCTATGGGGAGTGGGTTCTATGGGGACAGTGTACCCCACCCTGAGAGGAAGTGGCCTCTGAGTGCACCAGCAAGTGACCGGAAGACCCGGAGGGAGGGGAGGGGAGGGACGACCAGCTTTAGAAAAACCAAGAGACTTGGCCTGGCGGGGATTTGTCCTGTACTAGGACCTCTTGGGTTTTTTTTTTTTTTTTTTTTTTTTTACCCCAGGGCCCAGACTGGGACACTCTGCTTCGCACAAGCCCTGGGCAGGAGGCTTTCACTCGCCAGGGCTGAAAGGAGGCTGGACCCTGTCATTGAGACCATCCAGCCGGGTTCTCTCTGTCCTTTGTCAGGGCCTGGGAGGCTCCGTATCATTACTCCAGGGCACTCTGCTTCCCTCCGGCCTCATTACGCAGTGCATTAGCTGTGGGAACTAAACCCATTACAAAAAGGAGGGGGTGGAATTGGCACACGGGGCAAGAGGCCTTCTCAGATCAAGCTAACAACTTGTGCCTATTAACTAAAGAAGATCGTTAGAAAGTTCCCATCTCCTCCTCTCCTCCCCACCTCCCCCTGCCTCGCCCCCACCCTCCTCCCTTGCCGTGTCAGCTGTGGAGGCAGAACAGGGCTCACACGTGAACTCGCCTGTTTCTTGCACACACACCCAACCTTAAAGGGACCTTGCTCAGGGCTCCAGAGGAGTAAGCTTTGGATGGCGATGAGAACTGCTTTGATGTCGACTCGGATTTTCAATGAACAGGACTTTTCTGTCAAACATGGGTCCTTCTGTCTCAGTGGACACAGCGAATGAAATAAATTATGGCCCACTTCAGGACTATTTCCTATGACTCCATAACAAAATAGACAAAGGGGAATGGTTCTATTTGTACTGCTTAATAATGTGAATAGTAGAGCCAGATGTACATGGAGATGAATCCGTGTGAGGCTGGCTTTACAGATGGGGACACCAAAGCCCAGAGAGATTATACGGTGTCCCCAGCACCTTACGTGGACACCAGAGATCATGTGTGTAAAGCTGGGGTTCTTCTCTAACAAACCTGCTCCAGTTTGCTCATTTGTGCTTTCCGTTTTCCTCCCTCCTTGGCTCTGTTCCCTAGCTAAGGGTTGGGGAACATTCTAGAAGAAACCCAGCAGAGCACCTTTGGTATTAAGCCACACGGGTTTGGAATGTCAGCAGTGGCCTTGCCACTTGTTCTTCCTTTTCCCCAGGTGGAATATCAAAGCAAAACAAAAGACTACCCCCAACCAAAAATCCCATGCCGGATACGGTTCATGTCTCTGGCCTCAAGGCAAAGGTCTGGTTGAGCAATCTGTGTCACTCCCGGCAGTAACTGAAATACAAGAAAGCTCACTGCCCCATTCCTGCCTCTGTGGTCTCCTCCCCACACCATTTTTGTCTCCACTAACAATTGCCATATAGACACTGACCTGGTAAGTGCGTCCCCACGTCTACACGCTCTTCTCCTCCAAATGTTTGAGCTCTGTCTGAACCACTTACGTCAAGAGGGGAATGTGGAGAAGGCCAGCCAGGCCATGGCTCTCCTCCTCTCCTCCCCGCCTCCCCAGGTCAATGGAGAAAACATGTATCCGGGGAATTTTGGAAACGTTACCATCCTAGTCGTATGGCATACTGAGAAAAGATACTTTTCTCCTTCAGTCTGAGCGCTGGGCGCGTGTGGCTGTGTTTACTATACTCTATAAAAAGGTCTGATTAGCATTTCTTTTTTGGTTGCTCCTTCTCCATCCCAGCTGCACCAACTGTGGTCAGTAAAACAGAATTGGGTGCAACGGCAATTCGGGAAAGCAGCTGAAAGGAAAGGGAATGAGTTTGCTTAGAGCTTGAAGAAACCACTCCAATTTGATAGAGAAGGGATGAAATGAGATACATGGAGGGGATGGACAAAAAACTCCCAAAGACACAGGAATGGAAGCAGATGCGGGGGGGGGGGGGGGGGGGGAGAAAGAGAGTTGTCTCAAACAGTCTACACTGAAAAACAGAAGATCCCCTTTTATAGAAAAAAAAAAAATTTTTTTTCCAGAACAATAAATGGGACAGAAAACTCTGGAATTTTAAAAATAAAACCATAGAGGGGTGGCTCAGTCTGTTGAGCTTCTAACTCTTGATCTCAGTGCAGGTCTTGAGCTCAGGGTCATGAGTTCAAGCCCTGCAATGGGCTCCATGCTGGGTGTGGAGTCTACCTAAAAAAAAAAAAAAGGAAAAGGTAGAGGTGGAAATTCCTTGTTTCCTTCCCCTGATTTTTTTTATTAGTGTTTTTTTTTTTAATGTATTTTTTTCCTAATAGAGGAAAATAAATTGTCTGACCTTCAGCCACAGAAGAGATGTGACTTCTTGCCTTTTGAGTGACTTTCTCAGTGGAGTTAGGATTGATCTATCCACCTTTGCTTGGGGACTGGGTCTAGATTCTTTTGCTAAGTCTCTCCCTTGACCTTAAGCATACCTCCTCCTGCTAAGTC
Organism: Mellivora capensis; assembly: GCA_004024625.1. Lineage (NCBI taxonomy): Eukaryota > Metazoa > Chordata > Mammalia > Carnivora > Mustelidae > Mellivora > Mellivora capensis. The sequence goes on along the minus strand of PISX010000481.1, from coordinate 269,977 downwards.
AGCTCCTCCTTCCCATTGCCATCACTGGGATGTTGGGGGACTTCATGAGTTCATGTTGGACAAGTACTTGGAACTTAGCAGAATAAAGGCAGTGGAGAATGTGTGACCAACGTTCATAATGGTGATTCTTGGAATCCTTTATAACGATGCCATGCAAATCACTGCTGTGACTGCTCACTTTTATAGGCTTATAACTTACCCCTCAAAATTACCTAATTGGGACTGAAATATCTCCAGCTGGCTCTCAGCCCCAAGGAGGCTGTTCTTGGAAGGTGTGACCTCCTATTGTCTATTTTTGAGCTCATAAGAGAGGCAAGTGGATGCGTACTTTCTTGGGAAGTGTCAGCATTGAAGTCCACACAGTTAGGGAGGGACTTGGAGTGCAAGGCAGGCCCGTCCCCCTCTGTTCGTTTTTCACAAACTAAAGCAAATGAAGTTGTGTTTGTGGGATCTCACAATGGTCCCAAGCCTTCTTCTCTCTCAGGGTCCAGGTCATCCAACACAGTATATGAGGAATGAAGAGATTAAGACCTTGAGTCAAACAGACCTGCGTTCAAATCTCAGCTCCGCCACTTACTAGCCAACCAAACCTGAGCATGTTCCTGCCTTCTCTGAGTTGCTTCATTTTAAACGTGGGGTTTGTTATTTGCTACAGAGGATTACTGAGATGATTGTTAAAAAGCATGTAAAGTGTTGACCGCATAATAAGTCCTAGAAATACTATATAATGGAGCAGAAAAAGGGAAATCCAGTGTTGAGATACATATGAGTTCAAAAAACTGGCCTCTCCCTTCCTGGCTGTGTGAGCCAGGACAAGTTGATTAATCTGTCAGTGCCTTGGTTTCCTCACCCATAACATGTGGCTAAAATAGCTTCCTCATTCAGTCGACTAAATTAGGTAATCTGTAGAAAGAGTATGATGCATATTAGGTAGATAACACATGATGATGAAAAGTCTTGTGCTTATTTCCCAGACTCCAGTGCTATTCCTGCCATCAACTATGACCGTGACCTATTTAGGTTACCTAATCTTCCAAGACCTCCATTTCCCGATCTATAAAATAGGGACAGAACCGGATCGCTATTGTTCAAAGTCCCATGGCGATTATATAGAACTGGGCTTCAGAGCATGGGCTCCAAAGTCAGACCTTGTGATGAACTTAAACCCCAGCTCCATTACTTAAACAACAGTTTGGTTTGGAGCGAATTCCTTCACTTTGAATGAGTCTAGGTTTCCCCAACTACTCGATGGGGCTTAAGAAAACCAGCATCGTTCTTGTGAGGATTACATGAGATGAACCATGCAAGGTGCTCAGTACTGTGGCTGGTTGGTCCTGAGCCCCCACAACATTAGCCATTACTGTTATTGATTTGGTACTGTTGTTAACACAGCTAACTGGAAAAAAAAAAAAAAAAAAAAACCAACACAGAAGAGATAGGTAGAGAACCAGATTTCGAAGGCCAGGAGGGAAAGGCTGACAATAGGAGGCAGCGGTCAGGAAACGGTCCGTGTAAATAAAGCGGCACATCCATGTGAATGTCCTATGGAAGAACCCGGCATCTGTAGATTCTGGAAGCTTTCCGGGTATTTCTGACCCAAAGCCAGGGCTGATGGGAGAACAAGACAGTCACAGGCGAGAGTCTAATTAAGGATGGACCAGCGTTAGGCATTGAGATTCTGGACTTCTGTCTCTGCCCCCAACTAGCTGCCGAGACCTGGCAGTTGCTTCAGTCCATCGAGATTTCCGTTCTTGCATTTGTAAAAGGAGGACGGTTGATCTACCCAGAGTGATCCCTAACACTCCTTCCAGGCCTGATGTTCAAGGATCTTAACTGGCTTTTCTTGACTGAATGAGCACTCTTGTTCAGGCCCCATTACTCATCCTTCCTTTCCATTTCATCTCTTGGAAGATTTTCTCAAGCTGGCAGGCTCTGGAGTGAGCCCTCGGGGTCTTCTCACCACACCCCTCCGAGGTCGCTGTGTGGATTCGACCAGTTTATTGCCCGGCCTGACTTGGCTTCTACCTGGTACAGTGGAAAGAGGCCAAACAGAAAGGGGGTGTGCAGGGACCTGGGTGACGATCCAGACCGGCTCACTGCCGCAACTTGGAAATTTGTAATTGTGTAACTTGCGGCTCCGGAGAAGAGGAATTGCTCACATTTCTTCAGCATTTATGACTTGTCAAGCGCTGTACTAAGAGCTTTAAATCTATGATCTGCTTTAATCCTCACAATAGCACTGTGACGTCAGCATGATGATTCCCATTTTATAGCTGTAGATGTAGAATCTGAGGCTTAAAGAGATTAAGGCTCTTGCCACAAGCCTCTGCCAGTCTCTGGTATCCGGACTGTTCTGTGTCACACCATGTTAGCACTCAGAAACCCACATCACAGTGAGTGCTTTGTGCCAACGAGCGGATCGCCCAAGAGGGGTTCAGGATTGCCTCCTGCAGAAGGCCCTGCGTCTGTCATGTCAGTTCAAAGGTGTTTCTAGAAGCCATTGCCTCCTTCACGTGCCCTTAGAAACCTTCTCCAACCTGTCGCTAGTGTACCTTTCTGATGCCGACGGCAGTTAGCCACCTATGGTGGAAGAAGCATTGCGAGTGGTTAAAAACACAGCCCGTGGTTGGGCACTGCATTGTCTAACATAGTATCCGCTGGTCTCGTGTGGCTATTGGGCACTTGACATGGCCAAATTGAAGTGCAAAGTGATGCTGTAAGTGCAGAACACACACCAGATTTCAAAGATGAGTATGAAAAAAACCCCAGTGTCAAATACCATATTAATCATCTTTCTGGGGGTACCTGGGTGGCTCGGTAGGTTAAGCATCTGCCTTTGGCTCAGATCATGATCCCAGAGTCCTGGGATAGGGTCCTGCATCAGGATCCTTGCTCAATAGGGAGCCTGCTTCTCCCTCTGTCTGCTGCTCCCTCTGCTTGTGCTCTCTCTCTTTCTCTCTCTGACAAATAAATAAATAAAATCTTTAACAACAACACAACAATAAAAATTTCTATTGATTACATATTGAAATGACCATATTTTGGAAATGTGAGTTTAAGAAAACATTAGTAAAATCCATTTCACCTCTTACTGCTCTCTATATTTTTTAATTTTTAAAACATTTTTAGAAGATTTTATTTATTTGAGAGAGAGAGAGAGAGGGCATGAGCAGGGGGAAGAAGGGCAGAGGGAGAGGGAGAAGCAGACTCCCTACTGAGCAAGGAGCCCGATGCGGTGTTCCATCCCAGGACTCTGGGATCATAACCTGAGCCAAACTCAGATGCTTAACTGACTGAGCCACCCAGCCAGGGGTCTCCGCTTTCTATTTTTAATGTGGCTACTAGAATATTTAAGATGACATACGTGGCTAATATTTGTAACCCACTCTATAGTTCTGTTGTACGGCACTGGTTTAGAGTAAAAACACCTGCACTTGAATCTCAGTCCTGCCACATCCTATCTGTGTGACCTTGGGCAAGTTCATTAACCCCTATGTGCTTCCATTTCCCCATCTGTAATATGGGGATAATAATAAGATGGGCTTTGGAAGGTTGGGGTGAGCATTTAATGACTTAAATATCCAAAACAGTGCCTGGCTCATTCGTTTGCTACTTATTATTACTCACTGACGCGAGGGCAACCCAAACTCATTTCTTTCCACGCTCTGCTGTGTTTCTCTCTTAGAAGACTCTCTACTTTCTCCAAAACAGCGTGGCCTGTAGAACTCCAGTGACTTTCTTTCTTTTTTTCCCTCCCGTGATTAATTTTTTTTTAAATTATTGAAGTACAATTAACATACATTACTCAGGGCTCATCACCCAAAGTGTTCTCACCACCTGCTGGGACTTTCTTTATACTGTCATTGACTTTCTTGCCTTATTAGTTGTCCTTTTGATGTGCATGCCTGAGTGCGGCTGGAAGTAGACCGGGAGTTCCTTAAAAATAGAACCTGTGTCTTCTTTATCTCTGTGTTTCCCCTCCTGTCCAGTCTTCCGTGGACCTAACAGAGATCCCAGTCAAGTGGGTGTTACCTGAATGCTTGTTAATTGAATAATTGATTAATATACCTCCCCTGTCCCAGTGCCAGGAAGATCAAAGTTTTCCTCATTCTTTTAGACTCTGGACAGGAAGTGGTCACCTTGCCTCAGGTCCTCCTCAAGCCACCATGATCTCCCCTGGTTACTCTGCCCAGTACGGAGTGATGGCATCTTTTTCATTCCTAATGCTCTGCTTCCTCTCATGCTTTCAGAGTGGATGGTGGCTGGTTGTTTTTTGTTTTTGTTTTTGTTTTTTAAGTACATGAATATTGAGATCAGCTATAATTCGAAGCCTTGAAAGAAGTGGTCTGGTTCGTTAAATTCTAATTGCACTGATGGGAAAGCAAGATAGTTGCTTTAATTAAGGACGGCCTCCCTCGGCTCTGGTGCGCGCGGGCGTGGTGATGGGGAGTGGTGCCGGTGCTGCTGTTGAGAAGGATGATTTTTCTGTGCTGTGTTCAGAGGTACCAGCGCACGCCCTCCGGCGGCCCAACCTTCCAGTCTGCCAAGCATCTCAAGTCTGTCATTATCCTTCTTGGAAACTTACCCACAAGGGGAAACTTTGACCAGCTTTGGATCCCCCTCCAAGTTCAGGGAACACGTCTTCAGGGCCAATAAAGTCCCCCCAAACAACTCACTTTGGAGGGGAAGGGTTCTAGTTTTGGTTTCTCTTTAGTGTTCTGGTTTTTTTTTTTTTTTTTTTTTTTAATTTATTTATTTGTCAGAGAGAGAGGGAGAGAGAGCGAGCGAGCACAGGCAGACAGAGTGGCAGGCAGAGGCAGAGGGAGAAGCAGGCTCCCTGCCGAGCAAGGAACCTGATGAGGGACTCGATCTCAGGACGCTGGGATCATGACCTGAGCTAAAGACAGCCGCCTAACCAACTGAGCCACCCGGGCATCCCAGTGATCTGGTTTCTCATCGGCCTGGGCAAAGCCCCCTTGTGACACTGGTAAGGAAATTGCACCACTCCTGGTACTTTCTTTTGAATTAAACACGGTGTCCCTGAGCACTGCCTTTGAAATATTGCTTGACATTTCAGGAATGGCACCAGGGTGAGTTCTGACCCTTTATTATGGATTCACACTGAGATTTCGGGGCTCCAGGATGCTGAGAAGACAGGGTGGGAAGGATGCTGGGAAGCGACATGAGGGGCACTGTGTGAAAATTCTAGAAACACTTCCGGTTTCCCCAAGGCCCGCCCTGACAGCAGGATCCACATGAGTGCCACAGTGTCTCATCAGCATCCTGGTGCTGCATGCCCAGATCTCCTGCCAGGACAGCCGGATTTGTTCCCTTCACCACCAGGACCGAGCTGGTTTCCGGGACTCAACTAGAATTGTCCTTGCCAAGGAGAGATGCCTCCTCCGTAGACATGCTCACTTCCCAGAGGCAGCCTGGGTCAGGTGACTGAGCGTGCACACGTGGAAACACTTGGACTCATGACTCCATTTGGGACAAGTTGAAAGGGTCATGTCAGCGGCAAGGGATGGGTGGCCTGAGCCCCCATGACCGCATATAGCCCTCTGTTCCTCCCTGCTTCCTGCCCTTATGCCATAGGGCTTGATACTTTCCACGAAGTTTCCTTTGCACTGAGCTTCATTTCAGAATCTGTTTTCCAGAAATCTGGAAATCAGTGGCGCCCCCTTTTGGGAACCCAGGACGACTCTGCGCTGGCCTCTGAGGGACACCCTTGTTACAGTGGACTGCCAGATGGCTTTTGGGTTCCACTTCCCCTCTCTCCTACAGCGGCTCTTCCTCCCCTGCATGGGCACGGGGGCACAGGGTCTGCACCTGTGAGTCCCATTTTTGTCTGAGTAGGTATGTATGTGCTGCTCGCACCTTCCAAGGGCCTCCCACTCCACTCCCAGCCTGGACCATCCTCTGCTCTCACCGAATCTTCCCAACATACTCCATTTCAGGCACATTCTTTTTTGGGGGTAATAGTGTTACCTCTCAACCCTGGTTTCCAGAACCTTCTTGTACTCGCTGCTCCTCCAACCCAGCATTAAAGAAGAATGGCAGAGACTGGGGCTGTCCATGGGGCGTCTGAGGTCGTGAGTCCCCCTCTCGCTCTATAGGAACCTGCGTCAGCATCCCTGATGGGTAGCTGGACTTTGGATGGCTTTTTAATCAGGATGCCTTCCAGTCTCACTGCTAAGCACTGGTCCTAAACTAACCACAAACCCAGTCCCTTAGCTCTCTGTTATTAATCCCGTACAAAGCAGCCTAGAGAGGTTAACTCACCTGATGAGAGAGCACTGGGGAAGCCACAGGGTAGGAACACACTTTAAGGAAAGACCACACATAATGGAGTTCGGTTTGCATAACTAAGGACAAGCGGCTAAGCCAAAAAAATGCACATCCGCATCCCAGGTGGCCTCGCAAATGTGGAATGATCCTCCAAAGGCCAGCTACGGCCTCTCTTGCTGAAACCTCAGGAGACCAGCAGCAGCTACTTGTTCTTTAGGCTTCAAGAGTTTCTTCAGACTTCCTGGCTACCTCTCCCAGTGCTTTTCCACCCAGACAGATAGGAAGTTCCTTCAGCCGTCCAATCAAAACCCTCCTGATTCCTCTAGCATCTGTCCTCAGTGAAGGGCAGGGAAGAGCTTGTCCTTCATTCCTCACAGACTTGCCTGCACTTGAGCTGCCAGTCCTTCCTGGGAAAATGGCTTCTCTGGTGGGGTGCGTATGTGTCCACAGCGCCATTCCTTGTGGCCAAGTGCCAAGTGACGAAAGTGTCGGAGCTTTTGAAATTGTCAGAGAAACTGATTTCCTTGTCAAGTCTTGTCCTGTACAGTTGGAGGGCCAAATTCTACTTTCGTGTTAGCTGCCACGCAGATCAAAGGCTGCTGACAAGGAGCTAAAGGGTTTGTGCCTGGTCTGCTTCAACCTTTCCTCAGTCCAGTATGGGGAATGCTCCTGGCTTTCGGCTTTCTTGAACTCTCTTATCGATCCTCCTTTGTGGGCCAACAGATGAAGGGCCTGGGAAATAATTCTGAGGGACATAATTCAGGGAGAGCATTCTTAAATTTGCAGCAGGAAGGGGGCCAGAGAGAAGGGAAGGCGAGGGTAGCGATGGGCAGTCATGCACTGCCTCAGAAAACGCAGGCATATTAAAAGTCCGTGAATTGGAGGCTGAGTTTCATTGGCAATGTCAGAGTAGGGACAGGGGGGAGATACCAGCTCTTGGTGGGCACTAGAGAGTCTCCACCCGGAGGATCTCACGAAAGAAGGGCTAGTCTTTCCATTATTCATTTTTGGGTTTTGCATGAGGGTAGGGCACACAAGGTGATAACTTCTGAAACTCCTTCCTTTATCGTGTTCATCCTAAGATCATGAGGTGAGTGAGTGATAGACAAGTTCTATTAGTAAACCCAGATATAGCTGAAGTGAAGGGTGGTTCCCAGAGAGGAAGGGGGTTGGGAATGAGTGGAAAAAAAAGTAAGAAGGGCCATTTGTATGGTGATGGATGGTAACTAGCTTTCGGTGGTGACCCCTTTGTAGTGTATACAGGTGTCAAATTATAATGTACACCTGAAACTTACATGTTATATGTCAATTTTACCAATTAAAAAAAAAAAGACCTCTTAAAATAAAAGGATTTAAGTAAAAAAAAAAAAAAGTCAAGGGTAAGACAGCGGTTGGGTTGCTGATGAGCTTGTAAAAATCATCCAAGTACCCCAGGAAGGAGCCAGGGCAATAAACTGATAGTGTGGAGCATGGAAAGCTTTTGGAGACAAGAGGGCCTATTGTTGGCTTTTCATTTCTAGCACTCTCTTTGGCCTTTTGGACAATAATCAGAACCATTTATGGTTGCCCTCTCCTCTGTATCTACTTTTCCTCTCCAATACCCCCAATTTTTCTGACCAGGAAAAAAACCCCACACGCATTCCTCTACTCACAGGCAATCTGCGCATCTCAACAGAACCAGACCATATAGATTCTCAGCCTTTCCCATGGAACCACACTTAGGGACTACCAGAGACACCAAAGTCTCAAGTGGAAAGAGAACACGTCCCCAGCAGGCACGGAGCATTGGTGTATGAGCACTTGCTTTAGCCTGGAAAGCTTCCTTTTAACCTAGCCAGACTGTTGGCAGCTCTAAGATCTCAAGGCCAGGGTCCTTTACCTCTCTAGATGGCCAATTCTTCCGGTTCACTCTCAACCGCTTCTTCTACACACACTTCCAGTAGTGTGCAACTGCAGTCAATTTGGTTCTCGAACACCTTGTTTTTCTTTGTTTTTGCCTGGCACATAATAAATCTGTCTAAATACTTGATATATAGATCAAATTATGTTAAAAGGGTAGAATACACTGTTTAGACATTGGTGTTGATAAATTCAACCAGATGGGATTGAGCTCTACAGTATAAAAAGCACATGCAAATTTAAAACATTTTTTTAAACATTTTATTTATTTATTTGAGAGATCGAGCATGTGTAAGCACAGAAATGGGGGAGGAGTGGAGGGAAGAGGGAGAAGCAGGCTTCCCCTCACCCCCCGCTGAGCAGGGAGCTCCATGTGGGGCTCAATCCCAGGACCCTGGGATCATGACCTGAGCCTGAGGCAGAGGCTTAACTGACTGAACCACCCAGGCGCCCTGAAAAAAAATTTTTTAAATATGAAACAAAGTTTGAAATCCTGGCTGTTTGACTCATCCAGAGAAAACACACCGGTTTAGGCCCCACCCTAAACAACTAAATCAAAATGGAACTTTTGAAAGCTCCCAGATAATTCCAACAGGAATCCAAAGATGAGAACTACTGATCTGCCTAATTTACTGTCCTATTGGAAAGTCCCATTGTGTGCATGTCCTACTGGTAGTAAGTTTAGCCTCTACCAGTTGACACATGTTAGGGAAATTTTCCCACTCACAGACATTGGCTTATTTGCATGGAGCCAGATAGGCAACACACAGGTTTGGTGAACCATGTGGGCCATTGAGAATGTCAATATAACTTGATTACTGTCTTCATTTCACAAGGATTTACTAAGCCCGACAGAATGCTTATGAAAGGACCTAAGGCAAGGGGCCTTGTTTCCAGGAAAGAGAAACAAGCTAAGGCAGTACATGTGAATCTTCATGATGCAATACCCCAGCACTTACATGCCAAAGTGCATGGTGGGGATAAAAATGGCGGTGTTATGCAGGGAGGTCGGTCTTGAGCTGGACCTCTGAGGATGAGTAGGATTTGAAGAAGCAGAGGGTAGGGAAAGTCCACTTCTCATTCCAGGGCCTAGTACCGTAGGGCTTAATAGTGATGGATTTTTCTGACACCCCACCCCCACCCTTGAGATATATCCAGTTCTAGTTCTCCCTGGTGCCAGGTGAGAGTATGATAGGAATGGCAACGTCTCTTGGACTTCCTTCCTCTGGTCCTCTCATCAACTTCCCCTACTCTCACTTTCTGGCTTTTCACACATGGCTCAGAAACTCAGCCTTTCCTCCCATCCCAGTTCCCTCAATTCAGTGACAGAGCTGGACTCCTAGGCCTTATGGTTTGCTTGGAAATGCTTCAGCATTTCTGAGAGTGTTAAGTGAAGGACAGTCTCTATCCCGTGTGGCTCCTGGAACTCTCTCCAGCTGGGCTAGTTAACCTTCCTCTTCCCCCATCAGCTATACTTCAGAATTCTGAAGTGTTGTTTCAGCCAGAGCAGTGAAGAAAGGAGTAGTTGTGTGGTCCTACAAGCGAGCCTGCCAACCTTCTTCACATCATGGAATGAATAAGAAAGGTGATGATATTCTCTGTATCTTGTAGAAGTGAAGAGCTCAGGGGATCAATATCTACCTGGAACTGAGCTTCTGCACACCAGAGGGAAAGCTGGTTCCCCTACAACTGTGGTCAGCTCATGCCCTAACCTTTGTCAACCCCCAGACCAGTGGGACTGTTCTCAGTTACCCCAAACTTTTTTTTTTAAAAAAAAAAAGGAGGGAAATTTTAAAAGAGACTTTAAAGCCAAAGATCAGATAATTTTGACCTGAAGAACTAGGCTTTGATGGCTTGGTAGGACACAGAGAACTGGTTTGGACTTGAGCAGGAATGTATCTTTGGTCACAGTTCTTGGAAAAGATAAAAATCCTAAAGGTGAAAAGAAAAAAATCCTAAAGGTGCTAAGCAGTGCTGCTTCTCCTAGTTGGAGCAGGGCCCTCCTCTTCCATTCGACATGCTGCCCAGCCGTTTCCAGCTGGGCTCTCCTCAGTCATGGTGGAACTGGGATCAGGAAGCTGATTTCCGAACTCCAGTGGGAGCATGACAAGATGGAGGCAAGGTCCCCGTGCTGCTGCTTGGAGGTTCCATCAGAAGGGCAAACAATGCTCAGGGGTAGATATGGAAGCCCACAGAGGATCAGACAGGAAGTTCGTGTAAGTGCCCAAGACAAGAAAGTAAAATGTTCCAACAGGTAGACAGAATGTATGAACAGGTGGGGGAGAAAAGCAGCAAACAACTCTAGAAATTTAATGTACAGGCAGGAGGGTGGATAACCAGCAACTTCCAGACTCCTGAATATCTAAGGCTAAGAATTAGCAAGGGACTGGATACCAGAACTACCTCTTCTCCCCCACACCGCTGCCATGCTGGGCATGACCTGGTAGGTAGGGATTCCTAAGCCAAACTGGAGATTCAGATCACCAGGAGCTACAGATGGACCAAGCCATGGAGAAAAGGACAAGCCTAGAGCTGGAGAGGAGAGGAAAAGCTAAACAAGAATATCCCAAGAATATTCTGAAGGTAATACATACCCTTCAAAGTCAGGGATTGTGTCCTACTTACCTCTGTGTTCCTATACCCAACACAGAGCTGCCTAGCACAGAGTTGAATCATTATTATTTTTTAAATGAATGGATGAATATAGGGCTGAACTAAAAGTCACAAGGATCAAGAGGCTCAAGCTAGAGTCTAGGGCTATAGGGGCTGAGGAATCAAACCAGGCCGACTTGCTGCATTCAAGGCCCAGGAGGTTCATCTGGAAGCACACTGGGCTAGTGGCAAGCAGAGCGTTACGGTCTAGAGAGAACCGAGGCGCTGACAAATGAGAGCAACAACAATACCTCCTTACAAAGCTGTAGTGTGCTCAGGTTCACAAAGGGTACTCACATATCTTATCTGGGGCATCCGATCCATGCAAACAACCTGCTGAGGATATCCAAGAGTAGACTAGGTGTGCTCTCTGTCTTCAGACCACACTCTTTCTCCTTGAGTGCCAATCAGATGGAGTGGAAGCTCGTGGTTTACCTCTAACACATGTGGAGATGGAAGTCAGAAGGCCAACAGAAGAAACCTTGGTTCCATTCAAAGCCAGCTGTGCAAGGAGCCCTGGTGGAAGAGGGAGCAGAGATCCAGAATAAATATTGACCTTTTGTTTTGAAACTCTGTGTTGGTTGTGGCCGTTGCCATTGTGGTGGGCAAGCTGTGAGGGCTAAATATTTACAATTTCTAATTGTTCCCACCAAACTGCTGGAGGCCCTCATTCTACTGTAAGTGATGTATTTATTTGTTTATTCCTTTGTTTATGCACTCATTCATTTACATACTTTCTTATTTCTAAAATTTATTCATTAGTTTGGGAAAGGGTCTGGGGAGGGGAGGAGGCAAACAGAAGTTAAGTGAAGGTTCTCTTCCACCTCAGAGAAAGGAAATAAAACCACAGATGGAAAGTAAAGGCAGAGAAAGTGCTGACTGACTTCTAGATCTTTTACTCACAGTTGTATTTTTTTAAACCTTCTGTATTTTGGAATAACTTTAGATTTACCAAAAATTTGCAAAGACAGTCAAGAGAGTTCCCGTATATCCACCACCCAGGTTCCCCTAACGTTAGCATCTTACTTACTTGCCCATGGCACTTTATCAAAACTAAGAAATTGACATTGGCACACAACTATTAACAAAACTCCACAAAACTGTGGAGTGTCACATAGTGTCACCAGCGTCTCCACGACTGTCCTTCTGTTTCAGGACCCAAACCAGGAGCCCACCTTGCATTAATCATCAGATCTTAGTTTCCTTTGATCTGTGTCAGTTTCTCAGTCTTTTCTCATTTTTTATGACTTTGACAATTTTAAAGAGGGTTAGCTATTTTGTAGAACGTCTCTCAATTTGTGTTTAGCTGACGTTTTTCTCATGATTAGACTGAGGTTATGAGCTTGGATGAAGGATGGCGTGAAAGTGACGTACCTTCTCACTGCATCGTTCTGGGGGATACGTGATAGCAACATGACTTATTACTAATGATATTAACTCTGATCACTAGATTAAGGAACTGTCTTCCTGTGGAGTTAGTATTTTTTTTTTCCTGTAGGGTTATTGTTTTTCTCTTTCTATATTCTCTTCTTTGGAAGCAAGTCACCCAGTCCAGCCCAAGCTCAAGGGAAGAGGAATTCAGCTTGCCTCTGAGGCCATAGATTCTACACATATTCTCCTGTAAGGAGGTGTGTTCCTTCTCTCCCCTTTATTTGTTCCATGATTTATTTATATTAGTCTGCTAGTTTCTTGGGGGCTCCTTAGCAAATCACCACAAACCAGAAGGCTTAAAAGAATAGAAATTTGTTCTTTCATAGTTCAGGACAGAAGTCTGAAATAAAGGTGTCAGCAGGGCTGAAGGCCTCTGGAGGCTCTGGGGAGAGCCGTTCCATGCTTCCCTCCTGGCTTCTGGTGGTTGCCGGCAATGCGTGATGTTTCTTGGCTTGCAATTGAGTCTCAGCCTCCGTGTTCATATTACCTTCTCTGGGCATCTCTCTGGCTTTTCCTCTTCTTATAAGACACCAGTCAAGGCCCACCCTAAATTCCGAGTGACTTTTTTTACCAAGTGTCATAACTAATTACATCTTATTTCCAAATAAATTCATATATTGCCAGATTCTAGCTGATGTGAATTTTGAGGGGATGCTATTCAACCCAATACAATCAGTATGGACTCATGGATATTTATCTTATTCTTAATATTAGAATCAATTTCTTGTCTGTGTTTTTGCTTGTTTCCTCAGATTGTTCAGCTGTGGCCACTGAGTGCTCCTTTGGTTAGCATCTGTATCCTCTTACCTGTCTGCAACTTTCCTTTTCTTTCCTTCTTTTTTCTTTTCGCTGCCTCTGTCCCTTTCTTTCTGTGTGTGTTTTAGTGCTTCCTTACTTCCTGACAGTAAAGGATGTCCCAGGCTCATCTTGTATTTTCCCTATTCCAGCCTTGGAATCAGCCATTTTCCAAGACAGCCCTGATTTCTTTCATTGGAAAATGTTATCTAGAAATAAGGATCCAAAAGAAGATGTGGTATATATATACAATGGAATACTATGCAGCCATCAAAAGAAATGAAATCTTGCCATTTGCGACGACGTGGATGGAACTAGAAGGTATCATGCTTAGTGAAATAAGTCAATTGGAGAAAGGCAACTATCATATGATCTCCCTGATATGAGGAAATGGAGATGCAACGTGGGGGGTAGGAAAAGAATAAATGAAACAAGATGGGATCGGGAGGGAGACAAACCAAAGAGACTCTTTTTTTTTTTTTTTAAGATTTTATTTATTTGACAGAGAGAGAGAGATCACAAGTAGACAGAGAGGCAGGGGGAAGCAGGATCCCCGCTGAGCAGAGAGCCCGACGTAGGGCTCGATCCCAGGACGCTGAGATCATGACCTGAGCTGAAGGCAGTGGCTTAACCCCTGAGCCACTGCCTGGTGCCCCCATAAGAGACTCTTAATCTCATAAAACAAACTGAGGTTTGCTGGGGAAGGGGAGTAGGGAGAGGGTGGTTGGGTTATAGACATTGGGGAGAGTTTGTGCTATGGTGAGTGCTGTAAAGTGTAAACCTGGCGATTCACAGACTGTACCCCTGGGGCTAATAATACATTATATGTTTATAAAAAAAATTTTTAAAAAAGGAAAGAAGGATCCAAATGCTAGGTATATTTGTTGTTACCACACTGACACTGCTTCTGGGCTCTCTGCACACAGAGTTAGGAAATGTATGCATTTGTGCTAACCTGTGTATACACACATATCTATTTTTGTACCTGTAGATCTGTATACATATTAAAATAAATGGGTTTTCGCTGATAACATATTCATCAACTCTAATCAGCACCCTGGACCCTAGCCTTCTCTCCAGCTAACTTGTAACTTCTTACTTGAACAGTGAGAAATTTGCCTCCCGTTATCCACAATTTATTTATTCGTTCAGCCCTAGTATACACATAAAGTAGTTTCAGAATTGCTCACTACTACCTCTGTAAGAAACCAATTTTCCAACAAGAATATGGTGGGGGGGTGGTTATAGTTCTTTCTGTCTTTAGCCTTACAATTTCCACTTAAAACGCCATTTCCAAAGTTACTTAGGTCAGCTCCCTTTTCCCCTACTTCCCTTCAGTGAGGTTATGTCAGTACATTCACAATACAGGTAGGTTTGTTTTTCAAAGTCTGCATTCCATTCTAAGATCCCCCAACAATCTGGTGGTGGTGGTTGTTTTTTAATAGACTTTATTTTTTAGAGCAGTTTCAGGTCCACAGCAAAATTGAGTGGAAGATATGAGATTTCACATAAACTCCCTTCTTTCCTACATGCATAGCCTCCCCACTCTCAGTATCCCCCACCGGAGTGCTACAGTTGTTATAAATGATGAATCTACATTGATTCATTAAAAGCGCACAAAGTCCAAAGTTTACATTAGGGTTGACTTTTGGTATTCTACATTCTATGCGTTAGGACAAATGTATAGATGTTTATTGATCATTATAGTACCACACAGAGTATTTTCACTGCCCCCCAAGCCCCCTGTGCTCTTCCCATGCCTTTTGTCCCTCCTCTTGCACCTGGCAATCACTGATCATTTTACCATATCTATAGTTTTGCCTTTTCCAGAATGTCACATAGTTGGAATCATACAATATGTAGACTTTTCAGATTGGCTAAGTTTCCTTCATATCTTTTCATGGCTTGATAGCTCATTTCTTCTTAGTGCTTGAATAATACTCCATTGCCTGGATATACCACCATTTCTCTATCCGTTCATCTACGGAAGGACAACTTGGTTGCTTTCAAGTTTCAGCAATTAGGAATAAAGCTGCTAAAAACATTGTATGCAGTATTTTGTGTGGACGTAAGTTTTCAACTCCTCTAGATAATGACATATTGTGTGATTGCTGGATCATATCACTGGGAAAAAAGAAAAAAGAAAAACCTATGTTTAGTTTTTCAAGAAAATGTCAAGTTGCCTTCCAAAGTGGCTATGCCATTTTGCATTTCCACCGGCAATGAATGAGATATTTCTATTGCTCAGTCTCCTCGTCACCTTTCGATGTTGCCAGTGTTTGGGATTTGGGCCATTCTGATATGTGTGTAGTGATACCCCATTGTTGAGATTTAGAGCACCCTGATGTGATGTAGAATGTATTTTCACGTACTTATTTGCCATCTGAATGCCCTCTTTAGTGAGATATCTGTTAAGCCTTTAGCCTATTTATTAATTTATTGCCCATTTTTAAAATTGGGTTGCTTTCTTATTGTTGAGTTTCAAGGGTTTTGCATGTGTGTGTTTTAGATAATCTCCCTTTATCCAATGTGTCTTTGCAAATATTTTCACCCAGTTTGTGGCTTCTCTTTTCATTCTCTTATCTCATAGAACAGAAATTTGTCATTTTAGTGAAATCTAGCTTATCAGTCAATTCTTTTGCAAATGGTGCTTGTGATGGTGTATCTAAAAAGAAACGACCAAACCCAAGATAACCTAGATTCTCTTCTATATTACATTCCAGGAGTTTTATAGTTTTGCATTTTACATTTAGCTCTGTGATCCATTTCAAGTTAACTATTATGAAAGTTGTAAGGTCTGGGTCTAGATTTGTTTTTGCATGTGGATCTCCCTTGTTCAAGCACCATTTGTCGAAAAGGATGTCTTTTCTCCATTTCATTGCCTTTGTTCCTTTGTCAAATATTGGTTGACTTTATTTATGTGGGTCAATTTCTGGGCTCTCGACTTTCTTTCATTGATCTATTTTTATACTTGTTTGCTAATACCATACTGTCTTCATTATTGTAGCTTTACAGTAAGTCTTGAAGTTGGGTAGTGTCTGTCCTCCAACTCAATTTTTCTACTTCAATGTTGTGTTTACTATTCTGAGTTTTAGCCTCTCCATATAAATTCTAGAATAAGTTTGTTGATATTCACAAAATAATTGCTGGGATTTTTATTGAGATTGCATTGAATCAATAGATCAAGTTGGGAAAAATTGACATTTTGGCAATATTGATCTTCCTATCTATGAACATGGAATATCTCCCATTTAGTTCTTTGGTTTCTTTTATCAAAGTTTGTAGTTTTCTTCACAGAAATCTTGTACATATTTTATTAGAATTATACCTAAGTATTTCATTTGGGGGGCATGCTAATGTAAATGGTATTCATTTCAAGTGAATTCAAATTCATTTCAAGTTCCATTTTCATTTCAAGTTGCACTTGTTCATTGCTGCTTTGTAGGAAAGTGATTGTTTTTTGTATATTAACCTATAATTTATAATATTGCTCTAATGGCTTATTAGTTTTAGGATTTTTTGTAGATTGTTTTCTATGTTTTCTCCATAAGTGATCATATTACGTGTAAGCAAAGATAGTTTTATTTCTTTCTTCCCAATATGTATACCTTTTATTTCCTTTTCTTGTTTTACTACGTTAACCTAAGACTTCTAGTATGATGTTGAAAAGCAGTGGTGAGAGGGACATCCTTGCTGTGGTCTCGATCCTGTGGGAAGGCTTTGAGTTTCTCACCATTACATATGATGTTAGTTGTAAGTTTTTTGTAGATATTCTTTACCAAGTTAAGGAAGTTCCCCTCTATGCCCAGTTTACTGAGAGGTTGTTTTGTTTTTGTTTTTGTTTTTAATCATGAATGAGTGTTGAATTCTATCAGATGTGTTTTCTGCATTTACTGATATGAAGAAGTGCATTGTCCTCCTTAGCCTATTATTGTAATGGATTACATTACTGATTATCAAATGTTAAACCCACCTTGTATATCTAAAATAGATCTCACATAGTCATAGTGTACAAATCTCTTTATACATTATTAGATTGGATTTGCTGATATTTTATCAAGGACTTTTGCATCTGTGTTTATGAGAGATATTAGTCTGCAGTTTTCTTTTCTTATAATATGTATGTCTGATTTTGGTAACGCTGGCCTTATTAAATGAGTTAGAAAGTACTCCCTCCGCATCTATCTTCTGAAAGGAATTATGCACAGTAGGTATAATTTCTTCCTTGAATGTTTGGTAGAATTCACCAGTGATTCCATCTGGGCCATGCTTTCCATTTTGGAAGGTTATTAATTATTGATTCAATTTCTTTAATAGACAAAAACCTGTCCTTTTCTTCTTGGTGTGAATTTGGGTAGAGTGAGTCTTTCAAGGCATTGGCCCATTTCATCTAGGTTATCAAATGTGTGGGCATAGATTTTCATCATATTCCTTTATTATCCTTTCAGTGAGATCTGTAGTGATGTCTCCACTTCTACTTCTGATATTAGTCATTTGAGTCCTCTATTTTTCATAGTTAGCCAGTCTAGAAGCTTATCAATTTTATTGATACCAAAAAACCAGTTTTGGGGGCACCTGGGTGGCTCAGTGGGTTAAAGCCTCTGCCTCCGGCTCAGGTCATGATCCCAGGGTCCTGGGATCGAGCCCCGCATCGGGCTCTCTGCTCAGCAGGGAGCCTGCTTCCCCCTCTCTCTCTGTCTGCCTCTCTGCCTACTTGTGATCTCCGTCTGTCAAATAAAATCTTAAAAAAACAAACAAACAAACAAACAAAAAAAAACAGTTTTTGGTTTTGTTAGTTTTCTTTATTGATTTCTTATTTTCAATTTCACTGATTTCTGCTCTAGTTTTTGTTATTTCTTTTCTTCTGCTTACTTTGAATTTAATTCACTCTTCTTTTTCTAATTTCCTAAGGTGGAAGTTAAGATTATTGATTTTAGGTCTTTCTTCTTTCCTAATATATGCATTCAATTCTATAAATTTCCCTTTAAGCACTGTTTTTGTTGCATCCAAAAAATTTTGATAAGTTGTGTTTTCATTTGTATTTGGTTCAAAATTTTTTTAACTTTCTCTTGATATTTCTTCTTTGACTCATGTTATTTAGAAATGTGTTGTTTAATCTCCATGCATTTGGGGATTTTCCATCTATCTTTCCGTTATTGCTTTCTAGTTCAATTCCATTATGGTAGGAGAGGAAACCTTGTGTGATTTCTATTCTTTTAAATTTCTTAAGGTGTGTTTTATGGACAAGAGTGTGGTCTATCATGGTGAATGTTCCATCTGAGCTTGAGAATGTGTATTCAGTTGTTGTTGAATGAGGTATTCTATAGAGGTCCATTATATCCAGTTGATTAATGGTGCTTTTTTGTTCAACTATGTCCTTACTGATTTTCTGTCTTCTGGATCTGCCCATTTCTGAGAGAGGGGTGCTGAAGACTCCAACTCTGATAGTGAATTTGTCTATTTCTCCTTATAGTCTTTGAGTTTTGGCTTCAGGTATTTTGATGCTCTATTGTTAGATAACTTTAAGAATTGTTATGTGTTCTTGGAAAATTGACCCCTTTATCATTATGTAATAATCCTCTTTATCCCTGATAAACTTTCCCTGCTCTGAAGTCTGCTCTGTCTGAAATTAGTATAGCCACTCCTGTTTTCTTTTGATTAGTGCTAGCAAGGTATATCTTTCTCCCTCTATTTACTTTTAATCTATATGTATCTTTATATTTAAGATGGGTTTCTTGTAAACAACCTATCTGGGTCTTGTTTTTTGATCCATTCTGACAATCTCTTAATTGGTGTGTTTTGCCCATTGACATTGAACATAATTATTGATATTGTTGGATTAATACCTACCATATTTGTTACTGCTTTCTATTTGTTATCCTTGTTCTTTGTCCCTATTTTTGTCTCCCCCTTTTTCTGCTTTTGTGTTGTAAATTGAGTATTTTATATGATTCCATTTTCTCCCCATTCTTAGCATATGCTTTATTTGTTTGTTTCATTTTTTTGTGTGTTTGTTTTTAGCTTTTATTTAAATTCCAGTTAATTAACATACAATGTAATATTAGTTTCAGGTGTACAGTTTAGTGATTCAACACTCACATACATTACCTGGTGCACATCACAAGTACACTCCATAAGCCTCATCACATCACCGATTTAACCCATCCACCCATTGACCTCCCCTCTGGTAAACCATAAGTTTGTTTTCTATGGTTAAGAATCCATTTTTTGGTTGTCCTCTCTCTTTTTTTCTACTATGATTTTTTGTTTTGTTTCTTAAATTCCATATATGAGTAAAATCATATGGTATTTGTCTTTCTCTGACTGACTTATTTTGCTGAGCATAATACTCTCTAGCTCCATCCATGTTGTAGCAGATGCTTTCTAAACATTTTTTAGTGGTTTCCCTAGAGTTTACAATATACATTTACAATGAATTCAAGCCTGCTTTCAGATAACACTATACCACTTCACAGGCAATGTGAATATCTTATAACAACAAAATAACCCTAACTCCTCCATCTCTTTTCTGGTATATTTGCTATCATTAATTTCACTTATACATAAGCATGGTTATGCATAAGTATACAGAAGCAAATACACTGTTGCTATTATTTTGTTATTATAATAATTTTAAGTAAAATTTTATCTTAAATAAATTAAGAAATAAGAAAAATACAATTTTTAATTTTACCTGCACTAATTCCTTCTCTGATGCTCTTCCTTTCTTTATGTAGATCTGCATTTCTAACCTTTATCATTTTCCTTCTCTCTAAAGAACTTTAACATTTCTTACAAGGCAGGCCTACTGGTACCAAATTTCCTCAATTCTGTTTCTCTGAAGAAGTCTTTACTTTTCCCTCAGTTTTGAAGGACAATTTGCAGGGTACAGAATTCCAGGCTGGTGGTTTTTTTCTCACAACACTTTTACTATCTAATTCCGTTCTCTACTTGTCTGCCTGGTTTCCGAGGAGAAATCAGATTCATTCTTTTTTTTTTATTTTGATCCTCTATAGGTAAGGTGTTGTTTTTGTTTTTTTTTTTTCTATTTCCTCTGAGTTCTTCCAGTGTTTTTTTCACCCCTATATCTTTGATTTTTCTGTAGTTTGCATATGATATACCTAGGCTTAGTTATTTTGGCATTTATCCTGCTTGATGTTCTCTGAGCTTCCTGGATCTGTTGGTTGATTTCTGACATGACTTTGGGGGAAATTCTCAGTCATTACTGTTTCAAATATTTCTTCTCTTTCTTTCTCTTTGTTCTCCTGGTATTCCCCTTACACACATCTTATACCATTTGTAGCTATCTCACAGGTCTTCAATTGATTTTTGGGTTTTGTTTTCAGTCTTTTTTCTCGTTCTTCAGCTTGGGGAGATTTACACTGAGATATTCTCAAGCTCAGAGATTCTTTCTTCAGCCGTGTTTAGTCTACCAATAAGCCCATCAAAGGCATTCTTCATTTCTGTTACAGTGTTTTTGCCTCTAGCATTTCTCTTTGTTGGTTTTTTTTTTTAGAGTTTCCATCTTCCTGCTTACGTTATCCATCTGTTTTTGCATGCTATCTCTTTTATACACTAGAGTCCTCTGCATATTAATCGTAGTTATTTTAATTCTTGGTATGATAATTCCAACATCTCTGCCATATCAGAGTCTAGTTGTGATGCTTGCTTTTTCCCTTCAAATGGTATTTTTTTGCCCTTTAGTAATTACATTTTTGTCTTGATTGCCAGATATAATGTACTGGGTAAAAGGAATTATGGTCAATGGCCCTTTAGTAATGTCGTGGTGAGGTGTAGGGGCAGGGGAAGTCCTATAATTAAGACTCAATCTTTTAGTGAGCTTTTGTCTCTGGACCAAACTTCATAAGAGTTTCTCAGGGTTCCCCCTTCTTTGAAGAGGACAGGATGGGTAAAGTTGGCTGAAGTTGGGCCCCTCACCTCTCCCCTCACCTGAAGCTCTGATAAAACTCCAGCAGGTTCTGGTTAGTTTCTCCAGAGGGTAGACCTTGTTAAGAATAGAATGCTTTGGTATATTTCAGAATGGTTCCCTTTACCCTCCCCCTGCCAGAGCAATAAGGAGATTTTTCTCCCTATTCACTGTAAGAAGCTGGTAGAGTTCCAGAAGGTAAAACTCACAAAAGTGTGGACCCCAGTAATCGGGTTCCCCTGGAATTTTTATCTCTCAAATTTGTTCACATGAGTCTCTAGCAATTCATCAGTTACAGTTTAGGTTTCCTTCCTTAGCCACTGGTTCCCACAGAGGTTTCTACTTGTGGATTTCCGCTAAGTTGTGACTCTCTGTATTCGCCTTTCTCTCCAATTTGAGGTGTAGCAATTAGCTACACATTCATTTCTCTTATGAATCTAGGAAGAGTCATTGATTTTTCAGTTTTTCCAGCTTTTTACTGTTGTTAGGACAGAATGGTGACTTCAACGCTTCTTTCACTCTAGGTCAGAAACTGGAAAACTTGATTTTTAAAAATTTGTATACAGTTAAGTTTCTCTTTGTGGTGTACATGTCTAGAGGTTTTGACAAGTCCACACAGTCAGGGAATCACCATCCCTGCATCATAGAGAGCAGTTCCATCACCCAAAAAAATTCCCTAAGCACAATCATATTTAGTCAATGATATGTACTTACTGTTTCTTAAAGATCCTTGTGAAGGAAACCTTCACAAAGAGTGGTTTCACCCACTACTGGGAACTTGGATTGCTATGAGGTACCCAATATTTTCACTGCTTATAGTACAACATGCGAATGTCAGTTCAGAAGGAGGCAGAAATGAAATGAAGTTGTAAGAATCTGAACATTATATGACAAAATCAAGCTTTCTGAAAGCTGTAATTCTAATGATTAATTTAATGTAACAATAAACAATTACTGAATTCTCATACTCATCTGGTGCTAGGCAATTTGAGAAAGTCAGGAGACACACTACGTTGAGAAGGTGGGGCTAATAGGAGGCACTTCTGGTTAAAGGTGTTGGATTGAGCACATCAACCTTCATGTTCATTTCCCTCCTGACACCCACTCATATGATAGAGCAGAATAACAAGATAAACCTTACAAGGACAACAAGAAAGGCCCACGCAGACAAAGTCTTCAACTAAAGGGGACCATCCCTAGACAGTCTAATGGCTAACTCCTTCCTCCTTTCAGGTCTTCATTCTTCAAATACCACCTTTTCAATGTAGCCCACCCTGTTCACCCTATTTAAAATTAACCTGACACCAACACACCCTCCTCCCACATTTCTGATGACCTTTTCTTGCTCCAAAAATATCATGCATAACATAACTATTTATTATGCCTATTGCTTGTTCTGTTCACTGATATGGAGCTAGAATAGTATTGATCACACCACAGATAATAAATTCTTTGTCAAATGAATAAATGATGATTCTAGTCAGTGGAAAGTTAGTAGATGGATGGGAACTGACTTAACAGATCAGAGAAATACATAAATCCCTGTGGTAGAGGGACTAACAGGAAAACTATCCAGTAAAACCCAGGAGTTAGAAGCACCAGATGTCTCTGCAGGTGGGACTATAAGCTGGGGGTTGTTAATAGATTAATCATGTGAGGATCTTTTTCCCATCCAGGCAACCACAAAACTCCTTTCCCACCTTTTTTCCCACTCTAGCAGAGGATCAGAGAAGATCTCTGTCTTGGGAAATTGACACAAGATCAAGACTCACAGACATTGACATCTGAAGATCAATAAGCAAATTCTGAAAGTGAAAAACCAAGAAATAGCAGAATAACTGTTATGAATTGCATAGTACTATCTGACTTTTTAAACCATGCAACACGTATTACCTTCACTGAGGTAATGAAATAAACTGAAAAAAAGAGATAACCTGGGGACACCCATTTTGTTTGACATCATCAAACAATTAGATTGATTTCTCAGATAACTGAAGTTTTTCTCTGAAAAACACAACTTTTAAAAACTTTTTATTATGTAAATATTTAAATGTACATAAAAGTAAAGACTGTTGGGGCACCTGGGTGGCTCAGTGGGTTAAAGCCTCTGCCTTTGGCTCAGGTCATGATCCTAGGGTCCTGGGATCGAGCCCCACATCGGGATCTCTGCTCAGCAGGGAGTCTGCTTCCCTCTCTCTCTCTGCATGTCTCTCTGCTTACTTGTGATTTCTGTCTGTCAAATAAATAAATAAAATCTTTTTAAAAAAAAAGTAAAGACTATAGAGAACCCCATGTATCCATGATCTAGTTTTACAGTTATGTTTTTAATTCTAATATTGTTTCTTTTTTATTCTTTATCTATTTATTTATCTTACTAGAGAATTTTAAATCCCAGACATCATACAATTTCTTCCCAAAATACTTTGTATATATTTTAACAAGTAAAAAAATTAGATCACTTGTCTAATGAAGTTTCTCTAATTTCATACTTGTCTGATTCTTTTCTTGTTCTGTTGCTTAAAGTATTTTTTTGTATTTGTAAAGCTAGGGTCCCAAGCAGATTTGAATTTATATTGCATCACATCCGAAGGCACATCTTTTTTTTTTTTAATATTTTATTTATTTATCTGACAGACAGAGATCACAAGTAGGCAGAGAGGCAGGCATAGATGGGGGAGTAGGCTCCCTGCTGAGCAGAGAGCCAGATGCGGGGCTGGATCCTAGGACCCTGGGATCATGACGTGAGCTGAAGGCAGAGGCTTTAACCACTGAGCCACCCAGGCAGCCCCTAAAGGCACATCTTACCTGATTGTCCCAGTCTTAGTGATGTGAAGCCGGATCTGTGTGGGTTCAGAGATTGTTGGTCTGACCCATCCATTATGATGTTTCCCATCAGCCTTTCACTCAATGATTTCGACACCCACTGATACCACATTAGTTGACTAGACATTGCAAAATGCCATTCCTTCTACATGTATGCATTGGTATTCTTCTATAAAATAGGACTTTCTCTCAACTATTTGCATATTCTGGGCAAAGCAATATAAATACTTAATACTTTCTATCAGTTTTTAGAATAATGAAGTGGTGCCTTAGCAATTTCCAAAAACATTCAAGAAGAGTTGCTTGTTGCTTTGAAGAATCATTACAGACTTAGGTTTTAAAGTCTAAGCTACTGAAGCACCATTTACATAAAGTATACCGCACCCACTGACAAATTATAGCCTACCATGAATATAACCTACAAAGTCTAGCCTACTATGGAACCACCACTAAAATCAAGATACAAAACATTTCTATCACCCTCTGCCAAGGTTTTCTCATACCTTTTTGCAGTCCATCATCCCCTCCATTTCCAACTCCAGGCAACTACAGATCTCCTTTCTTTCACTTTTTAATTAGTTTTGCCTGTTCTCATCTTCAATATAAATGAAATTATACGGCATATACTCTTGTATCTGGCTTCTTTCATATAGCGTAATGTTTTTGAGATTCATCGATGTTGTTACATATATCAGTAGTTTATTTCTTTTTTAGTCCTGTGTAGCGTTCCATTTTACCAATATACCATAATTTCTTTTTTTTTTTTAATGTATTTATCTGTTGATGGGCATTGAGATGTTTCCAGTTTGGGGCTATTACAAATAAAACTGCCATAAGCATTTGTGTATGAAGTCTCCTTGTGGAAAATACTTTTGGGTAAATATCTAGGAGTAGAATAGCTGAGTTGTATGGCAGGTGAATATTTAACTTTATAAGAAACAGCCAAGCTGTTTTACAAAGCGCATTCTTACATTCCCACCAGTAACGTATGAGAGTTCCAGTTGTTCTGTATCTTCAGCAACCCTTGGTTTTATCAGTCTTTTTAATTTAAGCCATTCTAGAAGGTGTGAGAAAGATTTCTCATTGAGATTTTAATTTGCACTTCCTGATGACAAATGAAGCTGGGAGCATCTCACCATGGACTTACTGACCATTTATATATCCTTTTCTGTGAAGTGTCTGGTCAGATCTTCTGCTCATTTCTTATTGGGCTGTTTGTCTTATTGAGTTGTATATTCTAGATATATTAACTCAAAAGTTTTATATGTTTGATGTGTTTCAGTCCACTGTAGTCATTATTCTTTTTAGTGTTCAAATTGCCCCATTTTTAAGACAAAGCTTTCTCAAAAAAGAATACGTTTGAGCATTTTTCATGGGAATATGTCAGAAATGCATCCCAGTGGTATTAAACAAAACCCACTGAGCCCACAGTTTAATTTTTTTTTATATGTCATGAGTGTAGTCTTAGAAATACTTATTCCCTTTGGAATAATTGGGAGGGAGAAGTTGTTGATCACTTCTTTATTAAATGATGCCCATCACTGTGAGATATGACTAAGGAAATAAAATTGGTTTCATAACAAGCATGCCAGAAACTCTTTCAACAAAATGTGACTTGTTCTTCATACAACTTAAGAGACTATCAGCTTATTCCAAAGAAGTTGATTGATGCAGCTCAGCGCATTTTTGAATGGTTTTTTGGAAGGTCTTCAGGTTCCATTCAGGAGTCTCGCAAGAAAATCAACCTGTGCCCATCAACTATATTTATAAGCTCTTTAAGTGGGAGTTTTGACTCTGAGCCAGGCATAGGACTAGATGCTTCAATCGATGGTCACACTTAATCCTACACAAATCCTGGGAGATGGGCTTAATTATCTCTATTCTACAGATTCTGAAACTGACATCGATAAAGATTAAGTGACATGCCTAAAGCCCCACAGTCCCCAAGGATCAGAAAATACACTTAAACCTGACTCCCACTGCCCCACGGCTATGCTCATCACAATGTATCATATCACTTCCCATCATATTCACTAGTTTCAGAAAAATAAAATGTACTTTTTAGATGGCAGAAGATTTACATACTGTGGCTTTTAACATGTGCGGACTCCAAGGTGTGTTTAGATGAGATTTTGAAGCCATTCTTGGCAATGGCAGCTCCCAGAATAAGTCACCAGTCTCCCAGACTGACTGCTTCAGAGAGGTCAAGGACGAGTGTTTTCCAATGTTACTCCCTTTTTAATTTTCATACCCTCTTTTCCTCTTTCCTGTCAATTTGTCCTCCTGCTAATGTCTCCTGGTTTTTCTAATTGAATGTTTTGTTCCTGTGTTTGTAGGGCGAGGGCCCGAGCAGCTACCTACATTCGGGTCTCTGGGATCACTTTGGACACTGAAAGACTTCTGAGTCTGCGGTCTGATTTTGAAAGTGCTTTGGTTTGGGACTCTTCACCTTTTTGAAGTTAAACGTTTAATTTTGAGATAATTATAGATTCACATGTAGTTATAAGAACAAATACAGGGAGATCTTAAGTACATTTTACCCCATTTCCCCCAGTGGTAACTTCTTCCAGCATCTTGGTACAATGCCACAACCTGGATATTGACAATGACACAGGAACGATACAGAACACGTTCACTTGCATAAGAATCCTTCCTGTGGCTCTTTTTTAGCCGTGCCCACTTCCCTCCCTTAGCCACCCATTAGCAATCCCTGACAACCACTAATTTCTTCTCCACTTCAATAATTCTTTTCCACTTCAGTAATTTATAAGAACAAAAATATTATTATAAATGGAACCACACAGTATGTAACACTTGGGATTGGCTTTTTTTTTCACTCACCATAACTCTCTAGATCCAGGGGTGGTTACATGTACAAGAGTTTATTCCTTTTTTTGGCTTCGTGATACTCCACGGTGTGAACAGACCACTGTCCGTTTCACTCTTCACACCAGACATCTGGTTGTTGCCAGTTGGAGGCTATTGCAAATAATGCCTCTGTAAAGAGTCCTGTACAGGTCTTAATCTGAATATACGTTTTCATTTCTCTGGGACAAATACCCAGGAATGCCATTGCTGGTTCCTATAGTAGTAGTATATTTAATTTTAAAGAAATGGCTAAACTGTCTTCCAGAGCAGCTGTACTATCTTACATTCCCACCGGCAGTGGACGAGGGATCTTCACCAGCAATTGGTGGTGTCCTTTTTTTTTTTTTTAAGATTTTATTGATTGATTGATTGATTGATTGATTTGACAGAGTGAAAGAGGGAGAAACAGTGCACAAGCAAGGGGAGCAGCAGGCAGAAGGAGAAGCAGGTTCCCCACTGAGTAGAGAGCCCGATTCGGGGCTCAAACCGAGGACCCCGGGATTATGACCTGAACCGAAGGCAGCCGCTTAACTGACTGAGCCACCCAGGCGCCCCTGGTGGTATACTTGGATTTCACTAGATTGTCTCAACTGTCCTTCTGTTGAGAGGATGCTGCTCAGGGTACCACCTGACTTTTATTTATCATGTCACCGTCACCTTTTCTCATGTGTGATAAGTTTTTCAGACTTTCCTTGCTTTCAGGGATCCTAAGAGTTTTGAGGCACGCTGGCCAAGTATTTTATAGAATACCCTTCAACTTGGGTTTTTTTTTTTTTCTCATGGTTAGACTGAGGTCAGGAGTTTGGGGAGGATGACCACAAAGGTGAAGTGCCATCGCCATCATATATCAAAGGTACATGTGATACATCACGTGTATCAAAGGTACATGTGATCAACATGACTGATGGTATCAACCTTGATTGCCCAGGTGAGGGAGTGTCTGCCAAGTCTCTCTACTGTCTAGTTACCTTCCCTGTTCTCCTCCGTACTTTACTTTTTGAAAGCAAATCCTTAGCAAAGCCCACACTCACTCACTGGGTTGGGAGTTAAGCTCCATCTCTTTGACAAGGAAGCAGCTACCTAAATTATTTGGGGTTCTTCTGTACCATCTTTTGTTTTTGTCATTCTGATAGATATGTAATAATATCTAATGATTTTGATTTTCATTTCCCTAATAGCCAATGAGATTGAACATCTTCTCATGTGCTTAGTTACCATCTGTAATCCTCGTCAGTGAAATGGCTCTTGTCCATTTTCTACTTGGATTGTTGTTGTTTTTTTTTTTGCTTTTGTTTTTTTTACAGTTGAGTGTAGGGAGATTTTCATGCCTTCTAGATAATGATCTATTTTCAGATAGGAAGTTTGCAGATATTTTCTCCCAGTCTGTAGCTTGTCTTTTTATCCTCTTCACATGGTCTTTCACAGAGCAAAAGTTTTTAATTTTATATCGTCTAATTTATTGGTTTTCTCTTTTATGGATCACACTTCGGTGCCAAATCTAAGAACTTTTTGCTCAGCCCTGGATAGAAAGATTTTCACCTGTGTTTTCATCCAAGAGCTTTGTAAAAGATTTACATTTAAGTCTGTGATCCATTCTGAGTTCATGTTTTGTATGAAGAGTGAGACTCAGGATGAGATGCATTTTTGTGTCTTTGGATATCCAGTGCTTCACCACCTTTGGTTAAAAACACTACCTTTGGGGCACCTGGGTGGCTCAGTGGGTTCAAGCCTCTGCCGTTGGCTCAGGTCATGATCCCAGGGTCCTGGGATCGAGCTCCACATCGGGCTCTCTGCTCAGCGGGGAGCCTGCTTCCTCTCTCTCTCTCTCTCTCTCTCTGCCTGCTTCTCTGCCTACTTGTGATCTCTGCCTGTCAAATAAATAAATAAAACCTTTAAAAGAACAAAACAAAAAACAACAACAACAACAAAAAACACTATCTTTCCTCCAAATGGCCTGCTTTTGAATCTTTGTCAAGGAGAAGTGACGATCCGCATTCTGTTAACACTGACCTCTGCGTCTATCTTTCTGCCAATAACACATAATCTTGGTTACTCTAGCTATATAATTAGACTTAAAATTGAGCAGACTGATTTCTCCTGCTCTATTCCTCCCTTTCAGAATTGGTTTGGTTATTCTATCCTCTGCTTTTCCATATAAGTTTTATTTTTTTAATTTTTATTTATTTTACTTTATTTTATTTTCTCAGTGTTCCAAGATTCATTGTTTATGTACCACACCCAGTGCTCCATGCAATACGTGCCCTCCTTAATACCCACCACCAGGCTCACATATATAAGTTTTAGAACAATAAGATGGACAGCTACCCAAAATCTTGCTGGGATTTTGATAGGAAGTATATTAAATCTGTGTATCAGTTGGGGAAAATCTTTGCTGTGTGGAATCTTCCAATGAATAAACATAGTATGTTTATTTATTTCAATCTTCTTTGATTTCTTTTGTAAGCACTTTGTACTTTTCAGCATAGAATTTTATATGCTTTGTGAGACTTACACCTAAGCATTTAATTTGTTTAGTAAGTGTCAGTGGTATTCTATTACTAATTTCGATGCCCATGCGTTCAGTGCTAGTAGGTAGAAATACAACCAATTTTCATGTGTTTATCTCGCACCCTGCAATTTTGCTGAACTTAATAATTTAGAAATTTTTTGTACATTACTTGGAATTTTCTCTGTAGACAATCATATCATCTGCAAATAGGAACACTTTTATCTCTTTCCTTGTGATCCATAAGCCCTTTGTTTCCTTTTCTTGATTCTGTGCACTGAATAGAACATCCTCTGCCATGCGGAAAGACAATAATAAGAGTGAACACCTCACTATGTTCCTGATCTTGAGGGAAAGCATCTAATCTTTCATCATTAATTATGACATTAGCTGTAAGTTTCTTGTGGATGATTTTATCAAGTTGAAGAAGTTTCATTCTCTAGAATCTTTTTAATTTTTTTCTGCAAGTTTTTAACATGAATGGCTATTGAATTTATTGAATTTCGTCCAGTGCTGTTCTCCCTTCTATGGTTAATAGAATCATGAGATATTTTCCTTGTCAGTGTGGTAGATTGACTATCAAATATTGAACCAGCATTGCATCTCTAGACTAAGGCCTGCTTCGTTATAGTGTACATTTCCCTTCACATACTGCTGGATTATTTCTGCTAATATTTTGTTAAGGATTATGTGTTGAAATATCGGTCCATAGCTTTTTGTTTTCTTTTGTTTTAGGGAGGGTTGGTAGTATATTTGGTTTTCTCATCAGAGTACACCTTAACTTCATAGAATACATTTGGAAATGTTTCTTCCTCTTTTATTTTCTGGAAGAGATTGTATAGAATTAGTGTTAATTCTTTAAATATTTTTGTAGAATTCTCCAGTGAAACCATCTGGCTCTGGAGATTTCTTTCTTTCTTTCTTTTTCTTTTTTTTTTTTTTGTTTGGATTTTAAAATTATAAATTCAATTATCTTCATTGTTACAGGGCTTTTTCAATTTAAAATGTCATATTGAGTGTGCTATGGTGGTGTGTACTTTCCATGAAATTGTCCATTTCATCTGAATTTTCAAATTTACATGTGTAGACCCCTTTGCAGTATTCCATTATTATCTTGCTGGTGTTGGTAGGATCTGTAGTGATAGCCCCTGTTTCATTCCTGCTTTATTACAACTGGGCAAGAATGGGATTCTATGTTCCCTATTCAGCCTCTGCTGCCCTGGGTGGAGAGGACACCACATTTTTTTTCCCTGCAGTTTTAGCTGAAGTAGTGCAGTTATTGTCTAAATAGCTTCTGTGCTGCTAGACTGCCCCTTTGGCTCAAAAGAATAGGTTTTTCTGGCTTCATCTCTGTCTGTTGGTGTTTCCAGGTTATAAACTTCTTCAGTGCCAAGCCTGGGATAGATGAAACAAATCACCACCACAACCACTCAGCGAGCTTACCACTGTGCTGTTCCTTGGGGGCAGGGTCCTGAGCAGACCTGTCTTCTTCTCTTCCCCTTTCAGAGTCCATTTACATGTGTTTTATATATAATGTCCTGGGATTTTCATTGTACTTAGTGGGAAAAGTAGAAAAAGGTATGTCTCCATCTTTCTGGAAGTAGAAGTCAAGACTTCTCACTTTTAAGTAACCTGATGGACGTTTCATAGGATCTCTTACATTTAAGAAGTTTACAAAATTAACACTCATACACTAGGGATCGGTATGAGGAAAAAAAAATTTAATTTAAGGCTTATTGTGCAGTGTCAGAACATTGGGATAGTAAGGGTTCAAAGAAGAAAGGGAACAGAAGGAAGACAGGGCAAACATCTGTATGTTCATGGATGTTGTAAAACATTTTGTTTGGATAGACAAAAGCATACTCCTGCTTCAGCACCTGGAAGTTTGAAAATTAACTGATAGTTGTATGAGCTATTCATTTTTAAAAATTTGCATACGTGAGACTTATTTCCATGATATCCCCACAGGACTCAATTCTGTCAATTCATTTAGTAGGTTTGGTCAGAGGCTCATATCACAGTGAGTCATATTCCACAAATGATTGCATTATCCTGTATCCCCACGTGGACTAGGGCTCTAAGGATACAATGCCCCACTCCAGATGTGTCAAGACCTCTATTTCAAGAAAGAAAAATTTCCAGATGTTTTCAAAGAAATACTTGATCGGCTGCGGACATAACAGAGAGCTAGGTGTTTCTATTTTTATTCAGGGGTGCTGGCATTGTGCTAAATACGGTCTCAGTGTTTTCTAACATCATCATCACACATTTGTCTCCACAATCTCATTTGATCCCCACAGTAACCATGTGAAGGAGACAGAGTGATTCCTACCATCGTCATTTTATAGCTGTGGAAACCAAGTGGTAACAGGGATTAATCAGGGGGATGAGGGTTGGAACACAGCTCAGCAGACCCATCATACCTTCTTTTTACTGGGATGAGTCCCTCAGAAAAGCAGGTGTCCCTCATGAGGAGGCCCTTCTCCCATGTTCACACACTGCCCGTGGAGTCCCGGGCGCTCCCTCTGTATAGACATGAGACCCTGGCCCACTCAGGCTCCCTGCAGCCTGGGAGGGTGGGGGTTTGGGTACTTTCTCTACCCTCCCTGTGTCCTCTGCCTGCCCACCAAGCTCTGAGCCCCCTCACGCTCCCCGGTGGACCCCTGGGTGCCCCCAGCAGCCTCAACGTAAATCGCGTGAAGGAGGGAAAAAATGTTCCTGAGGGATTGCCCTGAGAAATGTTTTCTTTTCCCAGGAGATATATTTGCCACCAGATAAAGGGGCCGTGTGGAAAACAAACTTTCCAATGTTGTGCTTCGTGTTACTGCTTGCTTTTCCCTTGTCTGCCCCCCTCTTTCTCTCTCTCTCACACACAGTCATGCATTTGAAGACACTACACTGTAAAACGAATTCCCTTCCACGGGAATTTGCTTTCTGGAAAGTATTTCTCTCTGGGACCACCGTCTTGGTTGTCTTCTTGATTCGGTAGCCCCGCTCCCCACCGTGCCTCCCATTACACAAAGGCCCCAAACCTTGCTCACGAGCATTTCCAGGGAAGGGCTTATTTTAAGATAAGCTTGCTTTGGAGAATTCTTGGTAATAGCGACCCAGATGCCTGAGAAGTTGGTAAAAATCCTTAACTTCTAGCCCAGTTGCCACTGGTGCTAATTGCAGCAGATCTGGTTAACCTAGCCCTGGTGGAATGAGCTCACCCAGCAGGCCGCCCAAGATTCCAGCAAAGACTGACCAGAGGCTTCCTCTATTCTGCCTCTTCCCACCCTAAAGATGTGTGCAAGTGTCAGAAGATAACTAGTTTCTAGAAGAGTTCAACACTATGCATGCTTTGCTAGGTCACTAAAGACCCAACTTGAATTGTCTGTGGCAACTAGGATAAGAAAGTCTGTTTCTGCTTCTTCCAGGGAGCCCTCCTTGATCTGCCCAGTTTGTGGTGTACTCTCCTCTCGAAATCTGGAATGCTCCCTGGGTGTACCACTCCCACACGAACTGCTTTGTTTTTTTTACTTCAGGTCTCCTACATCTGTGAGTCAAGTACTTCCCACACCTTCCCAGCTGTCCCGCAAGCTCCCCGTGGCACCAGGCTCTCCTCAGGACCTCTGGGCGTCCACTGCCGCACCAGGCTCAGTGTGCTGCCGTCCCCGGCCTTGAGGCATTTGCTTCTTGACACATAACATCATAGTTCAATAAACTACCACTTGCCCGACAACCTGCTGGGTATTTTGTATGTATCTTTTTATTGGAATATTCCCAACATTCTAAGAAAGAGGTATTATTATCCCCACTTGGCAAAGTGAAGTTTCCTGATAATTTAGTAATTTCCCAACAACACAAAGAAGCAAAATTTGAACCCAGGGGACGGAAGCCTTATGGGAGACCACCCCTGGAGCAGATGATCTACCTCCAGTCCCTGTCTGTTTGATAGTGTCTCGAAAGGCTTGCCATGCCTTCAGGGACTCCTCCTCTTCCCAAGTCTCAGTGGTTCTTCTGCTGGGTCGGTGGCACAGGGATAGAAGGTCTCTGTTGGTCAGTGACCCTTGCCCTAAGGGAAATGCCCAGATAGAAGTGGAAAGAGCAAAGAGCCCCATCCTTGCAAGGTAGGCAAGCTCAACCTTCTTTCTGCCCCTTTCTCCACTTCCTCCAGGGGGCCCTTCCACCTCCACCCTGGAACAGCTGGTAAAATGTCACTTCCTTCACTTACTGCAAAGGGCCTCAGTTGATTCCTCGCGGAAACCCAGAATGGTCATCCAAGAGAACTTACAAAACACTGTTTGGATCCCTTATGTGCTGAGAAATCCAGACCAGCTGGATGATGTTTTCCTCCCAATGCTCGTAAAGCTACAACAATTAAGAGAAAAGGGCTTGGCACCCCGGGGTTGGGGTGGATTTCAGCTCCAGGCTCTGGAGAAGCTGCCCAAGGGCCCTGGGTGACGTCCCCCCCCAGCCCCCCCCCCCCCCGTGGCCCCTTGCCTCAGATGTCAGTGCCTCTTCTGCTTCCCCATGCTTCTGCTTCCCTGTGCAGGGCCAAAATACTGTGGCTCAGTGGTCAGGGCCCTGGCTGGTTTCAGTTTTCTTTTCCTTCCATCTTGCAAAGGAGGCATTAGGACTAGATGGGAAAGCTGGGGATCCAGAGAGGCAGATTCAAGCCGGAGGTGAGTGAGCGGCTTCGCTGATTTCAGAATCTGCCACTGCCTCGATTTCCGGATCTCTCCAAGAGGGAGTAAAGCCCAGCATCTCTGACCTTACGGCATGTTATGGGGCAAAGCGAATGACAGAGTAATGGCAATACTTCCTCACATGTCCCATGAGCCCTCGAGAGTCAGCACGTAAATCATTCCTAACAGCCCCCGCGAGAAAGGCTCCCGGGCATCCTCCCTGCTCCATCAGTGGGAGTGTGCTGAGGAAATGGAATTATAAAGCTGCCCTGAGTAAACTGTAATTAGGAAGATAGATCTGCTGTGAAGACATATGTCCTAGCATCTGAAAGAAGCCCTAAGGTTCATTTATTACGACGACACCTAAACTAGATGGAAACCGTATTCAGGGCATCCGCTGTTTGGGGTTTTCTGCTCCTGGAGGGTTGATGAGGTCATGGCTCATGGCATCATCCTCTCCCAGAAGACCACCATTTACTTCTCTGAGGATGCTCGTGTTGTCCCGCCGAGATCCCCGTGGGGTACGGGGATGGCAGGGATTGTTATCTTAAATTCAGCAGATGCAGAAACTGGGATGCAAAGATGTTGGGCGGCCTTGCCAACGTCATACGGTAAAGTGAAAGCAGAACCAGAGTACAGTCCAGGTCCCTTCATCCCTAGCGTGGGGCCCCTCGAGCTAATCCCAGGGAGGCAGAGTTCTCACAGTCCCCATCGCTAAGTAAGATATGGGAGCTCCTCGTCACAAAGCAGGATTAGAATCGGAAAGGGGCCCCTAAAATTAGATCCTGGGATTTTATAGGAAATAGTAAAAAACATGAAAAATTATACAACAGCTTATGAATATAGGTGCTGAAGAAAAGAAAATGTGGGTTAGAGTCGCCACTATATGTGAAATCGTAGAATAAATAATCAAAAATCGATTTGTGTGGGCAGGGTTTTTCTTGCCCAGTTTTATGGTGACGTCTTTCAATTAATTTTTTCTTTCAAAGTGTAGTGTACAGAGTGCTTCAACAATGACCTCAGGGGTTCTTTCCTTAACCCTTTGATAGGAAAAGCTTTCTCTCTGGAGGCCCGACGCCCTCTCTGCAGACCTGGCTACACCTGTTCACTGGCCACCGCAGCTAGGTCCTCTCCAGCTGACTCCAGCTGTGCTCTGCCTAGTCCCCTGACACCACTTTGGGCCACCTGAGCGGACTTGGTATCTGTGGCAAGGTTTGCAATTTTATTTTGTGAAGATATACTTGTATTAAGAAGGAATATTTAAGGGTGAACTCATTTTAAAAGAGACCAGTTCGTTGATGAGTATTTTTTGTACTGGAATGACATTTCTCCCCTGGTTTATCTCATAAGTCAAGGTGGGGACTGTGAATTTTCAGATGACGAGGGCTGTTCCTCCACGTGCCTCCTTATTCCTAGCCAGCCCCATGGAGATCCAGGTGGGTGGGTTGGATTATTTCCTAAGGGGCGGGTGTGGGGGGTGGGTGCTGAACCAGCACCTACATTCCTCATCCCTACTGATCATGTCTAGAACCAGAACCATTGGGGTGGACTCTGTGTGGGCGCAGATGGTCTCAGAACACCTACTTGTCTTTGCTTAGGACATAATTTTCAGGCTGAAAGTTGGCATTCCCTTGGTGCCATAGATCCTTTCCCCAGCCTTTCCTTTAGGCTATTAGGACCAATGCTGCACAGCTAAAGGGAGGGCAGGCTGCCAGATGGGAATTCCAGGCCAGATGGGAATGCTTCCTATCCACCCATGTATTCATTCATTCATTCAGAGAATAGGGATCGAGTGACCTGGAAGGAAGCAATGCCCCTCACAGGTCAGGTTGCTCTTCCTCCCTGCCTCTGCTCACTTATCCAAGTAGCCATCCGCCTGAGAGACATTTGTTGAACAATAAGTGGTAGGCATCATTCTAAGTGCTGTGAGGGTAGAAATGGGCCTGACACAGACATTCTCCCCAAGGAACTCAACAGGCAGTTGAGGAGATAAGATGTACCCATGAGATATTAATTAATAATTATTATCAGAAGTTTTAAATAGTTGGGGTGCCTGAGTGGTGCAATCGGTTCAATGCCTGGCTCTTGGTTTCCGCTCGGGTCACGATCTCAGGGCCCTGGAATCGAGCCCCGCGTCAGGCTCTGCACTTGGCAAAGAGTGTTCTTGAGAGTATCTCCCTCTCGCTGCCCCTCCCACTCATGCGCTCGCGCGCGCGCTCTCTCTAAAATAAATAAAACTTTATTTTAAAATAAATAAAACTTTATAAAGGAAGTTTTAAATGGTTATATTTGGAAAGTGTATTGGTATTCCTAAGTGTGACACCTTTTAGCCGTTCTGCAGGGTATCGGGCATTACCACTTCATTTGTAGGTGAGTAAACGGAGGTGCGGATAACTGGCTATCTGGCAGAACTAGGTTCCTCCTTATTGACTCTAGTGCGCTCCAGAATGTCCATTCGTTAACCTTTGTGAAAATACCAGAGTTATTACTCAGGCGTTCAAAGGAATGAAGGATTGATACATGCCACGACGGGCAGGAACCTCAAACACGTGATGCTAAGTGAAAGCAGCCAGACACAAAAGGTCACATATCCTATGACTCCATGTGTATGGAATATCCAGAAGACACAACTCCGTAGAAACAGAAAACAGATGGGTGGTTGCCAGGGGCTGGGGCCAGGGAGGAAAAGGGAGGAACTGCTCAATGGTATGGGGTTTCCTTTGGGGGGAATGAAATGTTTTGGAAGTAGAGAAAGGTGGTGGTTGCACGTCAGTGGGGATGTACTAAATGCCGCTGAATTTTCACTTTAAAATGGGTCAGTTTGTGCTCTGTGAATTTCCCTTCAGTTAAAAAAAAAAAAAAAGATTTTCAAAGGTACCAGAGTTAAAGAACTGTAGAAGAGATCGACAGGAGCCCAGGTATGTATGATTAGGGCTCAGGGCCTAGTGAGAGTCCCCCACCGTAAGGGTGGCATTCACTTTGCTTGGATAACAGGCTTCCTCTGTCAGGGACTTGGAGGCTCCAGGCGGCCAT
Organism: Mellivora capensis; assembly: GCA_004024625.1. Classification (NCBI taxonomy): domain Eukaryota; kingdom Metazoa; phylum Chordata; class Mammalia; order Carnivora; family Mustelidae; genus Mellivora; species Mellivora capensis. The sequence goes on along the minus strand of PISX010000481.1, from coordinate 233,085 downwards.
GTTGCCTTTCCATCAGCTCCCACAGCTCCCAGCTTCTCCTCCCCAATGTGTCCAGGCCGTGGGATGTCTGTCTTCCCCATGAACCCCTAAGCTTCCGGAGAGCTGGGCCACCTTTCTCACCACAGTTCCTGGCACGGCTCAGGGAACCGAGTGAATTGAACCAGCTCTGGTTCCTCCTCAGTGGTAGTGTGATAGCGGGCCTGGTGACACGTGGGGGCTACACGCGTGAGCCCCGCACGCCGTAGAGACCTGTGGGATCACTGGGTCCTACACCTGAAACTAACGTTACATAGTGTGTCAACTCTACCTCAACTAAAAAAAAATAGTCCTACACAGGAGACAACCGCCACCCGCATCACAAGGAGACACCAGCGTTGGCTCTGCTCCTCTTTGGGCCCCGCACTGTTGTGTTTTTGAGGCTCCGGGGCCTCTATCCCTAGACTCCAGCTCTCCCCTCGTCTTCCTCAGCTCTGCAGACTGTGCCAGTGACGGCCCTGGCTCCGGCTCTCGTCCCGAGTTCTGCTTCCTAACAGCAATGCCTCTGGGTATTTCGTCACTGCCGGAGGCCTCCGTTTGCTCCAGGCCAACCGTATCGATACAGGACTTTAGTGGAACCAGAGGGAAAGTTCTTTCTCTTGGGGGAAAAAATTGGCTCCCTCTCCTTGTATTCTATAAGGAAAGCAAGAACAGTGAGCATAAGCTATTTACTCCGACAAACTCTGCAAGATTTTTTAAACCTCTTCAAAGAACTGACCGTTCGACATACAGGCCTCTTCCTGGGCACAGAGCTTGTTTCCAGGTTGTATTAGGATTTCATCCCAGAACAGCCAGGCCATAACAAACCCCCTCATCTTGCAGGTTGGAAAACTGGGGTCTGAGAATAATGACTCGTTAAAGACCCACAGCGAGTCAGTGACGTGGCCCAGCGTAGACGCAAGGCCTGTGTGCTCCCTGGGCCTCCTCTGGAATGAGCTGCTGAGTCAGGCTGCGAGGGTCTCTGCTGGTGGTCTCCAGCAGACGGGGACAACTGCCATCTGGAACGGGTTAGTCTCACTCCTGCCTGGAGGCTGGAGGATGGACTAAATGACCCCTGCAGGTCCCTTTCTTCCCGAGGCCTCTCCAATTACCTTCTCTAATTTCCAGCAAACATGCTTTCTCTAGGGAAAAATGAATCCGGGGCTCTAGCTTCCCTTGGGAGTCTGCAAACGATTTCACTTTCCAGTTTGGGGAATATGAGCTCCATGAGAGAAAATGCGCAGCGGGCTGTCAGAAGGAAACGTTTCAACAACAACACACTATATATTTAGATTTTTCCCAGCAACTCATGCTCCTAGTGGGTGCAGCACAAACCGGGAGGCACACTCGAGTCCTCTTCCTGGGGCCCCGTCCCTTCCCCAGGGCTCTTAACTGGCTGGCTTCTCGGCTTGAGGCCTGGGCCAGGCCTCATCCGAGGAAGGCTGCCTCCCGCCCCAACCTGGCCTGGGCGCTGGAGGTTAATGAGGCCACTGCCAGAGTCATACTTTCTCCTTGGGGGGTGCGGACCCTTGTGCTCCCCTGAGCGTGTGGGCCACTTTTTGCACGTTTTACCCCGATTCTTACTTCTCTGAATTTCTGTTTTCTGAACCCAAGCTAGGATGCGTGGCCTGGCCAATGATCTCTCTGACGCTTTGGGCTTAATGTTAACAATGACAGTAGCTTCTACTTAAACTATGGACTAAATGTCTCTTGTGCTGAGCACCTTATGTGCGTGTGTCAATTTCTCCCCCAGAACCACATAAGGAAATGAGGTTCAGAGACATTTAGCGAGTCATCGAAGGTCACCCAGCCAGGAAGTGATAGAGCCAGGACTGCCATCTTACCCTGACTCCAGCGCGCGAACTCTCTACCGTGACACCAAACTCTAAGAGGTTGTTATGGGCTCTGCCAACAGTCACATATAATTTTGATGCCCAAACACGGGCATTTCCCAGACCTTTTTTTTTTTTTTTAAGTTCTTTTACACTGTAAGTTTTTAATCATACAGAAAAACCACAGGATAGGAAATGAGCTCCCATCCCCCAGGCCCAACAATTACCAACATTTCACCATACTTACTTCATCCATCCATTTCGTCTTTTTCTTTTTTTCTATAGTACTTTAAAGAAAATTCCTGACATTGTGTCATTTTTCCCCTAAATACTTCCACATGTAGCTCTAAAGAGGGGAAAGGAGAGTGGAAGGAACGATTTCTTACAGAATCACAAAACCAAACACCTCATGCAGATAAATAAACATTTCTTCATATCCCCAATACCCAGTTCAGCTCTGATTTTTCCTCCTGTCTCAAAAATACGTCTTTGCATTCGGCTTGTTTAACTCAGGGTAGAAACAAGATGCGCCTACCACCTTTGGTCTCATGTCTCCTAAGCTGCTTACTTAACACTTCCAATCTCTCTTTTTCTTTTCCGTGTCACCGATTGTTAAAGAAACTGGGTCCATTGTCTGGATGAATGCTTCGCAATCTAGATTCACCGGATTGCTGATTGCTTCCGTGGGGCATATTTGACTCGTTCTTCTGTCTCCCCTATTTCCTGTAAACTTGTAACTCTAAAGGTTTGATGAGTTTCATTTAATGAGCAAGAACACCCACAGATGGGGCAGTGTACTTCCTATTACATCCCTCCAGGCACACAGTACCTGATTGTCCTATTTTATTTTATTTTATTTTATTTTATTTTATTTTTATTTTTATTTTTATTGTTTCAAGTAATCTCCATACCCAACATGGGGCTCCAACTCACAACCTTGAGATCAAGAGTCATATGCTTCACCCACTGGGCCAGCCAGGCGCCCCCTGCTTGTCCAGTTGAGTGCAGAGAAACATTAATGTGTTTGGGTGGCTCCCAGATATTTTGATGGCTTATAGGCACAAAATATTTAAAGTCCATATTGTCTTAGATTATCTGGACCATCTGCCATATTCTCTTTAAAGAAATTTTTTAAAAGATTTTATTTAAAATCTTCAAATTCAAAGATTTATTGTCAGAGAGAGAGAGCACAAGCAGGGAGAGGAGCAGGCAGAGGGAGACGCAGACTCCCCGCTGAGCAAGGAGCCCATTGAGGACTGGATCCCAGAGTCCTGGGATCATGACCTGAGCTGAAGGCAAACACTTAACAACGGAGTCACCCAGGTGCCCTTGGGCTATCTGCTACATTCTCTTAAGTGACAGGTTTCAAGACTATCTGTGTTACATGGGAAAACCACTGTTTTTCAGCTTCAATAGGGTTACAGTCTTTGGGGTCCAAAAGCCTCCTTTGTGTGGGAGAGAAGAGTCACTGCCAAGGTGTTGTGGAAGAGCTGCCCGCGGACAGCTGGGCATAGGCAGTTTCCCTCTTGAATGCTATCTTGTGGGTGTGGGCTGCATGCATGAGCTAATGACCCGGGAATTAGAAAGTGCCTGGCCAGCTGGCATCAGAGTGACGTCACGGAGGTAGGAGGTACGGATCCAGTGAAGAAAAGCCAGGCCCAGACCTTGTGTGCTGAGGGAGGCAGCTGGAGGCAGTAGCTGGAGGCCAGAACATGGAGAACTACTGATACTCTCAGAGAAAGTAAGCGGGGGAGACAATAAGTTGGCAGAACTTGGACAAAGGAAGAGCCCAATTCAAGATTCAAGGCAAGGAACTGAATTCGGAGTAAGGATCTCCAGCAAATATTGAGGGGTGCTTGGAGCTTGGGGATTGTATTTGGGACCAGCCGGAAGAGACTTAGAATCACAGAGTCCTCGGGCTGCAGGGTCCTATAAATCTCCAGTCCAACCCCCTACTTTTGCAGATCAAGACATCGGGGCTCTAAAAAGAGGAGCCACGTACTTAAGGTGAGGCAGACTTACAGCTGGGGCGAGAAGCTAGTCCTCTGTTCTCACCAAGCCCTCCCCATCCCCTGCTCTGCCCTCCTTCTTCCTCAAGGAGCAGTGGCTGGTCCCAGAGAAGTCCAGAGGGCTTCAGGTGGAGGAGGTCCGCGCCGAGAAGCCAGACTTCATTTGTTGGTAAACCAGCATAAGCCGAACTTCTGTGATCAAGCCATTTGACCATGATTTGCTTAAGTCTTTTTATTTTAAAGATTTATTTATTTATTTGAGAAAGAAAGAGAGAGAGCGAGAGCACGGACATGTATGGGGGAAGGGTAGAGGGAGAGAGAATCTCCAGCAGACATCACGATGAACTTGGAGCTGACTTGGGGACTCGATCTTGTAACCTGAGCCGAAATCAAGAGTAGGAAGCTTAACCTACTGAGGCACCCGGGTGCCCCTTTGCTTAAGTCTTGATAGCCTGTGTGCTGTTATTCTTCTCACTGTGTGAACTAATTAATGCTGAAAATGGTGTGTTGGGTAACTCTAGAAGGTGTGGGGTGGGCTATATAGTTCCATGGTCTAGGTTTTAAAATGATAGCCTGGAGCGCATCACTGGCTCAGTTGAAGGAACCTGCCACTCTTGATTTTGGGGTGAGGAGTTTGAGCCCCATGGTAGGTGTAGTGATTGCTTAAAATAAATAAATAAATAAACTTTAAAAAAAAATGATTGCCCTGCAAATCCATTGTCCCATTGCAGCAATTAAGGCTGGAAGCCAGGGATAGACACAGACACTTCAACTGAACAGTGTTGCTGGGCACTCCTTGATAAGTGATGCTCTGCTTGAGGGCTGGGACCTGGAATCAGTCACCTATGCATTCCTAGCACTTAGCAGAGGAAGGTGCATATAATAATAAGTGGTACTTGATAAAGATGGCTAGTCGAATGATTGAATAAATACCCAACAAGGTACATCATCTTAATCCCATACTTACCTTAATCCGTGCCTCCTCTCTGATCTCAGCATTGTGTTCCAGAACAGTGGTCTTTAGATGTTGCTTGTTAATTAACACCCTCCCACCACCACCCACACAGAATTTTAAAAATTATTTATTCTCTCTGCCATCTATAAGTCAACATCTGAAAGTTTACATCAGAAGTTTAAATATGTAACTAAGATGGATGCAATTTCCAGAGTATTGTAAATATTGGCATTTGAAAATAAAATTCTTTTTTTTTAGATTATGTATTTATTTATATATTTGACAGAGACAGCGCACAAGCAGATGAAATATCAGGTAGAGGGAGAGAGAGAAGCAGGCTCCCCACTGAGCAGGGAACCCGATGTGGGGCTCAATCCCAGGACCCTGAGATCATGACCTGAGCCGAAGGCAGTTGCTCAACCAACTGAGCCACCCAGATGGCCCTGAAAGTAAAATTCTCAAGTCACATTTTTACATATATCCAGTAGAAAATAATTACAATAATTATTTGATACACAACATCGTCCATTTAAAAATTTATGTACAAATTCTTCTTTGTGTTTGGGAATTTTACATTGTTTCCTTCCTCCTTAAAATTGCATTTCTACTTTACCTGTTGTAATTTTATTCAACAAAAGGAAGTTCAGAAACATAATTTTTCAAAATTCCTGTTACTGTTATGGTCCTATTTATTTATTTATATATTTATTTTGAGAGCAAGAGAGCATGAGGGAAGGGATGTAGGGAAGGGTAGAGAGAAAGGGAGAGAGAATCCCAAGCAGCCTCCCTGCGCAGGGTGGATCCCAACATGGGGCTCTATCTCACAACTCTGAGACCACGACCTGAGCTGAAATCAAGAGTTGGATGCCTAATCAACTGAGCCACCCAGGTGTCCCTGTAACTATTATGTTCTAATTGTCAAAATTATTATTCTATATTAGGTTATAATAACAATTATTAGTAGTACACAATTAGTGAAGACAATGTAAAATATTACACAATTCAATAAGAAAACAAACTTTCAATAAAAAGAAACAATATATACCATACCCTGGTCATAAAACAAACCTCAACAAGTTTAAAAGAATTGAAATAATATAGACTGTGTTTTCCAATCAAGTGAAACCAAACTAGTAATCAATAACAGAAAGATAACAGGAAAATATCAAAACACTTCTACATAATCCATGGGAAGAAATGAAGTCTCGAGGGAAATCCAAAAATACATTGAACTGAAAGGAAATGAAATACAGCATATCAAAAGTTATGGGACACAGCTAAGCAGTGCTGAGATGAAAATATGTAGCACTAAATGCTTACTTTAGAAAAGAGGAAAATATATCAATAACCAAATCCCCCACCTCACGAACCTAGAAAATGAAGAACAAATAAACCCAGGGGTAAGCAGGAGGAAGAAAATGATAAAGGTAAGATGAGAAATCAATGAAATTTAAAAATGGAAAAGCAATAAAGAAAATTTGTGATATATAGAGCTGATCTTTTAGAAAGATTAATAAAATTGACAAACCTCCAGTAAGACTGACAAAGAAAAAAAATAATTGAGAAAAAAGACACAAATGATCAATATCAGGAATGAAAGTGGGGATATCACTACAGAGTCTGAAGGCATCAAAAAGATAATAAAGGAATTCTATGAACAATTCTACTCTCATAACCCTGACAACTTAGATGAAATGGACCAATTTCTCAAAAAACACAAACTTACAAATAATTATAAAAAATTAAATGCTGGGCAGCCACATGTAAACAAAGACATCTCCTGCTGTTAAAAAAAAATTAAAACTCACCCAATGTGAAAGAGATAATCTGAAAAACCCTATGACAATTAAAAATCCATAATTTTAAGCACCCCCCCAAATCTCCAGACCCAGATGGTTTCAGCAGAGAAAGTTACCAAACATTTAAAGAAGAATTAACACCAATTTTAAACAATCTCTTTCCGAAAATAGAAGAGGAGGAAACACATTCTAGTTCATTTTATGAAGCTATGATTATCAAGATAACAAAACTAACCAAAGATGAAAGAAAAAACAGAAGAAAGAAAGAGAGAAAGAAAAAGGGGGTGGAGGAAGGAAGAAAGGAAACTATAGACCAATAAACCTCATTAATGTAGACAAAAATTCTTAATAAAATATTAGCAAATAGAATTCAAGAACATATAAAAAGAATTATAAATCTCTGGTTTATTCCAGAGATGTAAAGCTGGTTCAATATTTTAAAATCATCAGTGTAATCAACCAAATTAAAAAAGTAAAAAAAGAAAACATATATGATCATATCAAACAATGCAGAAAAAGCATTTGACAAATTTCAATATCCACTCAAATAAAAACTTTCAGGAAAAAAGAAAAGGAATAGAGAGAAACTTCCTCAACTTGATGGAGAAAATCTACAAACACGTCCATCTAACTTCACAGTTAAAGGTGAAAGACTAAATGCTTTCCTCTTAAAATTGGGAACAAAGCAATGATGTCGGCTTTCACTGCTCTTATTAAATATAAACTCTTGCTAGGGCAATAAAGCAAGAAAAAGAAATCAAAGTCATAAAGTTCAGAAAAAAGAAATAAAATTATCCATATTTCCAGATCACATGATTGTCTATGAAGAAAATTCCAAGGAATCTACAAAAGACTACTTGGAACAAATAAATGAGTTTGGAAAGGTCACAGATGCTGAGATAATCATACAAAAGTCAAAACATTGTTTTCCATGTACTGTAAATAGGTAAAAGGGGCACCAAAACAAAAAAATATAATACCATGTTATAATTAATCAAAAAGCCAAAATACTGATGTATAAATCTAATAAAACATGCACAGGACGCATATGCCTAAAATTATACAATGCCAGTGAAAGAAATCAATAAGATCTAAGTGGAGAGACATGCTGTGTGTATGCACTGGGACAACATAGCAAATATGTCAGTTCTCCCCAAATTATACAACACACTTCTTATCAAAATCCCAACAAGATATTTGGCAAATAGTCACAAGATTATTCTAAAATTTACATGGAAAGGCAAAGGAACTAGAACAGCCAGGAGCATTTTGAAAAAGGAAAAGAAATTGGGAAAAAATTGTACCTGATTTGAAGAGTTACTTTATAGGTACAATAAGTCAATAATCAAGACTGTCTGTTATTGGTGGAAGAACAGACACAGAGATGTATAGAACAGAACAGAAAACACAAAAATAGATCCACGCCTTGTGTCCATCTCTTTTTTGTCAAAGGTACAAAAGCCACATGGTAGAGAAAAGATAGCCTTCTCAACAAGTGGTGCTGAAGCAATTGGGTAGTCATAGGTTGAGTAAAAACAAAACAAACCGAACAAAACAAAACAAAAAAATCAACTTAAGTTTCGCATGTTACACAAAAAGTAACTCAATATGGATAACTGTAAATTATAAAACTATAAAATTTTTTAGAAGAAAAAAGAAAATCATGAGGATCTAGGACTAAGCAAAGAGTTCTTAGACATAACACTAAAAGTATAATCCATAAAAAGAAAAACTGATAAATTAGACTTTATCAAAATTTAAAACTTTTGCTCTACAAAAGACCCTGTTAAATAGATTAAAAAGTCAAGCTAAAGAAGGGAAGAAAATATTTGCAAACTGACAGAGTACTTAGTATCTAGAACGTATAAAGAACTCTCAGAACCTAACAGTAAAAAGAAAGCAAACAATCCAATTAGAAAATGAGTAGAAAACATGAAAAGGCATTCTACCAAAGAGAATATACAGACAGCAACTAAGCACTTGAAAAGCTATTCAAAATATCATTAGCCCTAAAGGAAATACAAGTCAAATCATGAGATATCATTACATACTGTTCAGAATCGTTAAAATAAAATACACTTGAATCAAGAAGGTAAAGATACTCTCTCCTACCACTCCCAATTCGACTCATCCTAGAAGTCCCAGTTAATGCAATAAAACAAGAAAGAAAGTAAAATGTATACATATTCCGAAGGAAGAAATATAACTTTCTTTGTTTGCAGATGACATGATTATTTATATAGGAAATCCCAAAGAATTAACAAAATAAAACCTTCTGGAACTAAAAAGTGATTATAAAGAGGTTGTAGGATACAAGGTTAATATACAAAAGTTAATTGCTTTCCTATATATCAGTAATGAATGTTTATAACTGAAAAATTAAAAACCACCATCATTTACATTAGCCCTCTTCAAAATGAAATACTTAGATATAAATCTAAGAAAATGTATAAGAGATATATATGAGGAAAAATACAAAACTCTGATGAAAGAAATCAAAGATCTAAAAAAGTGAAGAGATATTCCATATTCATAGATAGGAAGACTCAATATTGTTCAAGTATCAAAGTTCTTCCCAAATGGTCTATAGATCCAACACAATCCCACTCAAAATCCTAGCGAGTAATTTTGTGGGTATCCGCAAACGGATTCTAAGTTTATATGGAAAGATGAAAAAGCCAGCATAGCCAGCACGATATTGAAGAACAAAGTCAGAAGATGGACACTGCCTAACTTCAAGACCCACCATTAGGCTACAGTAATCAAGACCGTGTAGTGTTCGGAAAGGTATACACAAATAGACCAGGGGAACAAAATAGAGACATATACAAATAAAATCAGCCAATCTTCGTTAAAGGACCAATGGAAATTCAAAGGAAAAAAGATAGTATTTTCAACCAATTTTTCCAAGAACAACTGGACATCTACATGAAAAAAAAACGTAATCCAGACACAGACCTTATAATTTCCATAAAAATTAACTCAAAATGGATCATAAACCTAAATGTAGAAGGTGGAACTATAAAAATTCTACAAGATAACCTGAAGAAAATCTACATAACACCGTATGTGGCCATGACTTTCGGATATAACACCAAAAACACAATCCATGAATGAAGAAATCTGGTAAGTCAGACTTCATTTAAATTAAGAACTTCTATTCTATGAAAGACACTATTAAGAGGATGAAAAGCCGAGTCAGAGACTGGGAGAAAATCTTTGCCAACACACATCTGATCGAGGACCGTTACCTAAAATATACCAAAAAAAATCTCTTAAAACCCAACAATAGGAAAATAAACAATACAACTAAAAAGTGAGCAAAAGATCTGACACCTCATCAAAAAAATGTATAATTGCCAATAAGGATAAAAATATGTGCAACATAATATAGCATTAGGGAAATGTAAATTTAAAAAAACAGGTACTACACACCTATTAGAATGGTTAAAACCCCTAACACTGAAAATACCAAACGCTAGCCAGGAGATTGAACGCTAGGAGCTCTCAGCCATTGCTGCTAGGAATATAAAATGGTACAGCTACTTTGTAAGACATGCTGGCATATTCTTACCAAGCTCAAAGTAGTCTTGCCATACAATCCAGTAATTGCACTTCTTGGTATTTACTCAAATGAATGAAAAACTCGTGTCCACACAAAACTCTGTGCACAAATATCTGTAGCAGCCTTATTCATAATTGCCAAATAATGAATGTCCTTCGATGGGTGATTGAATAACAAATGGTGGTACACCCATACAATGGATTATTATTCATTATTCATTATTATTTCATCAGGAAATAAGTTATCAAGACATGAAAAAAGAAACCTTAAAAAAAACATATGGCTAAGTGAAAGAAATCAATTGGAAAAGACTACATGTTGTACGATTCTAAAAATACAACATTCTAAAAAGGCAAAACTATGGAGACAGTTAAAAGATCGTTGTAAGGGATTTGAGGGGAGAGAGGAAGGGTGCACAGGGATTTTTAGGGCAATGAAGCTATTTTGTACATTGTTTTTTGATACTGTAGTGGGCGATGTATAACATTGTGCATTTGTCAAAACCCAAAGAACTTTAAAAGAAGAGTGAATCCTGACGTAAAATATGAGCATTAGCTAGTAATAATGTATTGATATATGTTTATCAATCTAAACAAATGTACAACATTAATGTAATATGTCAATAATAGGGGAAATTCTATGCTGGGAGGGAAGGTGAAGGAGGAGAGAGAATATGTCTGTGGAAACTTTCTGTATTCTGCTCAATTTTTCTGAAATCTTAAAACTTCTGTAAAGAATAATGTCTACTGGGCACCTGGGTGGCTCAGTGGGTGAAGCCTCTGCCTTCGGCTCAGGTCATGATCTCAGGGTCCTGGGATCGAGCCCTGCATCGGGCTCTCTGCTCAGCGGGGAGCCTGCTTCCTCCCCCTCCCCGCCTCTCTCTGCCTGCCTCTCTGCCTACTTGTGATCTTTCTCTGTCAAATAAATAAATAAAATCTTTTAAAAAAAGTGAAAAACAAAATATTTTTTTAAAAAAAGAATAACATCTACTAATTTTTTTTAAGTGCAATCTCCCATAAAAAGGAATTCCAAAAAATTTAAGCAGGAAATCCTCCCTCAAAGAGGTGGAGATTAACACCTAACCCCTGGAGGGTGGTCTGCCCTTGGGAACTAGCTTCTAAAGAGTAAACTAACTATGAGAAGAAAGAAACAGAGTAACTTGACAGTGGACCGACCTGACAGACACTCCCTTGCCCGGGTGATCAAGGTTGACATCAGAGGTCATGATCGCGAGCACCCTTGATATGATGTGATGGCCATGACACTTCACCTTTGTGATAACCCTCCCCAAACCCACGACCACAGTCTAACCCTAAGAGAAACAAAACAAATCCAAATCGAAGGATGTTCTACAAAATACTGGGTTGGCACACTTCAAAATTGCCAAGGTCTTCAAAAATGAGGGCAATCTGAGAAACTGTTACAGACCAGGTAAGGCTAAGGAGATGTGACAGATTAAAGCACTGTGGGTACTCTGGGTGGAGTTCCCCAACAGAAGAAGGACACTAGGGACAAACTAATGAGATCTAAATAAACTGGGGCATTTAGTGAAAAGTAATGTGCGATGTTGGTTTCTTAGTTGTGCTAAGGGGACCAGACAGATGTACCATGTTAACAACGGGGGGAATTGAGTGAGGGGTTACACGGAACTCTCTGTTCTATCTGTGCAACGTTTCTATCTAAACTGATTCTAAATGTTAAAGCCTATTACAAAATACTGTGTTTAAAAAAAGTATCACTCACGACTGCCAGTGTAGATGGAGAGGAGCTGGAACCTTCATACATCGCTGGTGGAGACGAAAAACAGTACAGGTCACTCTGGAAGACCATTCTGCAGTTTTTTAAAAATTAAAGATGCCAACTACTAAGTGATCCCACAATTGCACTCCTGGATATTCATGACAGAGAAATGAAAACTTACGTCACACAGAACCCTGTATATGAGTATTTATAGAGGCTGTACTTGTAATAGTTGCCAACTGAAAACAACCCAGATGTCCTTCGCCATATGAATAGTTAAACAAATTATAGTATAGCCATACTATGGCATATCACTCAGCAATAAAAAGGAACAGGCCATTGATACACACGACAGCCTCAATAAATCTCCAGGGAACATTGCTGCGTGAGAAAAGCCAATCCCCAAAGGTTGCATAGTTGATGATCTTCTTAGAGAACATTCTTGAAATGACAAAATAACAGAAATGGAGACCAAATTAGTGGTTAAGGAGGGGCGGGATGGAGGAAAGGTAGGTGTGTTTATAAAAGGGCAACATGAAGAATCCTCATGATAATGGAAATATTCTGTATCTTGACTGTATCAATATCAATGTCCTGGTAATGATATTGTGCCATATTGTGTTGCAAGATGTTACCATGGGATAGATCTACCCAGGATATCTCTGTGTTATTTCCTAGGATTACATGTGACTCTATTTCTTCCAAATAAGAAGGTCAATTAAGAATTTTTTACTCAAAAATTATTTCTTAATGAAATAGCTAAGGCTTTAATTTTTAATTACTTTATATAACTATGCGTGATATTACTTGTTATTAGAATTTGATAGACAGCAGTATCTATTTTATTCATGCTCTTCATTTTTATAGAAGTAATGCTGGGAAACTTTGTTCACATAAATAAGTTTGGGAGGAGTTTTATTATAGCAATATGATTTAACTCTCTGAACTCTTTCCAAGTTCTATGCCAAAAATAACATACTGCTCTATCATCAAGAATTATTTTTAATAATCTATCAGCTGACAACTCGATTAGGTCCTCCTCTGATATCGTTGAAAGCAAAGAATTGGAAAACATCTGACCTACAAATACCTAGTGTCCAGTCTTTGCAGTCATTAACTTTCTCTGTTCCTGAAGTGTCATCTAAAATGCTTTACCAAGACCTAATCAAAATATTAAGTATCCTTGTTATTCTTTTTCTTGGAGACACCTTATAATTTGATATACTTAGAGTAAGATAAGTTGAAATATTGTTAATTTCAGTACACATTTGCCAAAAACTTGTATACAATTATTTTACATTATCATATGCTTAATTTTTATTGTTGGGAAACTTTTCAAAGACTTAGATTTTTTTTTTTAATTTAAGCTTCAGCTTTAACACAGTTTATGAATAATATCCACAATCATTCACAAATATTCACAAATCCTAGCCTAATCATTGAAGGCGGTCATCATTGTAAACTTAATCACCCAGGGTATATTTATCCTATGTCCAAGCAAACAAACAAACAAACAAACAATACTCCATTAAGTCTTCATTTTTTAATTCAAATCAATGTGTGTTAACATATGTCCTCATGCAAACATTCTGCATTCTACATTCTAATTCTAAGATGATAGATAGATAGACGATAGATAGATATAGAGAGAGAGTGAGAGAGTTTGAAATCTTAAATTTGTTATTGATCACCTGACTGGAGTAGCACATCACCACCTTGAATATTTCCTATCTTCACTCACTTTATTTTTATGGAATTTACATATGGTCAAATATTTTCATTGACAATCATTGGGGTATGCATGAGGACATTCATTAAACAAAAAGTATCACTTTCACTACCTCACTGTGCAATATATCTGAATTCAAAATATCATCCAAATAGGACAAAGCACCCCATTTCTAATGCCATGCTTTGCCCTTAACAGAAATATGTATAAGACAGGGAAAGACACAAAGCTTTAGAGATTTATATCGTCTTCCTTAATATTTTCAGTTGCCCACAGAGGTTTTTATACTTGGCCCAACTCACCATAGTCAGTTTGGGGGATGAATAAAAGTTAACTTTTTTTTCTTTTTTATAAAGTGAACAAAGGGCTATTGGGAAAGAACAGACAAGACCAGACAACCAGCCAATGCAGGTGGTTTGTCCAACAGGTCAACTTTAGGGATGGGTCGAAATGGAATTCAGGATCTGGAAATTGATTCCGTTAAATCAACTCATGACTGAATATCCCTTGGAAAGTCTTCCTGTCTCCTCAGACACACTCACACTCCAGTTGGTAAACCATTATTTTCCCTTCTTGCCACCCACACACAGAAGCAGGTGTATGGAGACCTAGAATGTTATCTGAACTTAAAGAACTTCTTGCCCATCATTTCAGCATTGTTGATCCCTAACCAATTAACATATCTAGTTGCGTAACCGGTGTTGAATTTATACTTAGTGCCATGGTGAGGTATGAAGAAAGAGAAGCCAAATGTCTTCAGCAAGCAACACTCTACAACAAGAGGCCAGAGAGACATGCATGAAGCAAACATACCACACATGAAAGTTGCATAAGAATATGGTAAAAATATTTACACTTCTCATTGAAAGGGAGGTAGGAAACTGCTAGAGTGGTTGAAGGAACTGGAAATAAGGGATCTTGAAGATTGGGGAGATATTAGGAGGAGTTACATTTGTTTCAGGGATTCAGAAATCGGTACACATGAATTTTGATAGAGTAAGTAAGGCCAGTGGACTAATACTTTTTAAAAATGTCCACAGCTATCTCTTGGTAAATACAAATGTTTGTCATTCTTTCTTATTCAAAGGTAATATTTTGTTTTTGAGCAAGACTTCTAAATTCAATGATAGGACAGAGAGAGGGAGAGATACAAGGGATAGAGGGAAGGATAGAGGGAGAGAGAGAAAAGAAAAAAGAAAAGAAAGAAAAGAGGCATGGGGGAATGAAAGAAGGAAAGAAGGAAGGAAGACAACCAATTTGTCATCTCCTTAGAATTTCAGCTCAATTTCTAGACTGGTGGTGGTCAGATGTATTAATTTATACTAAAGTGTTAATGGCTTACACCAGGTATACCATGCAGCTCAAAGATCCCTTCCAGTTCAAAGGCTCTGTGAAATGTTATATACATTAAGGAATCAAAGAAAAGGAAAAAAGAAAAAAGGAATCATAAAAAAGGTAGATTAGAGTAAAGGAATGGGGGGAGACTACTGGTCCTCCTCACTTGGGCAATCCAATCAGGAAACTCTATGTAGTAGCAATAACTAAGTACACCAATGGGTCCATTAGATGCCGTCTGCCAGTAGATGGCGGTCTTCATATTAACTGACTTCACCGAATAGGCCCTCCTTTCTACAAGATTGTATTTGTAGGGTTGGTTAGCTTGATGCATAGGTACAGTAGGAGGCTGCCTGAACATTGTGAGTTGGAGAGCCCTGGGTTAGGTCTCCACCTGATCAAAATTAACTTCCTCACTGACCCTGCCGTGTATGTCTAACATTCAAATTTATCCAGTCCTTGGGGTCAGGGAGGCGGGCATATCAGGCAGGAAGGGGAACTGAGGTTAGTCATTAACACTTTAGCAGGAACTAATATGGTATTTTAACTCCGGAGAGAAAAGACCTTGAAAAAATGTTTTATAAGACTGATAAGTTCTGCAAAGAGGATCTGCACAGTTTTGGTAGTTGTTTAGTTAGGACATTCTATATTATAAGCGGGAGTAGCAAGTAGGCGCTTGAGTTACAGCCTTAAAAAAAGAAAGGTAGAAAGAAAATAAATGGTAGATTGGAGCAGATGAATTTTGCCTGAGATCAGACCTGGTCTCCCCACATTGTTTCCTTCAGCTCCCATCTCATAACGGTAGACTGAGAACCCAGGGTTTGCTGAAAAGTCCATAAAGCTTCTCACATCTTGGCTGTGTCCAGAGACTAGAGAACACCTGCTCACCGTCTACTCTGTTGCCCATGTTCCTGGATCTGTTTGGACCAGCACTTTTTCATCTCAAGGGTGGCCTGACAAGTGAGGAGACATAGACAAAGAGGGATTATTCAAAGAGGGGCCAAGACAGTGGGACGCTTGAAACTGGCATAGTCCCTGCCCCTTGGCACCCTGGAGAAGACGGGACCTAGTCAACAAGATACCGTCTTCAAAGATGTCAATGGCCGTCGTGTGTAATGTGTCAGATACGATCAGTGCAAGCCTTCAGGTAGAACCAGACGGCTAGAGAAATCGATCACACTGCGATGTAAGAAAAAATGTCACCTTCTGTGATAATGATTATGTAGTAATAGTGGTCATGATCATAATAACTCCCAAGTGTTGCACCTTCATGGCAAAGACTCATTGTGTTTCACATGCCTGATCTCATTTAATAATTATAGAACATCTGTGAAGTTATTACGATCACACCATTTATGGACGAAGAAACAAAGGTAGAGAAGAGTTAAGTAACATACTAAGGGTGAACATTTAACCACTGGTGAGGCCCCTCCTTCCTTAGATTGAATGGGCTGCCCTGAGAAGCAGCAAGTGGCCCCCTACAGCCACATTGAACCAGAGGTGGGGGACATTGGGCAGGAATGCTGTCAAGGAGACACACCGGATTCAAGGATCTTAAATGCTCTCCTAACTCTTAGGGTGTATGGGTTGTTCAGTCATTCAGCAAACATGCCTGGAGTACCAGGCAATGTGCTAGGCCCTCTGAGAGATCATGTTACCAAAAGGAAGAGGGGGAGAAGGGAGTGAAGAGAGGGAGGGGATAGAGGAGAACCTTCTAAGCTGTTAAATTCCCCTCCTTTCTTTTTTTTTCCCCCAGTACAATTGTGATGGCTACTATCTCACAGAAGTGGGGAACTGCTATATAATGGAGGATATGATCTAGTCTAAGGAAACAAGGGAGGTGACTTTTAAGCTGTGACCTAAAAGCTGAGTAAGAGATCTCAGCAAACAAGCAGGGAACAAGAAGGGGAGAGAGTTCCAGGCAGAAGGAACAGCCTATACCAAAGTCCATTGGCAAAGAGACCTCAGTTCTTTTGAGGCTCAGAAAGGCCAGAGTGGCTGGAGTCAGAGTGGGAAAAGGGAGTGGGTCTGAAGCCACGTGGTGAAGGAAGCAGGAGGGACCCTATTGTGCAAGCAGTTATGAGCCACATTGAGACTTTGTCCTTAGATAAGAGGATGTGGAGTGGGTTGGGGGAGTTACAGGGCTTTGAACAGAGGAGAAAAATGAAGAGTTCTGTGTATTCAAAGGCTACTGTAATTGCTTCGTGGACACTGGAATGGAGTGGAAGGAGAGAAGACGGTAGACCAGTGAGGAGGTTGGCATAGGAAGAGGAAATGCCCCTCTTTCTCAGTGGTTCACAAGGCACCTCCCACCAACACCCACTGGTGTGCAGCTTCCTGAAGGGCAAGGAAACCCAGGAGGGGAAGATGAAAGACAGGTTTGGGACCTACTGTACATCTCCACCAGCCCAACCCACCAACAGCTGTCCCTGCTGGTCAACACACTTGATGAGGTTTTCAAATCTGCATTCAACAATTCCCAGTATCAAGCAGGGTGTGCCTGGGGGCCCTTGTGCCCCCTTCTATAATCAAGGACAGCTGTCCTGAGCTGTAGCCCCAAGTGCCCACCTCCTACACTGCCCATCACTGTTGGTTCCTTCCCCACCACCCAGAGGAAGGTGTGGGAAGTTGAGGCTGAAGATAAAGAATTCCAGGCAGCAGCTAGGGAGTCAAAGAGAAGGAAAACTTATTCTGCCAATTAAAGCCCCAAATCAGATAATTATTCTAAATGCACAAAAGAGTTAAGAATGGATGCCTAATTCATGCAGATTTGGCAAGTGATGGTACCAACAAGCCACGTGGTGGGAAGAACAAAGGGCTCTGAATGAGGTCTATTGCTGATTTCTCCCCCCAACTCACTGGGTGGCCTTGGATAAGACTTTTGACCTTTCTCTCTCTGTTTCCTCACTCTCAAACAGAGATAATAGTATTTGTCACTTTTATCTTTCAAGGATGCCTAAACCTCAAGCTCACAAGAAAAGTGTTCTGAAAGTTAAAATCTTGATACAGAAGGGAGGCATGGTTTATTGGGACTGAGAATCAGATGGCAGGCTTGGGAAGTGCCAGGCTTTGCTCCGGCTGCCCATGATGTCATCCAGGGCTTTTCACTGGAGACCAAAACTCCATGTTCTTACATGAAGAACATCTTAGGGCCTGCAGTGCCCCCACCAGACGTGCTTTTTCCACCACTTGCCCCACACTTGTCCCTGCTCCCGCAAACCCCCAGATTCTTAAGACTGTTAGCCGAGACCCTGCCGAAGTATCTTCAATCGAGTTCTAAAGCAGTTCTCCCTCTCCTCTGCTGAAGCCAGTGAAGAAATCCTTCAAAAACAGTCGGTGGCCACCATAAGCCAGGGTTCCCGCGATGTTTAAGCAGGAGAGGTCTTGAACAATAGGGCAATGAGTTCAGTACAGGTTTTCATCTTGACCGGACTTCTAGATATGATAGAAACCTGACTTCGTTGCTGAAAGCAGCACCCTGCCACCCCCTGCTCCTTCACTATGGGAAAAAGCCCCTGTTGCATTTGTTCAAACATGTACCGTGCCTAAAGGGTTTCATTCATCGGCTCATCGTCTGCCTCTCCACCAAAAAGAAAGCTCCCTAAAATGAGAAGCCAAGTCTGTCTTATTCAATACCTAAAACTATATCTGGCACATAGTAAGTGCTCAGGAAATTTTTGATTGACTGAAGAAATGGATGTTGATTTTTTTTTTTTTAATCTGTATATTGCCTGTAATCGGTCTTCACCTACCAGAATAGGTCTGCTAGGATACCCTCAATACCTAGAACCCCAAGCACTTGAAAAGCATTCAAGGAAGGAAGGGAGGGAGGGAAGCCAGAAATGAATATAGGCTGAGGAGTGCAGAAAGAATTCCTGCAGGAAAGGGAATCTGAGCTGGTCTTACAAGGGTTAGTCGAGTTTGGATATAACATCATACTAATCTGTGAGGTCTGATATTAACAACGAGTTAACATTATCAGAGGGCTTGTGTGTGAGGTATTATTTGAGGCACTTTATCACCATGTTTTATATTCCAGAGAACATATTTGGACCCGCTAATAAGCCAACCTGAAATAATTCTCAGCATTTAAAAAAAATCAGGTTTGACACATTCTTGTCATGGAAGTCAACCATTGTTCCAGTGATGCTCCGAACAGCTGCAGACCAGAGGAAGCCAGAGGAAGCTCCTCCCGCCTGCTGTTTAAGCAGCTGGCGGGTTAACAGAGACCACCCCAGACCCCGCAGCTATCAGCAGCTGCTTGCGTGGATGGAAAGTCTACTGCCCATCGAGTCCAGCGGATGAGAGCAGAGGGAGTGGACTTGGCCGTGGTACGACCTGCGTATGTTGCCCTAACTTGCAGGGAGTTTTTGAGCCCCTCAAGGTCAACCAGCTAGCACAATTCAGACAAGAACTCTTCAGAGTTGCAGCAAGAACTCCTGTGCATGTCTGCCCTCAGGTACAAGGAGGGCCACCCCACCTGCTGGCCTGGGAAGGTCTATGGGCGAGGGTCGCTATACACTTGTTTCCATACTTGCTTCAGCCCCTTGCGAAGCTGCAAAGCCAAACTCCTAGATCTGTCAAGTGCTGGAGGTGAAGGGAGTCAGAGAGAGTGTATGCACTAAGCCCCGTGTCTGAGGGATGAGCCACTAGTTTGATGGAGCCTGGATGGTCATCGTTGTGGCCCAGGTCACACAGCCAGCTGACGGCAGCTCAAGAGTCAAGCCTCTTAACCCAAGGGCTAGTGCTCTTGGATCATTTTTGGACTAAAAATTTCTACAGTATTATTATTAGTGGTTCCGTTGTTTTCTCTTTTTTCTCAAGCAGCAGTCATCGGTATGTTATTAACAATACTTGAGAATACTATTATCAAGCGAGTCAATGTCAGACTTAATGCTAAGGGTTTTATTCAAAGTTAACCTTAACACTCATGATAATATGCTTCCGTTTATTCAGAATGATGGAAGTTTCCGGGTGCAAGAATATCTAATGAGTGAAATTATAAACTTAAACTTGCTGTCACTTAAGATGTAATTAATTAATTTCAACCCAAAAAACAAACCAGACACAACTGAGTTTTTCTTGGGCGGTAGAATGGAAGATTTTTCGGGCTTTGGAAGCAGACGACTTGGGTTCTAATCTAGGTTCTAGACTCTACAGTCCTCTAAATGTGTGACCTCAGGCATGTTGCTTAACGTCTCTGAGCTTTGGGTCCCTTGTCTTTCAATCAAGGATAATATAAAGGAGGCCATATGCTTTTTACCACATGACCTTGCTGCCTTGGCCACGACAGCTTCCATCAGTGACCTCTTGCCGTCTTCTACAGAAGACCAGCTGCCTGAAAGTAGGCTTCGAGCCGCACCAACGGGAATGCCCTGATGGAACAGTCGCTAAGCCATCAGAGCTCCTGTCAGGACATTTGACTGGGACATACTCTGAGAGGACCCAGAAAGAGACATGATCCAGAAGCCTAGCGAAGAAAGAGGGAGGCACAGAAGCCACCAGGGAAGAGAAACATCAAGGCGCAGGAAAGAGGAAAGGAACAGAGGCCCAGTCATGTGGTGGCAGGGTTGACAGTAACTAGTTGAGCAGGTCCAGAGGCGTCTGCAAAGAGAAGGCAGTAATGGAGGTTGTGGAGCCGTAAAAGCCACAGATAGGCAAGCCAGGAGGAAGATGGAAAGGGCATGGGGGCGCCTGGGAGGCTCTGCTGGTTAAGTGTCTGCCTTCAGCTCAAGTCATGATCCCAGGGTCCTGGGATCAAGTCCGGCGTCCGGCTCCCTGCTCAGTGGGGAGTCTGCTTCTCCCTCTCCCCCTGCCACGCCCCCTCGCTTGTGCTCATTCTCTTTCCCTCTGTCAAATAAATAAATAAAATCTTAAAAAAAAAAAAAATTAAAGAGACGGGAAGGGAATGAATCGCAGCCGTGCCCAGCAGCGGGAAAGGTGGGCCAGCACGTGTGGAAGAGCGGCCTCCATGCAGGGAGGGACAAGTCCCCGAGTTGCTTCAGCTGCTGGGGTCCCACCACCTCAGCATAGCCCAGCAGCTGCTTTTTAAAACAAATTCTGGGTATTACCTAGAGACAGAGAAAAAAAAAAAATCAAACGTGGCCTTTCCCCTCAGGGAGTGCTTCATCTCGTTCTCATAAAAGTAGAGCTAATAGGGAACACACAAAATCAAGGCTGGTAGCTAACCCCTCGGCCTTCCTAACTGAGCAGAAATGCACCTCATTTCTAGCCCTGCCATGGGCCAACAGTGCAAGCTGGGAAGAATTGTATGATCCCCGTGGGGCTCCCCGTGTTCCCCTGCAGGGCCCCTACACGGGGCTGGGGCAGCTTCCGGCAATGGGCATTTCCTCTGCAAAGGCCCCATCCCCACTATCCTAATTCCCGAGCCTTCGGCCTGCTCTCCTGCCGGGACACAGCTTGCCTCTGCTCTGGGAGACAGAGGGAGAGCCGAGGAAGAGAGAGGAGAGCAGAAAAATGGGTCAAAAAAGGCTGCCTCCACTTATCACAGGGGAGGAGAACCCAGAGCCCCGCTTCATACCCGGAGATTCACACCAGTCCCTCCTGGGGCCCGCTGGCATCGGGCCACTGTAAGCTGCGCCTTCCCCTCCCCATCACCAGGCCTCTGCGCGCAGCCTCTCCATGCTGAAGAGGGACCCAGGGACAGGGACGCTCCAGCTGCAGGCAAGTTCCTAGAAAGTCCAATGAAATGGATGTCATTCCTTTGCTGTGAGTAATCAGCCCAACAAAGCCCACTGGTATTTCCGAGTCCATTCCCAGTGCCCAGAGCCCGGCCCAGCAGCACAGCAGCTGCAAGGACTGGAATGCAGCTCGCCAGCACTTTGTCCTGGTTCTTGCCTTCAGGAAAGTCTCCTGGTCCGGAAGTGGAGAGGCACCCAGAAGGTCACTCTCATCCATGCCCGGCCTCTGGGCCCAAGTATTTTCAGACATGGGTATTTGGAGACCCCCCTTTAACTCATCCAAGTACGGGGACCAGGGGAGCGAGGGTGGGGACAGGAAAATGATAGTCCTCATCTCCTTGATCTTCTACTGGAAGGGGCTGCAAGAGAGAGCGAGGCAGAGAAAGGACAGTTCGGCCTCACAGTGGGGTCTCTGCCCCCCATCCCATCCCCAGCTTTCTCCTTCCTCTTCCGTCTTCGGTGTCCAGGACAGGCCTTCCCTGCATCCCTCGCCTTCCAGGCCACTCATCGGAAGTCCGAGGCAGCCACCAGCCCTGGCTGTGCCCAGGTACGGAGCTGCCCCTAATTCTCGGAGCTCTCGGCAGCTGGGGCTTCCCTTACTGAGAGTCCATGGGCTGGGGGAGGTGGCACTGGGGTGGGGGCATGTCTTTTACCTTAGCTTATTCAGTAGTCCCAGCAGCCCACCCCCCCACCCCCCCGCGGAGCTGTAATTACCCATCTTTACCACCAGGGAAACTGAGGCACAGCAAAATTAAAGGGCTTGCTCAAGCCCCCGCAGCCCGTCTTTCCACCGCCTGGACAAACCCCCTGCGACCTCCAGGCCAATTTCAAAAAGACAGCAGCTCTGAAGTGCTCCCTGTTCTGAACCAACCCCCATCCAAAAGGAAAGAATGGCACCCACACAGGCCATAAGCCACAGCTCCCTGCCCTGCAGCCCCAACAGGAAAACTCTGAAGTGTCCTCTCCCAGATGGGGCCACTTGTCTCTCAGCATAAGTTTCAGGCAGGCATTAACGTTTCCTGAGCCAGATCCTGGCGGGAGCATTTCTTCCACACACACTGCCTGGGGCAACCTCTGAGCTTCCCCAGGGTGTAAGCAATAGCCCCAGGGGTAACTGGGGTGGGGGAGGGAGTGCAGGGAGGGGGGCAGGGGCCAGTGCCCCTCGAGCCTGGCATCCTTGTAAACATCCTGATCATTTTGGATTTACCAGCTCAGAAAAGAAGATTCGTGTAAGCACACAGTTGCCCGTGGTCAGGGGGATGATCTCAAACTGCTTCTAGTTCCTGGGCCAGCAGCCAGCCGCCTTGGATGGTCAGAAGGTGAAATTTGAATGCTGGTGAATGGGGGAGTGGAAGTTCAGCAAGGCTGAGTTAAGCCCATTCATGAAAAAGATCTAGTCTCACTTCCTTATTGCCAGGAGTTGTGTGTGGAGGGTGTGTGTGTGCACACTGCTGTCTCGCTTCTCCCCACCCTACCCCTTCCTCCTTCCTTCCTTCCTTCCTCTCTTTCTCTCTCCCACTCTTTCTCTCCCCCTCCCTCTTCCCCCTCCTTCCTTCCTTCCCTTTCTTTCTTTCTTTCTTCTTTCTTTCTTTCTTTCTTTCTTTCTTTCTTTCTTTCTTTCTTTCTTTCTTTCTTTTTTTCTTCCTTTCCCCTCTCCACAAAAATCTAAAGTTCATCCTTAGGAAACTGCCAAAGAATGTGTAGCTGGTCTGTGGTTTGCTGAAAAAAAGCAAGAAAGAAAGAAAAAGAAAGATACATAGGAAAGCAATACCCTCTCCCTCCCCCCAAACTCCTCTCTCTTACACACACACACACACACACACATGCACGCATGCACATGGCATTCAGTAACATGCATGTGAAAGGCTAAGAGTCAGATACACAGTCTGCCCTCTGGTTCCCGGGTCCTGCTACACGACCCCATCCACCCCACCACGCCCCCCCCTCCACAAGCCCCACTCTTCTCCCTCCCAGTTCCTGTGGCTTGAGATGGCAGAGTCAGCCCTGGACTGAAGGCCAGCGCTGTCAGAGCTGGAACAGAAGACTGCTCAAGGCTGACCCATGGGAACTTTTCTGAGGTTTAAATCAAGACTTTCCCTTTGGAGAAAAATTCACGACTATTGAGTTAGGCCCCACATCAGTGGGTCACATGCCACCTCTGGCAGGCCACACCTGCCACTAATAGCATGATTTCCCAGCTTTCAGAAGGCCACTGTGGAGCTGTGCAACCTGAGGCTGGTTAACCTTCAGGAACGTCAGTCTCCCCATCTGTAAAATGGGCTGATAACATTGTGCCATCCTCATGGAGCACGAGTGCGGTGGTTAAGGTAATATACACAGGGGGTTTACCAGCATGGTGTGTGAGAAATGGGAAATCCAGTGTCGTTGCCCAAGCCCTGGGAGCCTGGGAGCTCACTATTCCTCAAGGTCACCTGTTCCTTTTCCATCCTGCTGTAAAGACAGCACCGACTTTGCTGGGCCTTTTGTGTCTTGGGAGACACGGAGAGAGAAACTGGGATGCCAAGACAATATACGTGCCTGGCTCAACTTGACCCACTCCCTGACTTACCTGACTTACTCCCTGAGGGCCTCATAGCCATTCCCATGAGAAAGAAGATGGATGTCAGGGGAGGAGATGAAGCAAAAGGACCCGAAATGGTTAAGTGATGCTAGAGATCTTAAGTGCCAACGAACCTTTCATTGTTTCTCTCCGTCTCTAACCAAGAATTGCTTACTGGGCACCCACAATGATTTCAGAGTAATCTGGGAGCAGGTGCACCTGTCCCCACAGCTGAGGCCGCCTCCATGGGCAGAGCGGGGGGAAGAGCAGTTAGGTACTTTCCCTGCCTGTCAGCGACATCCCCTGTGTGGCTGCCCCCTCCCCCGCGCCCCCCCTCCGCCCCCCGGCCCTTAACATCTCATTCTCGCTGATCCTGCATGTTGGTAAAGCAATGTCATGACCATGATTATTCAGGAAGTCCTCCGGAGGAGGGAACAAAGTCATCTGGAGAGGTGTTACCCTTCTCTCCATTTTACAGACCAGCAAACTGATGCCAGGGAGATCTTGGTGGTTTGAAGCTGCCGCAATTCTCTGAGCTGCTGTTCTGGCCGGAGCAGGTGGCTTCTCCGACAGGTGCAGACGACATGGGACTCTTTTTATTCCCTCCGACAGGTGCAGACGACATGGGACTCTTTTTATTCCCTCCGACAGGTGCAGACGACATGGGACTCTTCACTGAGCTGGGCAGGAGCTTCCCCTCCTCAAGTCCCCTCCAGGAGATCGACCACCTCACACCCCTGCCCTTGGTGTGATGTGACCCTCGGTTTGGCCTCGAAGTTAACATCATTGAGGGCTTCCTAGAGCCCCAGGGGGTGGGCACTCCAAGCCTACAGACCCCTGGGGCTGCAGAAGGAGAGGCTCCCAACTAAGGGATCTCTCTCAGCACCTTCATTTCCTTCCCCCTTCACTCCCCTCCCCTGTGTCCCCACGCCGTCCATTGATAGTGAAAGAGAGGAAACATCTGCTCCGGGTTCAGCTCCTCTGCCCTTGGGTCAGGGCAACTTATAGGAAGAGATGGTTGGAGGGATTGCAGCCTTGAAATAAACCAACGGTTCCGCTGAAGCGCGCCCTCACCCTGTGTCCTTCCCCCGCCCCGACCCCCTCCCAGAGACAAACCCCCAAGGACCCCCATCCCGGTCACCACCCAGCACACAGCTGCTGCCACCACTTCCGGAAACCAGAGAGATCCATGACCGGAGGGGGGGCTCCAGGACGTCTCTGGCAAGACAGTGAAGATACTGATGGTCACAGGGCCAGGGGGGACGTCACTAGACAGTCTTCCAAAATTCCCTACGCGTTCTTCCTCCAAGACTTCTTCATTCCCCTCTCCCTCTCCAATCACACTGAACCATCTTCTGTGGATCATTCATTCTGTGCCAGGCACGGACACAAATTATTTTATGTCATCATCGTAATGGCCCTTCTTACAGATGACGGAGTGAAAGCACAGAAAGGTGCAGGCACTCGGCCCCTGTCACACAGCTGTGAAGTGGGCAGAGTTCAGAGGCAAACCCTACCCGACTCCAAAGCTTATGTTTTCAGCCTCTACACCAAGCCGTCTCAAGAGTGTCCCCAAACCCTTTCTCCCTCCCACCAGACCCACCGGAATTCAGGCACCACCCACCATCTTGAAACCACTGGTACTAGGCTGCCGGCCTCCGTCTATCCGTCAGGAATGTTCCACTCACTCGTTTCATTCATGTTCCAAGTGAGGGCTCGAAATCCACCATGTGGTCAGCATGTGCTCCTTACTGAGGAAGAACCAAATACTTTAAACACCATTCCTAACTTCCACGAGCCACAGGGCTGTTGGGGGGCAATGATAAATGGGACGGCGCACAGACTAAATGTTCCCAGACCTTTGGGGAGGGGGGGCTACCTGGTTAGCTCGGGCCTGTTCTCTCCCTCCCGTCTCCCAGTTCTCTTGTGGCTTTGAAAAAATAAATCCATGCCGAGCACCCAGGGTGAGGGGTGTGACGTGCTGGTGCTTCGGAGACAGATGAGGTCCCCGGCGCTGTTTCGTGGGATGCGGCCTGGGCCCGGTGTGGACCGTCCACAGCCACGCCTCCCCCGGGATCCCAGCTGGTGACCATCTTGAGGCAAAAGGAGGACGGGAGCAAATGTCTGGTGCCAGTTAAAGAGGCCATAAATCCAAGAGATGCTGCGGAAGGCAGGCAGTATGTCACAGAAGTTGCGGTTTATGAGCAGAGGGGACATTACAAGGGGATGTTGGGTCTTGTTGGGGGAGGGGGCCCGAGCGACTGACACGGGACCAGCCTTGATCCTGCAGGCCACGGAGACGTCACGACTCACACCGTGTGTCAAGAGGCCTTGTTTGGAGAAGCAGAGGGAGGGGAGGGTGGTCTTCACGGCTGCCCTGTGGCCACAGCATTCCTGACAGCCGGCCCACGGCTTCCGGGCGTGATAGAAAGCAGCCACAATGAGCTCCGGAGTTGGGCAGACCTGGGTGTGAAGCCCAGCTTCGCTGTTACTAGCAGTGCGAGCCTACACAGGCTGTCTGAGCCCCGTGAACTGTGGTTCTGTTGTCTGCAAGATGGGCATAATAATACCAACTGCACCGTGTTGTGGTGAGAAGTCAATGAAACACGTGCATGAAGAATTTCACACGGCGCTTGACCTAGGCAAACTACCCCCCCACCCCCCGACAGCTCTTCTTTCCTCCCGTCTCCGTGTCTGGGTGATCGTGCAGTTCATTCATTGGCTGGAAAGCATGAAAATGTGATTGACTGTTTATAGACTATCTCTCTGTTCTTAAGACAGTGGCCAGGGAAAAGGCCCCCGTCTTCAGCAATATCATGCTGACGGTAAGGTGGTCTGACTCCAACAGAGAAGTCTCCAGCAGCTTGATCAATAACCAGCACTGTGCTAGAAACCTGCGGAATGCTGGACACACACACACACACACACACACACACGCACACACAGCCTCAATAAATGACTTATGTGATGAATGAATGAATCCCTTACATACGCGAAAGAGAACATCTTTCAGGAGCATGCTGAGTGGATGGTCCATTCAGCAAACAGACGTGCAACCTTTCCCCACCTACTCTGCCCCCAGGAATTTGGAAATGTGGGGAATGAAACTCTCAGAGAAGAAAACCACGTCTTGAACCAACACCGCATCAGAGCAGAGTTTGGGATCACCTTCGAGACAGAGTGATTCTCTAGGCAGCCTGCCTTCACTGGAACGCATTCGGAGGGCTAGCTACTGAAAAGAAGGTTAAGTCCTAAAGGGGAGGAAAAGGAAAAGGGGCGCTAGAAAAAATCCAGAGCACGGGCCTGGAGAGAGCGTATCCTGGTCCTAAAGGCAGCTCTGTCTCTCTTGTAGAGAGGAACATCAAATTATCGTCATGTGATATCCTTAAACATTTTAACCTTACAACTAACCTCCATGTTTTCATTTCATGCTCGCCAAGCAGCCATATGATGGTAACCTGACTTCCAGCGAACTTTACCCTCAAGAAGAGAACGGATGGTAGCCCATGAGCAGTTCCATGTAGATGTCCACAGCTGTCCCTATCAGGCTGAGTCAGGCACATCACCCTGGGACCTTGCGAGATCCAGTGTCTGGGCGGGAGGCTGGAGAGCCTGATGCCCACCAGCGTCATGCCACCTCTGGCTTGTCTTCCCAGGAAGCCCCGCCCTCCCTGCCCCTTCCTGTGGAGCTTTCAGATTACACATCTCTGTTTGAAAATACATCAGAATACATGAAAACCCTGCAAGTTAGGGAGGTGTTTGTATGCCCATTTCTATAGACAAGGAAATAGAGACTCCAAAGGGTTCATTAATTTGCCCAAAGGCCCTCAACTTCGTTTGTGTTCTTTCCATTACTATGTGCCATCTCTACCTTTGAGGATTTTCCTCTCCAGAATGTCTTTAAGGAAGAAGTCGTGGGGGTGGCTGGCTGGCTCAGTCATTAAAGCATGCGACTATTGATCTCAGGATCGTAAGTTCAAGCCCTGCATTGGGTGTAGAGCTAACTTTAAATAATTTTTTAAAAAATAATTTTTAAGGAGCGCCTGGGTGGCTCGGTTGTTAAGCATCTGCCTTTGGCTCAGGTCATGACCAAGCCCTGCATTGGGCTCCCTGCTCAGGGCAGGGGAATCTGCTTGAGATCCTCTCCCTCTCCTTCTACCCCTCCTCCCCCTCTAAAATAAATAAGTCTTTAAAAAACAACAACAACAAGGTGATCGAAACAGTTTTCACCCTCAACAGCAGTGCTTCAGTTTTCATTGTCCCACATCTACAACACATGGTATTGTTAGACTTTTTAACTTAAAATTGTACCTCACTGTTAGAATATTACTGAAGATAAAACATTCTTTCTCATACTTTTGACCACTCAGCCTTCCTTTCCTATAAAATGCCTGTTTGTCTCTTTTGCTCATTTTTCTAAGTTGTGTTTTTCTGAAAAATTTGATGCATTCTTTATATATTCTGAATACTAATCTTTTTGTTGTATAGGAATCATTTCCTATAGTGAGTACATTTTTGCTTTTTAGTGGTGATTTTTGAGGATCAAAAGTTCTTCGTTTTGACATGGTCAAAACTATCTATTCTTTTTTGTCATTTTGCTTATTGTGCTTTGTTTATAAAATATTTCGCTATCCTAAACTCGCAAAGACACATACCAGCATTTTCTTGTAAGAGATTTAACATTTTGATTTTCACATTTAAATTTTTAATTCATCTGAAGTGTATATGCATATACAGTGTAAACTGCAGAAAAAAATTTCATACGGATAACTGATTATCCTAACACCATTTATTGGTTAACCTATTACTTTCGCGCTGACTTTCAATGGCAGTTCTCTGATACCGGGTTTCTTAATATGTATGAACTGGTTTCTGGGCTTTGTCCTGTTTCATTGCCTATTTGTCTGTCCCTTCATCAGCACCCAACTAAGGACGGTCACTTCTTATAAGTCTTGATATCTTCCTCACTTTGACTTTTTCAGGAGTTTCTCAGCTATTGTTAGTCTCTTGTGCTTCAAATAAGGTTTAGAACCAGGTGGCCACATTCCATGTGAAAGAAAAAATCCCCACCTATTGGGATTTTTTTATTGAAATTTCATTGAATCTAAAAATAAATCAAAATAAGGGAATCTACACAGGTACACTAGTGCATTTTCCTACCCAGAGATATGGCTTTTCTTTTCCTTGTTCTCAGGTATTCTAAATGAAGTTTGATGACTTTTCTTATTTTTCCTCATAAAAGTTGTGCACTTCTGTAGACTATATTCCAGAGTATCTTGTTTTTTGTTGCTCTGTGTTATCTTCTTTAAACTAAATTCCTTGGGTTTTGATGGTGCAAAAGCATCAACTCTTGTATAGTGATCTGGCAACTTGTATAGTGATCTGGCAACTTTGATAAACTTTACTATTCATCCTAGTAATTTGTCTAAAGGACCGTTTAGGTTTTCTATGTAAACAGTCACATAATCTGCAAATATGACATTTTTGCTTCTTTCCTTTCCGTTCTTTATAATTTTCATTTCTTTTTCTTTCATTTGGACTGGCTTGGACTCATAACAACATTGAATAAAAGTAAAGAGAAAATAGCCTTGGCTTTTTGCTGAACCCTAAGGGAAATTTTAAAATATTTTATTATTATGTGATTACCTTAACTGTGTGTGTGTGTGTGTGTGCGCACAAGAGCACACATCCTTGAGTGTGCTAAAAACACACACACACACACACACACACACACACACACCTTATCAGGTTAAGGAAGTCACCTTTGATTCCTAGCTAGGCAAAGACTAGGACTTTTATCATAAAGCAAATATTGAATGTTATCAAGCACTTTCTGTCTCTATTGAGATGCTCATATGTTTTTCCTTCTTTTAATGAGCTATTAGGGAGCAAACTAAATTTAGTGATTTTCTAAATCTAGAGAACTAAATTAAATTTGCATTCCGGAAATGAATCCAACTTGATCATAACATGTTATCTGTTTTCTATGAGGCTTGTGTCAATATGGTAATGTTGTGTTTAGGATTTTACATCTATGTTCATAGTAAAATGGTACTGTGACTTTTTTTCCTCTGCCATTTCATTTGGGTATCAGGATTATATTGGCCTCATAGAATATCTTAAGAAATAAATGTTTCCTTTTCTTTTGCTCTATAGAAGGTTAAAAATAATATTGGAATTATCTTTTTCTCTATTGCTTGGCATGCTCGTAAAAAAATCATCTGGGATTTATATTTTCTATGTAAAGATGTTGTTAACACTCATTATCAGATTTAATGGTTTTCCATTTTCTCGTGAGTCCATTTTGGCAATTAATATTTCGCCAGTAATTTGTCTTTTTCATTTAAGTTTTCAAATGTACTGCTAATAAATGACTTTCTCATATTTTCAGTCATGCTGCATCAATAGTATATTAGATTCAAAGGCCTCTATAACAAAATGCCCGAAACCTGGGTGGCTTACAACAGAAATTTATTATTTCAAAATTCTGAAGGATAGAAACCTGAACTCAAGGGGTTACCAGAATTGATATCTTCAGAGGGCTCTGAAGGAGAATCTGTTTTGTGCCTCTCTTCTAGTTTCTAATGATGGTTAGCAATTCGGGGCATTCCTTGGCTTGTAGACACATCACTTCAATCTCTGCCTTCACCTTTACGTGGGCTCTCCCTGTGTCTATGTCTGTGTCTCTTCCCTTCTTGTAAGGACACCAGTCATAGTGGATTAGAACCCACTGTAATGACTGCATCTTTAACTTAATTACAGCTGTACAGACCTTATTTCCTAACAAAGTTATATTCATAGGTACTGGGGGTTAAACATATCTTTTGTGAGCACACATTTCAACCCATAGCAAGTAGTCGAATCTTTCTCATTTCTAATATTGCTGTTTGTGTGTTTCTCTTTATTTCTTAGTCATTCTTGCTGGTAGTTTTCAATTTTATCCATCTTTTTAAAGAAGCCTCCTTAAGCTTTGTTAATCTTATTTTATCTTTTTGTTTGTTTTGTTAATTCTGTTCTTTATTAATCATCCCTCCTACTTTTTAAAAGATTATTCTCTTATTCTATTTTTTAAATTATTTATTTATTTTTCAGATTTTGTTTATTTATTTGAGAGAGACAGCGAGAGAGATAGAGCACGAGGGCAGGGGAGGGACAGAGGAAGAGGGAGAAGCAGGCCACCCACTGAACAGAGAACCTTATGCAGGGCTCAACCCCAGGACCCTGAGATCATGACCTGAGCCAAAGGCAGACATTTAACACTCCGAGCCACGCATGCACTCCTATTCTAATTTTTTTTTTAAGATTTTATTTATTTATTTGACAGATCACAAGCAGGCAAGAGAGGCAGGCAGAGAGAGAGGAGGAAGCAGGCTCTCCGCAGAGCAGAGAGCCCGATGCGGGGCTCAATCCCAGGACCCTGGGATCATGACCTGAGCCGAAAGCAGAGGCTTTAACCCACTGAGCCACCCAGGTGCCCCTCTAATTTTTTTTAATTTGTATATTCACCTTGTTGCTATTCAGACTTTCTTCTTTCCTAATATATAAGCATATGAGCTACATATTTTCCTCTAACCAATTTCTAACCATCTTTAACCATTGTTTTAAGTTTATTCTCCACATTTTAATATTCAACATTAAACATTTTCTAGTTTCCATTATGATTTATTCTCTACCCTAGGGTTCTTCAGAAGTGTCTTTAAGCATATTTTTCCAATATTCCAAATATTCCAAGCATTTCCAAGCATATGATTACTTTTTTGTTTTTGCTTTGTTTTTGATTACTTACTTAATTTATTTGTAGTCATTTATGCAATCTATAAGGTACTGAAACTTCCCGAGACTTGCTTTATGCCATAGAATGTAGATAATTTTCTTAAATGTTCAAATATGCTTGAAAGAAATGTCTCTTTTCCATTTCATTGGCATAATAGAATTCCATATACACCCATTAGATCAAGGTTGTTAATTGTATTATCCAAATCTATATTTTTTTTACTTTCTTGTTTCTTCACCTATCAAATATTGAGAAGGAATTTTATTTTATTTTATTTTAGTTTAGTTTAGTTTAGTTTAGTTAAGATTTTATTTAATTATTTGACAGAAGAAGAGATAGCGAGAGAGGGAACACAAGCCAAAGAGTGGGAGAGGGAGAAGCAGGCTTCCCATTGAGCAGGGAGCCCGATGCAGGGCTCAATCCCAGGACCCTGGGATCATGACCTGAGCTGAAGGCAGATGCCCAATTACTGAGCCACCCAGGCACCCTGAGAAGGAATTTGAAATCTTCCCACCCTGATGTAGATTTGTCAGTTTCTCATCATGATTCTTACAGTTTTGTTTTATATATTTTGAAGTTATGTTACTGGTTACATACAAGTTTAAGCCTGATATATCTTTCCTATAAATTGAACCTTTAAAAAAAATATTTACTTAGGGGTGCCTGGGTGGGTCAGTCGGTTAAATTTCTGCTTTTACCTCAGGCTCACATCATGATCGTAGGGTCCTGGGATGGAACCCCTTGTCAGGCTCTTTGTTCACTGGGGAACAGCCTGCTTCTCCCTCTCCCTCTGCCTGCCGCTCCCCCTACCTGTGCTCTTTCTCTCTCTCTGTCAAATAAATAAATAATATCTTTTTAAAAAAATAAAAGTATTTATTTATTTTAGAGAGAGAGAACAGGTGAGTGGGGGCAGGAGCAGAGGGAAAGAGAGAATCCCAAGCAGATGCTGCACTAAGCGCAGAGCCCAACATAGAGCTGGATCTCACAACCTGACATCATGACCTGAGCCGAAATCAAAAGTCAGGCACTCAACCAACTGAGCCACCCAGGCACCATTATTTTATCCATTTTTGAGAGACTGTTTTGCAAGGGGTGTGTGTGTGTGTGTGTGTATAATCTAGATTGAGAGAAATTTTCCCTCAGCACATAGAAGATTTCTTGGCTTCCTTTGCTTCTGCTAAATAGTCATCCTCTAGCTATGAATACTCTTTTCCTTCTAGCTATTAACATCTTCTCTTTGTCTTTGGTACTTTGTAGTTTTACTTTGAAAATATCAGGATTTATCGTGCTTGGGATTTATAGGACTTCCAGATGCTGAAGAGCCATGTCATGAACTTTGTTGTCCAATCTGCTAAGTTGAGCATTTAAAAAAGTATTGTTGGGGTGTCTGGGTGGCTCAGTCAGTTAAGCATCTGACTCTTGATCTCAGTTCAGGTCTTGACCTGAAAGTCATGAGTTCAATCCCCACACTGGACTCCATGCTGTGCCTGGAGCCTACTTTAAAAATAAATAAATAAATAAACATTTTTTAAAAGAGAGAGAGAGAAAGAAAAATATTGTTAAATTATTGGCTCCAAAATTTGTTGGCAAGTGTGCCTGGGTGGCTCAGTGGGTTAAGCATCTGCCTTCAGCTCGGGTCATGATCCTGGGGTCCTGGGGTTGAGCCCTGCCTCTGGCTCCTTGCTCAGTGGGAAGCCTGCCTCTCCCTCTCCCATTCTCCCTGCTTGCATTCCCTCTCTCTCGCTGTCTTTCTTTGTCAAATAAATAATTAAAATCTTTAAAAAAAAACAAAAAATCATCATACAAAAGTATGATGAGAAACAGTATTTGCATAGTGTCAAAGTACATCACCACAAAATATTTATTCATTACAAAGAAAAAGTCGGTGCCTTTATAGAGATGACTCCTGGAACACACCACCTTAACCATACGATCAAGTCAACATCACCACTAATGAAACATGTTGACATCATGGGCTTCCTGATATAATATGCCAAGAAAGGCACAATATTACTGCTGTGGTCTCCCCCCACACCGCCCCCAAATGCATTAATCATGTGAAAATAGCAGTCAAATCTGAATTGAGGGTCTTTCTACAAGAAATTAGCCAATGCTCTTTAGAGTGTCAGGGTCATGAAAGACAAAGAAAAAATCTGAGGAATCAACCTGGATTAAAAGATAATAGAAGAGCCATGAGAAATAATGGCTTTGTGTCACTCAGGATTGGATTCTCATCCAGGAAGGGAATATTGGTATCACAACTGATGAAATTTAAATACAATCTATAGATTAATTAATCGTATTAGTTAATACTATAATTGTATACAATGTTAATTTCCTGGCTTTGATCACTATGCTGTGGTTATGTAAGTTAACACATGGGGAAGCTGAGTGAAGGATGAATGGGAATTCATTGTATTGTTTTTGCAAGTCTGAAGTAATTCATCAAGAACTATGAAGGATCTAAGACTTTACCCTGATTATAAGTGAGCCACCTAAGCTACTACAGTTTCCTTGACACCAGAAGAAGATACGACACTTCCGGGTCAGAGAAAAAGGACTTCATTACATATGGCACCCCAAGCAACATGAGCTTCATGATCACACTGACTCCTCCAACTCCCCAAGTCCCATAACGGTGACACAGGTGGGTACAGATAAATGCTACATGGGCTGTGAGTTTGTATCACATGGCTCAAGAAATTACAATCTCTCATAAGAAGCTATAAGCAAATCTACCTGAACTTTGTCCTGAACAGAGACATCTTTATCTTATTGTAGGAAAAAACCCTATTCTCCAAAGGGAGACATTCTCCCTATTATCCCAGGCCGTTCCTACACAAACATCCCTAAGAAGGTAGTCCAAAACAAAAGGCTGTCCATGTATCTCTTTACAAAACGTACAGAAATATGACAGACCCATAGAAAATTCTCTCCTAACAACTGCACAATGAAACTTAAAAAAAAAAAAAAAAGAATCTAAAAGACACAAAATTGAAGGCTTAGGAAAGGTGTTTTTACCTCTGTGTTAAAAATGTGAAATTGAATCACAGAAAAGTGAAGGGACTTGGTTACATTATACTATCTTCCAACTATATAGTAAGCCCTTTCCTAATAAATAAAAATTAAAGTAAACAAAGTTCATCTCACAAGTGTCACTGTACCAGTGTGGATTTTAGGGTGTTGTGTTTAGAACTGAGACAATCCAAACAAAATCTAGATCAATACTCCCATGGGTCCCAATACTCCCATGGGAATATCGATCTATCAATACTCATCATCAAACCTATTCTTTCTTGCTGTATCTCCTATTATTCTATCTTACAGAAACTCTTTTCCAAGTGATATGCCTTTCTAGACTCGAAATCCTTAAAGCCACCAAGTCTGAAAAAAAAAAAAGAAAGCAAGAGAAGAAAACTTTTGTCAAAGGAGAAACTTAAAATCATGAAGGGAAAGAAGGAACAGGGAGTAAAAATGAATGGCAGCCGACCATCTTCATTCTCAAAATGCCAGGCAAAGGGTCAAGGGCTGAGGTCACTGCATCTAAAAATGAGAGTTACACCAGGCCTGCTGTACATAAATGTTCAACTTCCTTCCATGGTAAAACCATTGAAAGAGGAATCCTGGAGCTAGAAAATTAGCCTCAAGTGTGTGGACAGGCCCAGACCCTGTGCCCAAGCAGGACAATCTGGGGGACCATGGTCTACGGCAGTGCTTCTTAAATGATGGTGAGCATCATGATCCTGGGAGTAAGTGGGGGAACACAGATCTCTGGACACTGCTCCCAGAGTGGCTGGTTCATCAGGTCTGGGGTGGGACCTGAGGATTTGCATTTCTAAGATCCTAAGTATACTGCTGCTGCTGGTCAGAGGACTGCCCACGTTCAGGGCATGAGTCAAGATGCTGGTTTAGACCAGCCACATCTCCATAGTGTGTGGCAGGTGCTTTCTCCTTTCTGAATGGTGAGTGCCTGAGCAGGAAGCTGCTTGTTTTACTCTCTTCAACTGTCTCTTCCTCTGGGTAAGAGTCCACCATTTAAAGGAGGTACTAAGGGAAAACTGAAGGGAGTCGAGTCCTTCAGGGGCTCAGACCAAGACATAGGCCCAATGGGCTGTCGCCCCGTCTCCAGGCGGCCAGGCCATTGTCCCTCTGCTTTTTGAGACGCTCCAGCCCCGAACAAAAGGAGAACTAAGTGAAGGAGAAGTGAAGAAGAAACAGGAGGCCAACTGGAAGTGGCCAGACACGGGCATGAGAAGCTGTAGAGCAAAAAAAACGAGAACTGAGCCTGGAAGTGGAGCCCATGTCAGAGCCACAGAGCCCAGGCGGAGGGGCAAAGCCGGGTCATGCCTAAGGAAGAGGGAGGTGCGGTGGGAGAGTTAGGACCCAGATTTCCAGAACAAGAGGGAGCTGGGAGCCTGGCCAGCTCTGCGTCTGACTTGCAGGGCCCCGCCACACTGTAGCACCATGTAGTCCTCCCCTTGTCCACCCCGCAGCTGGCTGCAACCTTGTCATCAGGCCCTCCGGCCTTGCCTCTGCCCCTTGACATCTCTTGGGACAACAGTTACTGCCTTTCCCTTCTTGCATCAAACTGCTTATACTTCCCACCACCCTGACACTTGTCCAGTCCCGCAGGGAGGCCATGAGGGACACACACACACACACACACACACACACAACTTTGGGTAGAATATTGGGGGAGGGGATGACAACTCTGGGGACTGCAGTTGATTTGCTGCTCCTTAGAGGACCCAAAACTTTTCCTTAAAGAAAAAAGAAAAAAAGGAGAGAGGCCCCAACTCCTGATTGGCTAGCGGCTGGACTCTGGAATGCCTCACATACCGTATATGCTCACATAGAAGATGCTGCTGCGGAGGAAATGTGTCCTCTCTGCCAGGCCCGGGGGAAGGCAAAATGGCAGCAGCAGCTCCCCCGTCCCCGATTTCCCCACTGAAGCCTTGTCTTCATCCCTCGTCTGGGACTACCGCCCTCGCAATCCAGTGTTGCAGGGGCCCCATCTTGGCTGGAAACGAAGGCAAAAGTATGTCAATGACGAGAGAGAGAACAAGGACTTCTCTGATTCTTTCCCTTGAGGCTCCTCGTGGAAACACACACTACTGTTCTCCCGGGGGCTTCTTATAGGCAAGTATATACGGTATTTCATGCGAGGAATGTTCTATTCACCATCTCTAACCTTTTTGAATAGGGGAAGGGATTAGAATGATCTTATAGCTGATCAATTCTCGGTGCCTGGAGCACTCCTCCCCCACGACCTCGTGCCCCCCCCCCCCAGCAGGGCCCTTCCTCTCCCACACCCACCACCTTCCCCCTCAGCCAACAGCACATTCTTCCACCCCCACCCATGGCCAGGAGGGCTAAACAGAGGAGCGAAGAGGGGGGCCAGGCAAGGAGAGGAAGTTTCTGTCTGAACGCGTGCTGCAGTTGCATTCCAGAGGCAAACAGAAAATAAAATAGAAAGAACTAGAGTTAGGTCACCGCTGTTTTGTATTATCCACGCCTCTGCAACTCTTCATTCATGCAGATAACCACCAGTGGACAAGATTCCCGTCGAGGGTCAGAAATGGAGAGCCTCGGAGACTGTCTTGTCTGCCCTGCTCTGCTTTCGGTAGCTGGCTCTAAGGATCAGAGAGGTTCAGTGACCCGACAAAGGTCACACAGCCAGTTCCGACAGATCCAGGACGAGCGCTCCAGTCTCCTAAAACGTGGGTCGGGGCTCATTCCATACCCACACTTGCTGTTTATTCATATACGTGGAAGTATTTATTGACGGTCTCTTCCCTCACACACAACCGTGGGTGAAGGCAGAGGTCAGAGTGATAGACCGGGGACTTCTGATGGGTGGGCTGTCCTTGAGGATAGGCAGTCCCCCTTGAGGACCCAGAAGGTCTCCCGACGACCATCTCACAATGACCGTTAGCTGGTTGCACAAACCCAGGGCAACTGAGGGGAACTGAAATTCGATCTTTCTCTTTCTTTCTTGACCCCCCTCCAGCAGGGTCTGCGAGCCAGTGAAAATCCCAGCCAGACGTACTAAGCGCTTAGGGGCCTCTGAATCCCTGAGACACACAGAACAGCCCTGCCTGCTGACCTGGAGGCACTGGAGGGCACGACCGCTTTGCCTCCTTGCCGTCGCTGTCATCATAGCCAACGGGGGCAGGCTTTCCCTGTCCCTGTCTGGTCCATGCCCAGACAAGCGTGCGTGTGCATGTGCATGTGCGTGTGCGTGCACGCACAGACACGGGAGCTCTGGCCTGCGTCTCTGTGTTCTTTCACACACAGACGCTTCCTCTTCTGCCGCTCACTGCCTCAATCCTCTGAGAGGTCAGCACAAGGTTTCCATTAGAGAAGCACATTTTTGTGCTATGGATATTGAAGCAGGGGGGAAAGAAAGCAGACTGTTGTCCATGATGGATGGCTTTTCTAGAGGACTTCCCGGGGTGGTCCTTAAGGGGGCCGTGATGGAGCCACGAGAGACCCACCGCTTCACAACATTCCCTTGTTTCAGTTAGACATCTGGGTCGGGGTCTGTCTGCCCCGCCGCCGGCCTCTCCCACCTCCATTCATCCCTGTGCCGTCCCCTCCCCTGCTCCCTCAATCCCCCCAACTTCCAGTTCACCTGAGCACAAAAAGTACTTCTTTCTAGTTCTCCATTTACAGCCAAAAGTAAAGTGTCCCGTGGGCCTGCTCTTGATCCGGGGTATGGCTGTCCCCAAGAGGCAGGGATCGCTTGGGGGCCAGAGCTCATGAAACAGCACCCATTTTCCCTGCATTTTCAATATATCTATTTCCCCATTCGCAATGCTGAGGTTTTCTTAAGCTTGGTAAGCGTGATTTTCCACCATCATCGCCTTATCAACCTACAGCTAGAAGGTGAGGAGGTGGGCGAAACAGCAGCACATCTCAGGATTCTCAACAGCTTGCACGGTGCCTCAAACACGGACAGCATGAGTCGGATAAGTGTTTAATAAAAATAACTGGGAGTCTATGGAAACTTAGTTTATAGATCCCTTTCCCTCAGCTCACTAAACACCATTTGTTCATAGAAGAAGGAATGAGCCTCCCAGAGCTTAAGGGGGCAGCGTGGGGAAGCAAATCCAGTCCCCCGACTTGAGGTCCCCTGCCGTTCCTATCTTGTCACCCTGCTGGGGGGACCTAGAAGCACTATGGTGAGAAGGGCCTCTGCCCTCAGGGTGCTTTCAACCTAGCTCGGCTCAGAACCTATAGAGGAAATAATACAGAACAATTCAGGGAAGTAGATGCTAATAATACAACACATAAATGCTTTGGGGAAAGATGGCCCCTAAAGACAGGAATGAATTGCAGCCCATTATCCCAATGCAACGAGGAGAAAATGGAAAGGCCATAAAGAATTGGAGCACTTCACCCAAGGTGAAATCACTGAGAACAAAGGCAAGTTCATCAAATCTTTAATCTAGCTGAAGGGTTTTCAATGAGCTCTTGGGGACAGGTGGAAGGGCGAACCAGAGGCTCAGACCTCCCAGGAGATCAGTGTCCCCATTCATAGCTTCCCCCCCCCCCCCCCCCCCCCCCCCCCCCCCCTCCTTCAAGATAGGAAAGTTCTCTCCACCACCACAGCAGAACTCAAAGTAAGCCACAAAGCTCATATGCTCCAAGCCTTGGACATTTACATATTAAAGTCTCTGAGAAGTCTTTCTGTCAAAACCAAATGCAGGGCGCCTGGGTGGCTCAGTGGGTTAAAGCCTCTGCATTCAGCTCAGCTCATACTTTTTGTGCACATCGATTTTATATGCCAAGCTCCGTGCCATGCAAGGCACTGGGCGTAAGAGGGGTGACGAGGCCCAGTCTGAGGGACACCTGCCGTGCGCTCAGGAGGCAGGTGACCCTCTTTTCTCTTTTCTCCCCACCCCTTTCTCACCATAGAGACTATCCAGACTCCCGTGAAGCTAACTTGGGGAAACTTTGGGATTCTGCCTTGAGAGTCCAATGTGCCCAAACCATAGTTGACTTCCCTTCCTCCCCAGCCTTCCCTCCCCCGCCAACACTTGGTTGGCCTACAGCCCCAAGAGGAAGCCTCCACCCTAAACCTCCCCCCTTCCCCCCCACATCTACTCCCCACCCCTCTCTCTTCTCTCTCCTCATTTTCATCTGCTCTGCTCCCCACTCCTTCCCTCTCTCCTTCCCTCTCTTACCCTCTCCCCCGAATTCCCCCCAACTGGGCTTTCTTCCCATCTGTTGAGCTGTCAGTTTTGTTCCAGCCAAG
Organism: Mellivora capensis; assembly: GCA_004024625.1. Lineage (NCBI taxonomy): Eukaryota > Metazoa > Chordata > Mammalia > Carnivora > Mustelidae > Mellivora > Mellivora capensis. The sequence continues at coordinate 192,811 of PISX010000481.1, read as the reverse complement.
CAGCTGGCTCCAAGGAACCTCTGTTTGGCTGGGCCCTGGGCCAATCCCTTCTTCCAGCTGCCCAATTCAGGATGATCTAAATCAGAAATGTATGTGTGGCCTAGTGCCTTCAATGGATGGCCTTCATTGGTCTTCTGGGTTAAAAAGCACACTTGGAGAATATCCGCATTGGGCTGGGGCAGCGCATCTGGCCAGTTTGGGCACATATGACCATGGCCACTGGTTCTGCTGCCCAGAGAGAATGCAAGTCTGTAAGGGTAGGTATGGAGAGTGTCTTGGCTCCCTGCCTTGGGTCCTCCACCCTGTCCCTGAAAGAGTTTGGTACCAGGAATGACCCAGGCTTGACTTAGAAAATCCAGATGTCTGTTGGAGATGAAGCCAAGCCACTGGAGGAGGACCCATGTCCTGTACTCACACTCAAGCTCCTTCTACGGATAGAGTGCAAGGGAGAGCCAGGTAAAGACAACGCAGAGGGTTCTGCTGGTGGGGGACAGTGAAATCTTCATTCACTACAGAGGAGGTTGAGAGGCCCAGGGAAAGGGCACGACCTACTAAATACACAGGCAAAGGGACCTCACAGCCCCGGGCCCCAGGTGAAGGAGCAGGAAACCGGAATGTCTCCAGGTCCTGACATGTGGTTGTAATGATCACAGACCCCTTAGGCTCCAGGGGACCTCAGTCAGAGGTCATCTCCTCCATTCTCCTGCTTCCGGGCAGGGCTGGATCTAAACTAGTCAAGATGTGCAGGCAGCTCTGTTCTCAGAGGTCCCCAGAGAAGGAAAAATGAGCCCTTTTTCACCAAGTATTAGACTCAGAATCTTGGTGTTGTCTTTTTCCATCATCCAGAAAGGTCACAGTTGACAGAGGCTGCTTCAGGAACCGCTCTGTGACTAAGTGGGATATCTGGACTCCTGGGTCCTTGGTCAGTACTGCCCTGTGACCCTCAGTCTCCCAGGCAGGAAAGTTCCAGTTGCCCAGCATTACCCCTCCATCTGCTCTTCAGGCTCTGGTCCCATCTACATGATACATGCAAAGTGGCCGGGACAGTGCTTGGCACTAGTGAGCAGCACGAACACAGTAAATGTTCATTGTCACTATAGTCGCTGCTGGGGTGGCAGCTTTCAGGGGAAGGAAATCAGTTGTTTATCAATTTCCTTCTTTAAAATCCCCACTGTCCACTCTGCTATCCTAATAGCAAAGAGGGGATTTGGGGATCCCAGCTGAGATGTCTTCTCTGACCTTCCTCTCCCTCCACCTCCCCTCTGCCTCCTCAGCCAGGTTACCCCCTCCACCTTCTGTGTGTTCCCATAACCACATGAGCTGACCTTTGGAAAAGGCAGTAGCACAGGACAGAGTAATGGCCAGGGATTCCCACTAGGGTAGCCCTGTAATTTATTATCCAGTGCAAGATGCTTTTGAGAGTGAAAAGGGCTGCTGTTAATTATGTGAGACAACAGGCATCAAGTGGAATTTTCCCAGGCACAGCGGGACACTGGTCACCCGAGCTCGGGGTTTGAATCAAGTCTCTCCAAGGCACACCTTGGCAAATCCAGAGCAATTTAATTATTTTCAGCCCAGGTTCTTCAAAACCTACTCAAATAGAATATCTACCACCTAGTGTGGGAGATCTTGGTCTTTGGGGTACATGAGAGTCATTCAAGATGTTGGTTAAAACTGAAGGTGCCTAACCCAACCCCCATAATTCTGACCCCGGGCTCCAGGGGTGTGTCCTAGGACAGTGCATGCTGACAGATGGTCCCTGGCCCAAACTCCAAGAAACATTGTCTTTGAGCCACACTAAGGACTATGAACATAACATAAGCAAAGCCCCTGGGCGGAGTGGGGCCCCATGAATGGCAATTCTCATCACGCTGTTCCTCTTTATTTCCTTCTTCTCTCTGGACGCTGTGAGCCAATCGGGAGTAAGGGCTGTGTCTTACTCATCTTTGAAGACACAGTGCCAGCCTGGTACACACTAGGTGCTAAATGATGCTCCAGACATTCTTTTTGGGATGCCCATTTGTGACATAGAGAGGTCGAACGACTTGCCTCCATCATCCAAATGTAGTGGTAGAATCAGAACTGAGCGCCCCGGCTGAAATGCAGAGTCCAGGACACTGCCTTGCAAGAAAACTTGTTCCTACTGCTCACATTCCCCAGCCCACCCTCCAGCTCGAGCTCAGCAGCCTGGGCTGGGGTGGAGCCCAGGTTTGCTGAGAAATCTGGCTGAGAGATCGGACCGTTATATGGGTTTCATCCTGAAATGACTTTGATTGAAAACTGAAAGTAAAACTCAAACCACCCACTTCCCCCCAACAAGTGCTGAGTTCAGCTGAGCCACTCCTGGCTTAAGAGGCCTTGCTCCCTTGTTGGCCCAACCTCTGAACCCCAGTGAATGCCATGCCTCCATGACCACCCATCCCCAACTGCCCCAAAGACTTTGTTCTTCCCTTCCTTTACTGCCATGCAGAAGCCAGAGGCAGGGGTGGGGTGGAGGAGATGCCCTCTTCGTGCAGGGTGGGCCCCCAGCCCCCTTACCAACCCTGACTCCTTTTTATACTCTGACCCCATTTACTAAATAAGAACCAATTCCTCCACATAAAAAAATACATCAAACGTACATAATGGGCCAAAGCTCCTGAGAGGCACCTCATGCTGTTTCCATACTGAGTTGGCACCATTCAAGTCAAAAACTGAAACATAACATTCAAAATACAAAAAATAAGTATACACGTATATAAAAGCAACGCACATAATCATAGCAAAAACTCAAACACGGCGGAAATAGGACGGAGTTCCTATAACACCATCTCCTTTCAGAGTTCAGGGTATTTTTCATGCTATATTGTAGTCTGTGTAGTAGGAACGCTATTGAAAGCGCGCGGTTACCCGGGGCTCCAGGACATTGAGAGAATTTGCTCCAGGTCACCCAGCTCAGAGCTGGCAGATCCGTTCTGTGGTGTGGCAAGAGAGAAACACAGAGCAAACTTCCTGCTCCTAGGGAGGGAGACAGCGGGAGTCTAGATCACTTGGGAGAGGTAAGACTGCCTGGCCTATTGGATGCTTCACTAGGAAAAAGAGTAGCCTCAGTAAATGCCCAAATTCTCCAGTGGTCTGGTCAAGTGGGGTGGGAATCAAGTATTGAAGGCTGAAATGTAATTTGGGGATCACTGAGTTTTACCTCTCGATTTTACAGAGATGAAAGCGGACCCAGAGGTCCAGTGGGAAGTAGACCTGGGGTCTTCTAGCTAGGCTCAAGAAGACTTCCCTGTGACTCTGTGAACCTGGATGGTTTAAAGGACCCAATTTCCTGCCCCTCTGTTTCCACACGCTCATTCCCATCTGGCTCTGCCTGCAACGGCTTTCCGCAATCACCCTCTCCCAGTTCACAGAAGCATCTCACTGTGTCCCAGGTACCAACATGCCCGGGCAGCAAAGGAGGGACCAAGCACAACCTTGGCATCAGGAGAAACCTTCTTAGCCCAGGTTCTCGTCTTATGCATTGGTTTAAAATCAAAGTTCCCTGTTAGAGATGGGGGTGCTTTTGTCTGTCATGGGATACATTAAATTCAGACATATTGTAGAGCAGGGGCAGGAATGATGGCAATTCTTATTTAACAAGCTTACCTTTTCTTTATTCCTACAACAACTAAAAAAAAAAAAAAAAAAAAAAGCGCCCTGGAAAGAAGCCCGTAAGAGTAAAGCTGACAGGTATCAGTACAAACTATTAAAGAGATTGTCACCTTACATCATCCAAGAGATAAACTCATAGCAAGTGCATGCCTCTTGTAACAACCTGTCATAAGATTAGAACTCAGGAAAGAGAAGATTGTCCCAGGGACGTGTACGAACACCTGCCCCAACTGCTTCATGCTTTGACAATTTCTCCATGACTGTAGCTCCTAGCACACGGTCACCCGCTGCCATCACTATTCCTCTCTCTCAAGTCGTGGGGATTTTCATAAGTACTACACATGCTTCCTTGAACACCTCTTTTCTAATGATCTTGTCCTCTACCCTATCCCAACCGCCTACTAGAGCTGTCATTACCAATTATTTCCATCCCACTGTAATTGCAACTTCTTGCAGTCAACTTGAGGCCCAGCTCCCATCTTTCCAGCTCACTCCTCCAAAACCTCAATTCCTACAACCCTGGATCTCACAGAACCTCCTATCCATTGACCTTACCTCCTTTCCACTGACCTCACCGACTCTTTCCTTCTTTCTTTCTTTTTTCATTTTCAGATTTTATTTATTTGACAGAGAGAGACAGTGAGAGAGAGAACACAAGCAGGGGGAGTAGGAGAGGAAGAAGCAGGCTTCCAGCTGAGCAGGGAGCCTGACTCGGGGCTTGATCCCAGGACGCTGGGATCATGATCTGAGCCCCAAAGGCAGACGCTTAACAATTGAGCCACCCAGGCGCCCCTGCCTCTCTCCTTCTAGCCTGCCTTAGAATCCACGGCCAATCACTAGGTTCGATCCCTAGTGGATGTCCTCACTTCCTGGCCTTTCTCTTGCTTTGTCACGGCAAGATGCGTGCTGAGATGCATAAGGCAACTGGCCGAGCTATCAACAGACACTTGGGGTAGGTTTATGGAAAGTTTAAGCATTCCTGATGCTTCTCAGAAACACTGGGACTCCCCACAGCTACAGGGAAGACGGGACTCCAGCTGGTGTTACTGGAACCCAAGAGGAAAGGGCGCTCCTTGAAAGCTGAAGAATGCAGGGAGCCTTGAGTTACATTAGGATTTATGAGGAAGAAGAATCCCGGGAAAAACCCCAGCAGCTATGCAGAGAGGTGCCTTGATCGGGCCTCCTGGGGACTCCCAGCCAGGCTCATCATTGCTCAGGACATAGCTCCCAGGTCCTCACATCTCACCTGTACTCACACTTTCCAAGAGAAAGGATCCACCCGGGTCATGCGGTCACCGTCCCATGCAGAAGACCCCTATGGCACAGAGGTTTTGCCAAGCACCCGAAAGGAGCCCGACCACTGGCTTGGGCACCAACCCACTGGCCAGTCTTCTGTGACCAGGACAGCAGAACTCACAGCGCAGAGTGTGGCCACTGGCTTCAGAGGAGCTGACGGTGACAAGTGTGCGGAGGTCCTTCAGAGCGTCAGAGATCACATCAGCTCACATGCAAGTCTGAGAACCAGTTCATTTCACGTGTCACCAATCCAGGAACACCACACATCCACCTTCGAAGGGGATTTCACCGGCAGTCCCCAGGCTTTCTGAGACTGACTTGCCATGTGTTGGTCGGGCACAGGAAGATCCACCAGCTCCAAGGCAATAGCCACATTCTGATCTCATCTGCAGAGCCTGCGAGGAGACGTTTGTAGGAAACATGCCCTGTTTCTAACTTCAAACTTCATTGTACGGGAAAGTGCACTATGCTTCAAAGCAGGTGGATGTGGGCTTGAATCCTGATTCTGTCTCTGTCTGGGTGGGAGACCCTGGGAGGCTGACTTACACTCCCTAAATCTCGGTTTTCTCATCTCTGCAATGGGGATGGCTATGTTTACCTCTCCGAACCCTCGTGAGGTTTGATGACTTGTATTTAACACCCTGCCTGGCAAGTTACTACCAGCCCATGTTTGCTCATCCCAATCCCCTGGGAACCTCTGCAGAGACACACGAACCCTCATAAAACGTTTCAGAGCTATTTTCTGCAGCTAGGAAGCTTGAGAACCTCTACTGCCACTTGTTCTGGAGTCAGAAGACCTGGGTTCAAGTCCCAATATATATCTGATAACATCACACTCACCCTCCAGACCTCCAGACCCCACATCTTTGCCTGTATCCTGGGGACCTAGTGACTAGATGCCTCTCCCACCCTTGCAGCCTAGCATCCTGGGATTCAAATACTCTGATTAACCAACACTCTTCCTTTAATGTTGAGAAAACTTCCTATGGCTCCCAGAGTTGGTTCCACCCAGAGAGGAAATGGGAATTCAGAGGGGCCACATGAAAGAGTGGACAGGAAGCCAGAGAGGGGGTCCCCAAGCTGTTTTCAAGCAATGATGCCATACAGAATTGCTCCCCTACCCAGCCCTGGGCTTCTGGCCACCGGCCATCAACCAGACACCTGCCAACAAGCCCAGCCTGTGCACAGAGGAAGAACAGGCCGGCAGGAGCAGGGCATTCCAAGGCTCTCTCCTAACCTGGCCCCAGCAACCAATACAGAATGGCCTTCACTCGAGGGAAACAGGACCCAAAGGAGTCAAGACAGAAGGTTGTAAGACCTGAATTCTAGATCCTGTCCCGCCATCCCAGGGAGTGACCTTCAACCTGGCTCTCATCGCTGGTGCCATCCGTCCCGCCACCCCCTCCCCCTCCCCCCGGGCTTGGTGAGGAGTGGATGCCCTGAGTTGGACCATATCCACTGCTAAACACTCCTGCTCCGTGCAAAGGTCAAGTGTTCCGTGCTGAGAGGTTTCTCCAAGCTCATCTGTCAGCTCCCTGGGAACCCCGAGCTGAGCATCTCTTCTGATAAGTCTTTGGTTACTTCTTAGGGAAGCCTCACTACGCTCCAGGCACTGGGATTGACTCTTCATGTGTCATAGCCCATAACATTAAGGGGCTATTGTTTTCATTTCTCGATGAGGAACTATAACTGGAAGTCAGGTCCCTCACCCAAAGAGCAGTAGTGATGAAATGGCTGAGCCAGGATGTTTTGGTGAGACCATTTTGAAAATTCAATTAATTCAAAATTCAGAAGTGTATGCAGCAAAAAGGCTCCCTCCAATTACTGTGTCCCAGCCCTGCCCCCTCCTGCCAGATGAGTCTATTTCTAAATAGCTATCATTCCAGAGCTAGTCTCTGCATAGACATTTGAATAGGTATAAATATTCTTCTGTATACTCCCTTTATCACAGAGGGTCATGTACTATTGTTCTGCACGTTGCTTTTAAATTTATTTTAAACAAAATAAATAAATATTTTGAGGGTGGCCTCTCTCTCTTTCCATGCATGGGACTTTGCAGCTGGATTTGTAAAGTCCTGGGCTCTTAGCAGAGCCTGTCCCTCAATGGCTGTCTTTGGTTCAAGGATGGTGTGACCCCTTAAGTTAGGAGGTGGGAGGACAGTGGGACAAGAAAGCTGGAAGACTCTGAGATCATGTGGGCACTCTCCTCCCCCTATAGGTGAGAGCCCAGAAACACAGAGTGGGTGACTGATCAGACCACCACCGGCAGCACAAGCCCAGGACCCATCAAGAACAATACTCATGATGAACGTCTACTGCAAGGGTAGGCCAGGCCTGGAGGCTATGACAGAACAGTACGCTGGGCCACAGCGCACTGGGGAAAACACCTGACCTGACTTCGATTTCTTCTAAGCGGAGAGAAATCTGGGTATGTGCCTTGGTCCTATGCTTAGGGGCAGCGTTTGAAGTTCAAAGGCACTCTTTCCCTGAGCTCCGTTCCAGTCTCTTCCCTGGCCTGGCCTTTGTTCAGGGAAAGGGACCCTTATGCCCCCCACCCCTCGGGAGAGCAGAAGGGAGACCCAGAGGGTGGGCTGGATCATCAAAGTGATGTGAGGGTGATCTAGGGGCCCACGTCACCGTCTGGGCTTCCAGCCTCCTGATTTCCCCCATTTACATTATGAAAAGAAGTTATGCTTGAAGGAAACTTACACAGCATGAAATTCAAACAAGATTTAAAGTAACCCTTCTAGGGGCACCTGGGTGGCTCAGTCAGTTGAGCATCTGCCTTCGTCTCAGGTGATGATCCCAGAGTCCTGGGATTGAGCCCCAAGTTGGGCTCCCTGCTCTGCCCCTCCCTCTGCTTGTGCTCTCTCTCTCTCTCTCTCTCTCACTATCTCTCTCTCTGTGTGTCAAAAAAAAATAAAATAAAATCTTTAAAAAAAATAAGTTGAGTAACCCTTCTTCCTGGAGTAGAGAGAACCATGTTACATAAATTTCACCTTGAGGCCTGGGCACTGAAGGGCCAGATTTCTCCTTTGGACCACTCGAAAGAGCCTAGGATCTGAGGAACAAATGATCTACCATTTCAGGATGGTTTAGAGACCATTTTACTTGGAAGTCAGTGGTGGCCTAAGTGGTTTTGAGGCTTTTGCACTTGGTAGATCAGCAAAACTTCACAAAAAACTTGAAGGACCAGCAAAAAGCAGATGACTTTATACTTTGCCAAAGAAGAACATGTACATAGATAGACACAGATACAGAAACACCATTTCTTATGAATGTTGTTTCCCAAAGAAAGGACATTTTAAAAACAAAAAGTAAGACAATCACAGGATAAAGACCCTCCTTCAAGGAATATATCATACACACGCACAGTCTTTATTTTCCCTCAGACCAGCAAAAGCTTCTTCAAGGGCCTTCAGACATCCAGCGTGGACCCTCATTTCGGACCGCCGTGTTGGACCACCAGTGAACCTTATGATGGTAAGTGGAATCTCTCAACCTCTGTTTCCTTAAATTACTCTTCAGTTCTTCCCCCGTCCCGCCCCCCCTTCTTCCTCCTTTCTCCTTCCTTCCCCCATCTCTCCTTTTACTAATATTTACGAGCATGTACAATGTTGTCACTTTTATACTATCTTTTCTTCTGTAACACACATTTTGATAACATCGTGGAGCTCATCCAGAACTGATGAACAGGGAGACCATGTGTCTACCAAGTGCAAGTTGGGTTGGTTCAAATGCAATTCGCCCGTGAGCGAGCAAAGGGAGCTGGAGTAGCAAGAAGAGAGCGGCGTCCTTCAGCAAGAAAGGGAAAAGCCGCCTGGGTGGCTCAGTGGGTTAAAGCCTCTGCCTTGGGCTCAGGTCATGATCTCAGGGTCCTGGGATCGAGCCCCGCATTGCGCTCTCTGCTTAGCAGGGAGCCTGCTTCCCTTCTCTCTCTGTCTCTTGTGATCTCTGTCTGTCAAAGAGATAAATAAAACTTTGAAAAAAAAAGAAAAAAAGGGAAAAGCCCTCCGCCTGGCCTCTGCGGTGGATAGGGCCCCTTCAGCTCTATTTTAAGAAAATTTAAAATGCGTGCCTGCACCTGGGCTCTGGTCCCCAGAGACTCATCCCAGGAAGCGGGTTACACTTCCTCCTGTGCCCACCTGGCTCAGAGTTCCCTTCCATCTGCACTACCCTGTAAGTCACCTGCGGCAGCAACGGGACTGTTGGCCCAGTAGCCTCCAGCGGAGAGCTGCAGTATCTGAGCTGCCCAAATTTTCTCCCAAGCCCTCCATTGCTGCCTCAGGTCAGATACTGTTACCAAGATGCCTACACTTTGGAAGGTGTGCCCAACCCTATTGTTTTCAGCCTGTTATTTTTAGTGAGTAAGTTTTCAGAATGCGAGGATTTTCTGGAATTCCCATATTACGTTTTAGCACACACACAAAAACTGCACTCCACCAGTACTACTTATCTTTAGCTAAACTATAATATAATCATACCCATACTGAGCCACGGTTAAAACAGCAACAACAACAACAACGTAGAGCTATGTGGAAAATCCTCACTGCAGAGTGAGTGAAAAAAACAAGTTGCAGAACAATATATACAGTGTGATATATTATTCACGGGGTGGGAGGAGAGGAATAACGTTCAAAACAGCACCTTTTATTTCCTATGGGTATATATATTCCATATGTCGCTAGGTTAAAGGGAGGCCTGCTAAGCACTTTTGTCTCTTACCACTAAGAGGTGGGGAGGGAGGCACCACAACATCACCCTGACAGCTGGGCCAGACCCTTCCCTCCCGCCAAGGAGTCCTCGGCTTCTCCACGTTCTCCAGTCCAGACCACACTCAAACTCAAGACCCCTGAATTCTCTTCCTGAGAGTCCTAACCCCACTTCCAGACCTGCGTGAATCCTCTTCTGGATCCATTCCCTGGACACCTGCTGCCTGTGAGCACATCCTTGGCCCACAGGAGCCAGGGCCGGGAAGAGAAATGAGGGCGAGGGGCCCCCGTGGCAGTCCTGGTGCCCAGCTACATCAGAGGCAGGCCCCAGTGCCAGGAGAAGGGGCGGGTGCTGGCTGGTTCTACCGATTTTATCTATAAGCTGCAAGTTTTACAGGGGGAGTTATTGTTGCATTGCTTGTGTCCTTAACAGTTAATTAAAACATAATAAAAATAATTTAAAGATTCCTTATGCATCCAGAGGTTCGAACTAACAGAGTCTTTAATGATAAATACTGGCTCCTGGGGCCTAGGTGGGGAGGGGAAGTGGTGGGGGAAAGGAAGACGTAAGGGGAACAGAGCTCTGATTACTTTAAGTGACAGGTGTCAATGACTTCCTAATTTTAAAGAAAGCGAGCATATTTTGATGGCTGTCAAGGGCCTTGGGGGTGAGGGTGGAATTCCCCAGAAGCAAAGGCCATAGCAGTTAGTGGACTTTCCACGCCACGACCACCCACGGCCTCGCATCCAGCACATGGCCAAGCATCCAGTAAGTAGTCCCTCCCGGGCCCTGGAGCACAGCTCATGGGGCAGATGGTCAAAACCGGCTGTCTGTCAGAGGGGCCACAGACCAGGGGATTTCCTAGGGGTGGAGTCCTGGGCAAGGCCCCTGGGCTATTCTGAGGTGTCCCCCATGCCAATTCCAGGAAGCCTGCCAGGGATTATCAGAAAATTTTTATCTGGTCTTCAGCTGCATTCAACAACACTGGGGTGTGGGGTGGGGTTGCAGAGGGCAGGCCACCTGGTAATGAACTAAAAGAGCCCAGAACCAGGAAGCAGGAAGCTGGCCATTTAGTGTGTGTGTGTGTGTGTGTGAGAGAGAGAGAGAGAGAGAGAGAGACACTTTGGGCAATCCACTTAAGCCTGTGCACGGCTGGCCCCCCTCCCATGTGTAAATTGGAATTATATTTTATCTCAGGGATAGATCAAAAGGTTGTAAAGAAAATGATGTATGATAATGCATGTGAAAGCAATCCATGAACCTGAAAATGTCTTGAGAATATAAGGACTCATTCTAGTGGTTCAGCTCAGATGTCACCTCCTCCAGGAAGTCTTCCCTGGTTCCCTAGTCTGCTTAAGGATTTCTATTCTTTTATTTTCCCTTTTTTCTTTTTTTTAAAAATCATAGTCTAGTTGGTACACAATGTCTTTTTAGTTTCAAGTGTACAACACAGTGATTTGACAAGCTGTTCATTGTGTCCTGCTCAGCACCAAGTATAACTCCTGTCACCACACAGTACCAGTTACTGTATTCCCCATGCTGTACCCTTCCTCCCCGTGACACAGAGGCTTCTACTCCTGACCCTCAAAGGTCACTGTGTAAACTTCCGTTTTATTAGTTCATCTATCCCATTATATTGCTGCACTTGAAAGTCAAAAACTTGTTTTTCCATCCCCAGCTTCTATCACCACGTTGAACACGTGGTAGGCACTCCATAGTTACCCTAAAAAGAATGTGTAAGTGGACAAATGATTACTGTCCTCAGTTTCCAACCTTTTCACTGATATGGGCTACCCATGGCCTCATCCGTGCCCAGGGCTCTTCTGACAATTACATGATGCTTAATTTGGGCTCATTGTGTTTCTGTCTGTCCCCCTCAGATATGGTATCATGTATATCCCCAAGATCTGGACATGAACCCCACTGCTCAAGGTCATGGGTCTCGTCTAGAAATAGTTAAAAATAGATGATAATGTTAATTCAACTCTCATTAAAAAAAAAAAAAAAAAGCATTCAGTAGGGGAAAGTAAGTCCCTTTGAACACACGCAGACACACACACACCACACACTCAGGACTGGGCAGGGCCCTGGAAGTCAGGGCACAAGATTTGAGTTCCAGGCTCAGAGTCCAGGCTGCACTCTCCTTCTATGACCACACAGCACACCTGTCCTCCTGCTGGGTCCCTGCAAGCCTGCGAACATTTCAAGGCTTTGGGGAAGGATCAGCCACATGTGTTCTGGCCCCTCATCAGACTCGAGGTGGAAAATCTGCACTGCCATCAGCAGTTAGGGGCCACTAAAGAGGAAGGTTATGAGGCTGGAGGAGGGAAGGCTCTGCGGAGGAGGGTGGCTTGGGGGACACGGGAGCGCTGGGGGAGACAGGGCAGAGGGCCAAGTGCTTACAGAGGAAGAGGGATACAGCAGCGAATGAAGGCAAGACCGGGTAGAGCAGGGCTGGGGGAACCTGGGAGCACTTTGGGGGTGATTCTCTTTCAAAAGAGCATGCAGAGGTCTGGGGCAGGGCAGCTGCAGAGGGAAGGTGGTGTTGCAGGTGAGGGATGGGTGGGGAACGGAATGGAAGAACGGATTCTCGGAGGAGAGACCGGAAGCAATGCGCCAAGAGTAGTGTGTGCCGCATCTTCAGGCAGGGGCTTGTTAAACATGAAGAGAGGTTGGGGGTAGACATTGCTACATTTGCCTTGTGCTCCCTGCCAGCTGGGAGCAGATTCTTTATGCTCCCCCTTCTCCCAGACACCCGTGTTAATACCGGGACTTACAGACCATTTGGCCTGCATTCCTCAGGGCCTGGGTAGGCAATTCGTGCGCGTGCGCACAGGGGACAAGGTAGGGCAGCACTGGAGCTGTCCTCCTCGCGCACGTGGCTTACAGTCACTTGGTTTCTTCCCTGTAGAAGTGCCTGACACAGTCATGCCTAATCCACAGGACTATCTTGAAAATGAAACAGAGTTGGTAAGTCATGGCTCAGGGGTCCACGGAGGTCTGGGTGGTGTGGAGGCACCTGTGGCAGCCCAGGCTTGGTGGCACTGGTGTTGGGTTCTCTTCTCACCCCTCCCCCAACCCCAGCCCACCCATTGGGCTAGAGAGAGGTGCTCCAGCTGTGTGCACATCTGAATCCCTCCCCAAACCCTGCCCTCAGTCTCTCCCAGCATTCTGTGGTCAAGAAAAGACTGGGGTGGGGATGCCTGTGGGGCTCAGTGGGTTAAGCATCTGCCCTTGGGTCAGGTCATGATCACAGTGTCCTGGGATCAAGCCCCAGGTCTGGGTCTCTGCTCAGTGGGGAGTCTGCTTCTCCCTCTCCCTCTGCTCTTCTCCCTTCCCCTCCCCCCTACTCATGCTCTCTCTATCTCTTTCTCAAATAAATAAATAAAATCTTTAAAAAAAAAAGAAAGAAAGAAAGAAAGAAAGAAAAGACGGGACTGGGGTGAGTAGAAGTTTGGAGTCAGTTATACCTGCTTCCAGATCCTGGCTCTCCTACTTAGCACCTGTGTGATATGGACAGATTCACTCTCTGCAACTCAGTTTTCTTGGTGTTAAATGGAGGGAAATAGTATCTGGTTCCTAGAGATGAAGACAGAATTAAAACAGCCAGTGGGCATGAAGCCCCTGGCACCCACTGGGTAGTCAGCAAACGCATGTTCTCTTCGCTAAGCTCCCAGGCTTCCTCTGTGCATCTCAGCCCCTATCAGGATCACAGGCTCCTCCACGGGGAGAGATACCCCACGCAGAGTGATGGGGAGTAGGAAGAAAAGGGAACAGGAAGAATATCCCTGGGGTCCCAAACATTAAAAAAAAAAAAAAACCCTCAAAAAGTCCACAAGCCAAAAAACCTCTGCTGGCTTTAAAATCCCCTCTCCTACCTCTCTACCCAGCTTTCCTGATACCGCCAGGGAGTCTCAGGGGACAAAAGGAAGGGGAAAGCACCACCCTTCTCCCAGTCCCAGGGGAAGGCATTGCTCCACGTCCCCTGTGGCACCGCGGGCCACCTGCCTGGCCTTCTCCCGGCATCAGGGACACCGTGAGGGTAGATGGGGAAGAGTGGGGGGCACAGTGTATGCAAGGTTTGCCATCTTAGGCAAACGATCCATGACCAAGAGGAACCCGAAATGTCGGGTGAATCCACTGCGTCCAAGAGAGACGGAGAGCCACAAACAGGGGAAGGCAATCCGTGGAACAAAACACGCACACAGACACGCCTGCGTGTGCACACATAAACACGTGTGCACACGCACGCACAAACACCCATCGCTTGTGGGCTTCTATAATATATAACTGAAAAGGAAAAGCAGAATGGAAGAAGGATTTCTGTGCACAACAACGTGGATGAGCAAGGGAAGTCAGATACGAGAGGCAATATATTCTATATGTGTCAATTTGTGGCTGAATTGAAAACAGGCAGCACGAATCTATGTTGTCTGAGGTCAGGATAGTTGTCACCAGTGCTTCCAAGAGTGACCGGAAGGGGACACGGAGATGACGTTAGGGGCTGCTGGCAGTTTTCTGCCTTTGATCTGGGTCTGCTTACCTGGAGGCATGCACTTTGTAAAAATTAAGTACACTTACGATCTGTACACTTATTACACACTTACATTAAGTATATACATCAAGACATTTATTATATTTAGAGTTCTACACTTGGGATTTGGACACACACACAGGTAAATACATAACGTATGTGTGTGTATATGCACATTATACTTCTACAAAAAGTAATTGTACTAAGAGAATGGAAAGATAAGCCACCACACACGGGGAGAACATTTTTGCAGAACACATGTCTGATAAAGGACTGGTTTCTAAAAATATACCAAGAACTACCCGACTCCTGGCTGGCACAGTCAGTAGAGCATACAACAACTCACAATCTCTGGGTCATAAATTCGAGGCCCACCTTGGGTGTAGAGATTACTTAACAATAAAATCTTCTAAAAAATCAAAATATACAAAGAACTCTTAAAACTCAGCAATATGAAAACAAACTGCCCGATTAAAAACTGGGCAAAGGGTCTGAACAGACACTTCGCAAAGATCTACAGATGGCCAATTCAGAGAATTCCAAGTTAAGACAACGAGATCTCATTGCACACCTGTCAGAATGGCTAAAAATCCAAGGCCCTAACAACATCAAATGCCAGTGAGGATATAAGGCAACAGGAACTCCCGTTCATCTCTGGTGGGAATGCAAAATGGTATAGCTACTTTAAAAGATAGTTAGACAATATCTTACAGAACATAATACTCATACCTTATGATCCAGCAACCCCACTTCTTGATATCTACCTAAATAAGTTGAAAACTATGTACACACACACACACACACACACACACACAACCTGCAGAGATATTTAAAGCAGCTCTATTCATATTTGCCAAAATAAGAAGGCAACCAACATGTCTTTCAAAGGATGAATGGAGAGGCACCTGGGTGGCTCAGTGGGTTAAAAGCCACTGCCTTCAGCTCAGGTCATGATCTCAGGGTCCTGGGATTGAGCCCCGCATCGGGCTCTCTGCTTGGCAGGGAGCCTGCTTCTCCCTCTTTCTCTGCCTGCCTCTCTGCCTGCTTGTGATCTCTCTCTCTGTCAAATAAATGGATAAAATCTTTAAAAAAAAAAAAAGGATGAATGGATAAATGGACAGCGGCACATTCCAGACAATGGAATACCATTCAGCACTCAAAAGAAAGGAGTTATCAGCTCATAAAAAGGCATGGAGGAAAGTTAAAAGTGTACTGCTAAATAAAAGAAGCCAATCTGAAAATGGGTCTATTGAATGACTCTAACCATACGACGTTCTGGAAGAGGCAGTGATGAGGAGAAGGTTGAACAGACGGTACAGGGCATTGTTGGGGCAGTGACGCTATTCTGTACGATACTGTAAAGGTGGATACATGTGTCCAAATCCACAGGATGAACAAAAGGAAGAATGAGCCCTAGTGTAAATTCTGAACTTGAGTTAATAATGTATCAATGTTGGCTCAGTTATAAGAAATGCACCACACTAATCAAGATGTAAGCAACAGGGGAAACTGGAAGGGGGAGTGAGGCATATATGGGAAATTTCTGACGTTCCCCTTAATTTTTCTAAAAGTAAAATTGCTCCCCAAAAAGCCTATCAATTTTAAAAAAAAGTAGCTGAATTGCAGTTGAGTAATGCTTAAGCTCCCTAGACCTTCACTTCAGTTTCTTCATCTATGAAATGAAAGAGTTAAACAGATGACTCTAATGTCCCTGGGGAGGGGGGTTTGTCTAGGCAAATAAACGGACTTCCCCTTCCCCCTCTGCCACCCCTCCCATCAATCCCCCACGGGCGTTAGTAAAGCAATGCCCATCTGCGTACTCACCGTCACTCGGGTGGTTTCAGTGTTGTAATGGTGTTGGACAGGCATCCCGGACTAGGGCAGCTGGGTGCACAAAAGGAGAGGACCCAGGTCACTAGGCTGGTTGGAGATGAAGAGGTCACCGTCCCTCCCCATGTCAGAAGACAAGACATAAGCTCTGTGCTGTAATCTCAGTACATCGTGCTGAGAAGCTTCCATGAAGGGGAAGATTTTCCACAGGGAGAGGTCCTCTGAGCTAAGTCTCCGGATCACTCTGTCAGCCTACAGGAGAGAAGGAAGACGGGACAAAGGCTCCACACCAAGGGGACAGCTTGTGCAGATGTCATAATTCCTAGAAGCCATGAGAGCTAGGCTAGTGTGTCCACCCCCACCCAGCCAAACTCAACCAGAACCAGCAACTCCCAACCTTCTGTTCCTTCCCCCCATGGGCAGCTGAGCCCCACTGGAGCAAACCACACAGCACAGAAACTCGAGTTTCAGATTCAGGATCTCCAACCTCAGCCGGGCCCTCACAGGCTGCTCACAAATTAATTTTCGTTTCTTGGTTTTCTTTACCCCTTTCTCCACAACAGCTTTTACAAACTTTTGCCGACCCTCCTCAAACCTATCTCATGACCTCTCCACACAGCCTTAGCAAATGGCAATCTTCCCACAACCCCTCTGCTGCCTCCCCAACTCTCTCCTTCCATCCCATCCCACTGGAAGCTGGGACCCTACTTCTGACTCCTGGGTTCCTTCGTCCGGGCCCTGGCTTCATTTCTTCCAGCATTTTCAGCACAATGGGTGCCTCCCGCCTTTCTTGGATGGAGACAACATTCCTTCCCTTTTCCATGTGCCCTTTGCTGGAAGTTTTGTCTTCTCCTTTGCTGGCTCCCTTCCTTTACCCATCCCTCAAATGTGTCTATTCCTGGGGCTTTTTAAAAGAAACTAAGAGTTGGATGCTTAATGGACAGTACCACCCAGGTGCCCCTGAAGATTCCCGAATATAAACATCTAAAGCTCACATCTCTCCTCTGAGCATCGAATGGGACTATCTGTGCCCACCTGGACAACCTTACTTACTGAGGTGCCTTTCCTCCCTCCACCCCCATTTATGAGAGTCCAATCCCACTTCCGCCATGGAAGGGATGCATCCAGCAAACTTCTTTGTACCAGAGAACCCTGACACTTCCTTCCTTAAGCAGACATAGACATTGGAGTCTCTCTTTAGAAAATTGAGTTCAGAGACAGAGGGACTGAAATGGGAAGGTGGGAAACACTTGTTCTTAGCATGGCTGCTGGCATGGCATGAGAACCCAGTAACTGCTACCCATCATTCTTCCATCTTTGCACCCCTCTGAGTGTAGCCATCTGCCTTCTACAGTTGTCTAAGCCGGAAGCTTGGGAGCTTGTTTTTCATTCCTTACCCTCTCACTATGCATATCAATCGATCATAAAGCAGCTTCCCAGCTGGCCCATTGCCTCCAAGCTGTGCCCCAGTCATTTGCCACACACAGTCAGAGTACTCCCCCTCCCTGAGTCATTCTCCTACAGTGTAGAACCCCCCAGGCTGACACACGAGCCCTCCTGTGACCCAGCCCTGATGCTTGCTCCGCACCATTCTTGCCATCCCTCTCCTCTCCCAGGACCTGCAGCCAGAAGTGCAATTTCCTAAGATCTCTGCTCTTTTTCACCTGTGGACCTTTGCCCATTTTTTTGCTTTGTTTTGTTTTCCTGCTTGGAACATTCTTTCTCCATCTTGTTTTGGCTGTGTCATTCTCGACTATCCTTCAGTTATGTCCTGAATGTCACTTCCTTGGGGAACCTCTCCCCAGTGTTGCCAGTCATGGACCCACATGGCAGCCTTCCTTCACTCCATTGCATGACCCACCACAGTCTGTGAGAGTCGTCTCCAGATTGGTCTCACTCAACGCAGACTGGAAGCCACTTGAGAGAAATCTATCACGACCTGTCATGGCACTAGCATAAGATCTGGCACATAAAAATGGTTGAATGAGGGGCACCTGGGTGGTTCAGGCAGTTGAGCATCCGACTCTTGATGACATCTTGGGTCATGATCTCAGGGTTGTGATGTTGAGCCCTGCATTGGGTGGGTGTGGTGCCTGCTTAGGGTTCTCTCTCTCATTCTCTCTCTGCCCCTTCCCTCCCACACTCCTCTCTCTCCCTCTCTAAAAATAATTTTAAAAAATATATATTTATGTATGTAGTTGAATGAATTGTTCATGCCTTATAAGAATTTATCACTTTTATATGCATTGAAGTGTCAAAGATTAAAAATAAAGTTCCTGCATAAAAGAACTTGGGGAAGAAGGATAAGTAAGTGTGATCAATTCCATGCAAAATTATGACGTGACAAGATGGAGAACAGGCACAAAGGAAGATGCGATCAACTCTACAGTTTCAAATGATGCTTAAGAGACTGTTTCCTTTCTTTCTTTAACTTTCCATTTTGAGATAATTTTGGATTCACAGAAGTGGCAAAAAGAGTATGGAGTTCCCTTCTGCCCTTCACCCGGAGTTCCCAGCTGTTAATGACAACTACAGTCCAATGGTCAGAACCAGGAAACGAATGCTGATACAACTCTATCATCTAATCACAGACCTACTCAAACTTCACCAGTTTGTTTCACTAAAGTCTTTCTTTGGCCCCAAGATCCAACCCTAGATCCTACATTGCATTTATTGGTATTTAGTTGTCATGTTCCATAATCTCCTTTATTTTTTTTAAGATTTTATTTATTTATTTGAGAGACACAGAGAGAAAGCACAAGCAGGGGGAGGGACAGGCAGAGGGAGAAGGAGAGAGAATCTTAAGCAGACTCCACACCAAGCTCGGAACCTGACTCAGGGCTGGATCTCAGCCCTGAGCTGAAACTAAGAGTTGGACTGAGCAGGAAGCCCCATGGGGGACTTGATCCCAGAACCCTGGGATCAGGACCTGAACTGAAAACAGCTGCTTAATCAATGGAGTCAGCTAGGAGCCTACCATAATCTCCTTTAGTTGGTAGGCTTCCTTAGTTTTTTCCTTTTTTTAGTTTCGTGATCTTGACACTTTTGAAAAGTATTGGCTGGTTATTTTGTAGAATGTCCTGTTCAGATTTGTCTGGTGTTTCCTCATGATTAGATTGAGGTTATGTATTTTTGGCAAGACTAACACAGATATGATGCTGTATTTTTCTTAATGCATCATATCAGGAGCCCCATGACATCAATATTTCTTATGACTGGTGATGTCAACTTTGACCACTGGGTTAAGGTGGGGTCTGCTAGGTTTCTCCACTGTAAATTTATTATTTTTCCTTTCTGGTTAATAAACATCTTGTGAGGAGATGCTTTGAGGCAATGAAAATATCCTGTTTTCCGTCATATTTGCACGTTACAATTCTAGTACCCATTGATGATTAATACCTGCCACAGTTTGTAATGTGACATGTTGCCAAGTTGTGCTTTTCTACTTCTCTCATTCCTTCTACATTTGCTAATTGGAATTCTACTGAGAAAGAGCTGTTATTTTTTTTTCTATTGATGTATATGTTTATTCAATTATTTATTTATATCGGCATGGACCTGTGAACATTGAGTAATGAAGTAAATAATGATAGATATAGATTAACTGATAGGATTGAGTAGGATAAATGTTCATGGGTTCATACAGAATTAAATAAATAATGAATAAATAGGTACATAAATTCATTCCCACCATGAATTTCTGTGGGATACATTAAAGATAAATTGTCAAATCTTCTTACTGCGCGAAATTAAAAAAAATTAAAATCTAAAACCACATAAAATGTACGTATCATGTCAGATATTTTTAAAAATAATAGAATAAGTACCCAGTTAATGAAATAAATATTTCATTATAATTTTCTGTCTATCTTAATATCCTGAATTAGTGTATTACTAGTATTTTGCAAGTTTTTTAACTGGATTTAAATTAATCACACCATGGGAGCACCTGGCTGGCTCAGTCAAGAGAGCATGCAATTCTTGATCTTGGGGTCATCGTTCAAGCCCCACATTGGGTGTAGAGATTACTTAAATAAAAAATAAAAATAAATTTAAAATGAAATAAGATAAAAATTTTAAAAATCACATAAAGTCCCAAGTCTGAAGTTTTAAGGTTTGCACGAATTGAAGCCTCTCCTGATTTCTGATTCTGCTTAGCTGAGGGAGGTCTGAGTATGTAGGTGGAGTTAGGATTCCTTCAGAAGCCACAACCTGGGCTATCTCTGGTGGGAATGAGTGGGGTTCCCTCAGCACCTCAGAAATGGTGGTGACCAACTCTCTCATGAGCCTTATCTTAAAAGTGTCCAAAGAGCTAATACGGTGAACCCAACAGAGTAATGGTACGCCAGCCACACAGTGAACTCCCATCTCTTGCAACAGTTACCACAGGCAAAATTGTATTCCCTGGGTCCTGCAACCAGTGCTGTGAAGACCATGGAAGGGGCCCAGAGGATGTGAGGAAAAGAAGACACAGAGCAAGAACATCTTCCAGTCTGCCAGAATACCCATCAGGCAAAGTTAGCCTGGAATCTGGGGTCCACCTAAACTCAGTGGGGTCAAATCTCCCCTTGGAAGGTTCCCTTTGCCACTATACAGGTGCCATATGGAGTGGGGGACATCATGAATGATGTCTCTTCTCTGAGATGATGGATTTGAGACTTCATTGCCTTCACACTAAGTTTACAATTTGTAATCATGGCAGCTCCAGTCTCCAGGTCTTCTTACCTGAAGTACCTTCCTTTCCCAACTAGAATGGTCATAACCTCCTAATATCCGTTTCTTTGAGGGCTCCAGCACCTCCTTAAACATAAGCGCCTCCACCCCTGTCGTGGGCAGACATTTGGGGGAACATCCCACCAAGGGTGTCCATTACCTCCTGCTGTGGAGGTGCTAAGACCGGTGACCTGTCTCCTCAGGAAGACTCCCTCCCCCCCACCATTCCCCATTTTTTCCAAATGGGTGATCACTTTGGCTGAATCCTGAACTAAAATTGTGGATGAATTCTGACTCTCCAGATACTTCTTAAGACTCTCTTTCTAGATTTTTCTTTAAAAATTGTTCAACACTTTAGACATCATGTCTTTCCGTCGTATCTTTTTCAGCAGTGGTGAGATACTGCCCTAGTGGGCTCTCCTTCTGGACCACACCACACTTCTTTCACCATTGTATTACTTTAACCTGTTTTTTAAGTTAGTCTCTTTATTTCAAAACAAAAACAAAAACAAAACCAACCCATCCCTTTCTTTCATTTTCCAGTGACTGTTTTCTGAACATAATCCCCCAACTGTTTTTTCTTATGGGGTTTCTCGTAATGGTATGAAGTCCTTAATTCTGGGTCTGTCCAAAGCAAGTACTGCTTGGACAAATCTTGCACACCCTCACCTTACTGTGTTGGAAAATCCCACCCAGAGGTCTCCTCCTACCAACCCAAGATTCAGTGCAGCCTGGGCTGGTTCTGTCTTGCCTGGCGGCACTTTACAACATCTCACTTTTCCTGGGCTGTTTTTGAGAAACCAGGTTTCACAAATTTTGCAGATAGTCCTCTAGTCTTAGGTATCTCTTGGGTCATGCAATCAAGTTCATAGAACGATTTCTTTTTAGAACTTGAAACTGATACTTCTGGTTTTTCATTGTAAATTTGTCATATTGGTATTGGTAACCATTTTGAATATCTGTCCCATCTTTCAAGGAGCAGTTGCCCATCATTTTTATAATGGACTCTTGCTCTGCTGTCCTCCCGGTAGATCTAAGACAGACACTTCTCAAATTTTCCTGGATTCTGGCTCCCTCTGCAAAATTCATTCCAGTCTGCTTTTCATAAAAATTTGCTTCTGTTGGACTTCACTGGAATCCAAACACTGTTTCTACCATAGGCATATCTAAAATATGCCCATCATTTAAATTTCCCCCTTGAAGAATGATTAACCTTACATTTTCAATAATGTGCATTGGTTTTTCTACCACAAATTTAGACGATAGCATTCTTTTCGTGATAAAGGACCTCATTTCTTTTTTTTTTTTTTTCCCCTTTCTCTCTCTCTCTCTCTTAATAAAATCTACTATCTTTCTGTAAGGGAAGTCACAATTTGGGTCCCTGACATTTAGAGCCACAATCAGAGTATGTATAAATAACAAATCTGGAACCACCTTGAGATCACAGAATGGGGGTTTCCCTTGAACTTGTGAGCAAGTTACAGGAATTTAAAGTTAGTTCCTCTGCAGTCCTCTCTCTTGGTCCTAAAGAACATTCAGAGCAGTATAAGAAATAGAACAGAGTTTGGGGAAGTTTATCTCATTTTGCCTAAAGATACCTCCGACTAACACTCTAAAATGCAAAATTCACTGCTAGTCTGCAAAATTTGTAGAACGTCCTTTTATGGTCCTGGCCTCTTGGTTTGAAGATCTTGCTAAGGAACACACTAAAATTGTCCTGCTCCCTAACACTTAAAAAAAAAACCTCATGGAAATGCACTCATTTCTCTTTAATCAAATCCTTTCTTCCTTCTTCATCCTTCTTAATGCCTCCTCTTAATCAAATTCTTGCTGTTTCTGGTTGCGAAGTCCAACGAAAAGCCATCCCACTTGCTAGGGTCCGGCCTGCCTCTCTATGCTTGTATTAAAACAACCACTTGTGGGTGACCCACAAAGATGAGGTCCTCCATGGCCCATTCTTGGTACAGCCTGATGCCACCTGCCAAGACCACACCTGTTAAAAGCCAATTATGCTGCAAAGCAATGAGAATGAGTGACATACAACTGTGCATGACAGTAAGGGTGATCTCATAAACATAAGTTGAGTGAAAGAATACGAACACAGAGAAGTTCGTAGTGTATGATTGTATTTATATAAACTACAAAA
Organism: Mellivora capensis; assembly: GCA_004024625.1. Lineage (NCBI taxonomy): Eukaryota > Metazoa > Chordata > Mammalia > Carnivora > Mustelidae > Mellivora > Mellivora capensis. Next base: position 169,946 of record PISX010000481.1, on the reverse strand, counting down.
GCAAACAGAAACAATCTTTGTGCTGTCAGAAGTCAGAATGGTATTTGGCAGGTAGCAACTGGCCTGGTGGGGTTTCTGGGGTGCTGGTAACGTTCTATTTCTTCATCCAGAGGCTGGTTACATAAGAGTGTTCAGTTTGCAAAAACTCATTGCACTGCTCAACTATGATAGGTGTACTTCAATAAAAGTTCATTTTTTAAGAAAGGTAACAGTACAGCTGTCAAAAAGAGCCAAGTGACATCTTGGAAACACTACTACCGATTGCCAAGGTCAAAACCCCGACTGCCCCTGTTGCAAAAGCCTTGCCTCCTAGCCATGTCCCCATCCACACATACTCTGTGGTCCAGACATGAGAGTTGTTATCCACTCTTCAGTGTTCTCTACTTCTTAATGAGATGTTAGGTTTGGAGGAGTAGAGTGGGTTGAATTGTGTCCCCTAAAATGATATGGCCAAGTCTCAACCCCAAATATTTATGAATATGACCTTATTTGGAAATGGGGTCTTTGTTGATGTAATTAAGTTAAAGATCCTGAGATGAGATCATCCCCAATTTATAGTACTTCCTAAATCCAGTGACGAGTGTCCTTATAAGAAAAAGAAGAGGAAGGTTTGAGACACAGACACAGAAGAAGAGCTACAGGGAAGAAGGCCATAGGAAGATGGAGGCAGAGGGATGACGCCATGAACCAAGCAACACCAGAAGAAACTAGAAGATGCAAGTAAAGATTCTCCCTTTGAGCCTTCAGAGGGAGTGTGGTCCTGCCAATCTTTTGATTCCAGATTCGTGACCTCCAGAACTGCAAGAGAATACATTTCTATTGGTTTAAACTTATCAGCTTGTAGTAATTTGTTATGGTAGGCTTAGGAAACTAATACAGGGGGCCAAATATATAACACTCCCTTTTCCCTGCTCCAGTTCTAAACTCGGAGAGTTTACACTCAAACAAACAGATATCAAAATTCTGTCTTGCTTGCTGATAAAGCCATCGTGGATGACATGATTAAAATCATGCCAAATTATCCTACTAATAACTGCCTGAGAATTGAACTTACTCCTCTACACGACAGACCTCCCTAGCAGGGGCAGAATCTGCCCTAAAATGCTTACTGTTGAGCCAAGAACAGGAAAGATCACATTTATCCAAAAGATGCTCAATATTTATTTAGAGGTGCTAGGTGCTTCCTGGGAGGAGGCAGTAAAAATACTGTCTATCAGAGACAAATATGTATGATCTTACTTATATCTGGAATCTGAAAAAGCCAGACTTAACAGAAATAGAGTGGTGATTACCGGCGACTGGTGGGTGAGGGAAGTGGGGAGATGTTGGTCAAAGGCTACAAATTTTTCAGTTACAAGAAAAATGATTTCTAAGAATCTAATATGCAGCCTGGCAATAATAGTTAATAATATTGTATTATATACTTAAAAGTTGCTAAGAGAGTAGATCTTAAAAGTTCTTAACACGGGTGTGCACATGCAAACACACACAAACACACCAATTCTGGGACATGGTAGAAACGTTAGCAAATGCTATGGTGGTAATTCTTTTTTAACATATAAGTGTATCAAATCATGTACAAGACTTCCACAATGTTATATGTAAATTATACCTCAATAAAGCTGGTGGTGGAGGGAGGGGAGATGCTGTCCACCACTCTGAGTAATTCAGCTCTGGCCCCCATACCCGCACACCCCTAAGCAGGAAGGAGCTGAGAACAAGAGTCCTCCCTTATCTATGGGGGATTCATCCCAAACCCCCCAGTGGATGCCTGAAAATGTGGATAGTACCAGAGTCCCCTATATACTATGTTTTTTTTTTCCCTGAATACACATACCTATGATAAAGCTTAATTTATAAATTAGGCACACCAAGAGATCCATACCAATAACTAATAATAAAATAGAACAATTATAACAATATACTGCAATAAAAATGATATGAACGTGGTCTGTCTGTGTCAAAGTGTCTTACTGAGCTGTACTTACTCGCCCTTCTTCCTCTTGTGACGATGCGCAGGGAGACAACAGCAACCTGGTGGGACAAGGGAGGTGAATGGCGTAGGCACTGTGCCGTGGCGTGAGGCTGTGTTGGAAGAAGGGTCATCTGCTTCCAGACGGCTGTTGACAGAAACTGCAGAAAACACCACGGTGGACAACGAGGAGACTGTTGTCGTCAACAACCCCTTCCGTGAAGGCAGAGGAGAGCCTGGTAGTTGTTACTTGGGCTTTGGTTATGTCCCTCGGGCTTTTACCTACACAAATACCCACCAAGTGGTTCATCAAAGTACTCTCACCACATATACTACTGTGCCTCTGAGGTGTCAGTGCTTTAAAAAAAAAAAAATCTGTTTTGTTCTATGTCAGTGACGTTGTAAGCCCCGTTACAGAACGTCGTCCCTTACCGAGGCTTGCCTGGCTTGTCCCCAGTCCTGCTCTGCTGTGGAAACCAGGGGAAAGATATTCTCTGTAAGGTGATACAATGTCATTTTCACTCTGTAGGACAGAGAACAGGCTGGACATGACTCCCTGTCTGAAGGCTTACCGTGACAACAAATTTCCACTCCTAATGGTATCAAGGTAACCAGACCCAAAACACAGATGTGACAAACAGCAGGTAAGTGTCCCCTTTGTCTAAGGCCCTCCAGGGGTCTATCCCTCTCCCCGGTAGCTGTTCTTAGAGCTCGTCTTGACGCTCCACACTGGACCACCCATCCCAGACAGCCCTCCATGTTCCAGAATTCTTTTCCCCTCTTTTGACGGCACTCCCACTTCTTCTCCCAGCTAATTGTCTGGGCAAAGTCTGGGTGACAGTTCGTCCCCTCTGAGGGGCAACATTAGTGACAAACATGCATTCTCTCTCTCAGGAATATGTGTATTTTGAAAGAAGGCAATTGATGGCAGCGAGGCCTGAAGTCAATGTTGCAATTTTTGTCAGCGAGCGTGAATAGAAAGATCATCTTACAGTCCTCAGATAATGTTGGGTGGGGAGCACCAGCTCTGTCAAGCCTAAAAGGGGCTGTTCGGAACATCTGTCACTCATTGTAACATGTGGAGGTCCCCGTAGGAAGTCCTACTTTCCATCCCTTGGACACACGTTGGTTTGTAGGAAAGAGAAGACACTGCACTAGAAAGGCAGGTAGAGTCCCAGTGCGCCATAGGAGGGCATTTGCGCTTTCTTCTATGGGTGAGAGGGAGTAGCCTGGTCAGACTGGCATTTTAGCCAAAGTACTCCACAGCCGTGTGGGGAGTGGGTATGGCCGAGCCAGCAAGCCCAGCTGGAAAGTCGTGGTGGGAATGACATGAGAGATAATGAGGCCTGGAACTAAGGGAAAGTTGGTGTAGAAGGAGAGGAGGGGAAGGGCTCAAGAATACCAGAGAGATCAAATAAACAAGCCCAGATGGGGTGCCTGGGTGGCTCAGTGGGCTAAGCCCCTGCCTTCAGCTCAGGTCATGATCCTAGGATCCTGGGATCAAGCCCCATATCGGGCCCTCTGCTCTGCCTACTTGTGATCTCTCTCTCTCTCTGTCAAATAAATAAATAAAATTAATTAATTAATTAATTAATTAAGCAGCCCCAGGGACTGCCATCACTAGTAGCTGGGTGTCCCACCTCTCCCTCCTCCCTTGACCTTCACCCCGTCCACAAATAAAGGTACTATGTCACTCCTATGCATTAAAACCTCAGGGGGCATCAAAAGGGGTACAGTTTGAAACATTGGTGTCCATGAAGCCTTTAATCAAAGCACCAGGATGGGGACCCCCTCCCTTTCTGTTTCATACATGTCTCTGTTACGGACAAAACTTGGTCTTAATAATGGGATATTTTGGCCAATGATGGGATGTTCTCAATTCAGATGTTCTGTAGAATGGGACTGGACTGATCACGATTTTCATTGAATGACCCTCTTCCGTCACACTCTTGCCAAAGGTTTCGTCTCTTCTGAGGGGCAGTCCTGTGAGAGCAAAGGCCAGAAAGCCTCAGTGGGGGATGTAAAAGGTGCCACCTTTATCTTTCATGCACATGACACACTCATGGCGGGTCCCCTTGTCATTTCTTCCACTCTCTATCTAGAATCCAGAAGTGACGACGTTGTCCAAAGTGTTCCTCAAATGGAGAAATGACAGCGAGCTCCTTCTGACAGAAAGCTGTCTGATTTGGCTCACTGGTGATCTAGTAAATATTTTCCACAAATTGAGTGAGATAAATTTGTGCTACCAAGTTTCTCATGAAAATTGAATTAAAGCAAGTGACAAAATAAAAGCATTTTAACTCTAAGATGTATTAGCAAAGACATGTTGAAGTTAATGAACAAATCTGTTTCCTGAAGCTCTCTAGAGTTTATCTGTTTGATCAAGTAGCCTTTACATGAAAGAGTCACAGGTATAATTTACAGTCATTTAACATGTCAGAGGAAAGCCTTCTTAGCGGAATTCCCAGAAATTGAAAGCAATGACATTAGTCTCTGAATGACAAATCCAGTCATAAGTCAAATGGCTTTTATTTCTTTGTTTTCAACAAATTGGTGGGTGACATAGATGACCAGTTGATAAATCACCAGTTGATAAAACAGGTTTGATGACACATCACTATGGGATGTTTCGGCAAATAACTTGGAACGCATTCGAAGACCTGAGTGACTCTGCCACATGAAAACTTTTCCCTCGTCATCTACTTTTCATGTGAACAAAATGTCCATGGAAGTGAAACATCAGAATGGAATTGATGTTGAATCACGTTAAGTAATATTCATTCACGGATACAGGGGCTAATTGAGAATAAAAATTTCTGATTAATTGCCGATAAAAGTTTACCATTTATGTAATAATTATAAAAATATGTATAATGTATAAAGTCTGAAAGAAAATTTCATTGATCCATAAAACGTGATGAATAAAACATCTTCAGCCATTACGTTAGTCCTGTCCAGATAAAATCCTGTGAGGTTCAAGGAGAAAAGAGAACTAGGTAAAGCTTTTGCTCTTTAAGAGCTTAAAAATGTATTTTTTAAATGAATGGTGATCGGGGTCAAGTAGCTAGACACTCTGGGCTCTCTTGTATTTAAAGGGATACAACCAGGTGTATTTGTAAATGTCAATGAAATGTCAACAGGGCAAGAATTACGACGTTGACAACTCTTTAAAGCTACGATGAGAAATTCTGGGTGCTTAAAATGGGTGGTTTTCAAACTTAGGTTGGAAATGATTTTAGGGGGTTGCAAAGAGGTCCAGCTGCTGTCTCACCAAGGCAGCGCGCCCCTAGGGCTGTCTTGCCGAGTCCCCGCTGGGCGACGTCCCTGCTCCTTGCTGGAGTCCCCCGGCTGTCCCCGGGTGCGAGGCAGAACAGCGCCCCCCACTCCCCTCACTTTCACACCCTTTTCAAGAGAACGTTTTCCTCTGCGACGCCCCAGCCGGCTGATTTGTCACCACTTCCCTGGCCGGCTAACGGACCGCGGAGAAGACTCCGAGCCCTTGTGCGGGGGCGCCCCTTCCCCGCGGGCGCACCCCAGCCGGCCCCCGCGCGCCCTGCCCGGGCGCCCGGCCCGCTGCGGGCGGCCAGCCCCTCTCTCTATTATGTAATCCAGCCCCGCCACGCCAAGCCCGGCCTTCCCGCGCCGCGTGCATTTCCGTCCGCTCTCGCCTTTCATCCGCCGAGGGCCCGGGAGGGAGAGGATGTGACCTCATCCGCGTGGCATCTGAGCCCAGGGGTGCCCCCGGGCTCCCACCCAGGCCCCTGTCTGCGTGCGGGAGGGGCGCGCCCACCCCGGGGCCTCGGCTTCGAGGGAGGGGGCGCAGCAGTTGTGAGCAAGGGCAGACAGGAGCGGAAATGGACTTGGCTAGACGTTCGCTTTCTGTAAAATATTCCCCAAACCCGACTGCCGTGCACAGAGCTGCACGCACACACACACACACACACACACACACACCCCTAACTCAGAAGGCCTGAATGAAGGCGAAAGCTGTCTGGAAGACAGCTCCGAACCCTGGAGTCGCCCTGGGAGGATGGGACCAACAGGGTTAGGAGGCCCATCCTGAGAGCTCCTAGTCTATTCCTGGCTCCCCATGGCTGTACCTCACTCTTTTCTCCTGCCCCCAAAGAAAACATGCTCTCCCCCTCAGATGGTGCCTGGATTTTCTACATATATTGGAGCTTAATTCCTTTGGGGTCTTCAGGGTTTCCAATCTTCCAGAATTCTTGGCTTGAACACAAGTACCTTATGGAAGAGTAACACACACACACTTCTGAGGAAACCAGAAGAGAGCAAAGGGATGAAGGGGCAAAGCTTAGAAGGGGGGGGGGGGATGTCTGTCTTCCTCTCTGAATCATTCCCCAACCCCAGGCATGGTTTGCAGGGATGGCTGAATGTGCAGCTCCCTCCCCACTCCCCCTTAGAACCCTGCCAAAGGTGGGGCACCCGTCTAGGCCACTGAGAGAATGTTCCTGCCTTGTGGGATGCCCATCCCCCACCCCCACCCCTTCCACCCCCGCCAAGTTTGCAGAGACAGCTTTACCCCTAGGTATGCTTCCTGCAAGTTAGTCACCCAACCACAGTTAATACAAAATAATGAATATAGCCAAAACTGCTGATGTCCATCTCAAAGGCTTTCCTCCTGTCTTCCCAGCACACACACATATTGACCACCCTCGCCACCATTCACCTCACAGACTCTTAACGCTGTTCAGGCCTTTCTCAAGGAGGTCCCTTCCAACCACATCATCTAGAGTTCCCTGCCCTCCGCCTCCTTGTCTCCTATATTGCCATGCTTGTCTTTATTGGATCATATGGACTTCTTCACTCTTTTATTGCCTGAGCAATATCATCACCTTCACCACTCAGTCCCCAAGAATGTGGAGTCCACCAATGAAGGGACCCTGGCAGTCTCACTTAGCATTTGTATAACCCCAGATTGGGCCTGGCACCCCGGTAGGTACAGATTTGTTGAATCAGCGAAGGAAGGGAGAAATGTTAGGCTTTGGTGATGCCTAGTGCCCTCTGAATTCCTCTAGGTGAAAGCATTTCGCATTAAATTATTATTTATAATGTAACATACATAATATATAAAATATATATAATCACATATACATATACTATTCAGATAGACAACATATAATTACCAGCATCTGCGTTCTGTACCAGACCGCGAGCTACCCGAGGGTGTGGTGTACACGTTGTCTGAGCCCTCCCTAGAGCTCAGCTCCTAGCCCAGTCCAGGACAGAAAGTGAATACTCAAGAGCCTGTTGGCCTGTTTTGTTTGCTTCGTGATGACAAGCAAAACATTGTGTTTTACCCACGAGGAAAGCGATCAGTCTTACGTGCGATCAGTTCTTCCGTGTCCATTTCATTCCCACAGCTCCAAAAATTAAGCATGGCCTAGCACTGTCCCACTTCACAGATGACCAAACTAAGTCCCAAAAGGTTGAGCGATTTGCCCAGGGCAAGCATTGATAAGAAAGGAGCATGAAAATCTCCAGCAACACCAGTGGAATTGCCTGCTTCTTCTTTCAGTGCTCTCAGATTTGCTTTATGTGTTTGGAAATTCTGTTACCACAAATCCTTCTAACCTATAGAATCGGGGTGGACTCGGGCTACCTCCCCTCGTGGCTGTCCTTCCAAGCTTTCTGTTGGGGTGGTTTTGCTTATCCCACAAAATGCAGGGCAGACGTCATTTCCTCTTATTATTTCTCGAGCAGAAATCAACACTTCCGCAACTGTATTCCTGTTGTACCTGACATGCACATTTATCATAGGTCTTAACACTTTTCCTCCAGTGTGCATGTTAACTGAGTACTCAGCCTTACCGCCATGCAGTTAAGAAGGAACAGAAGACCTCATGCCCCATCTAAAGGAACAGCTCATATTCAGCCCCAACATATTGTGGCCATGCAAGAATGGTGGGAGGAGGGGTGCTAATGTATATTCCAATTTTTCAAAAGAATCTGGAAACCTGGACTTTTATGAGAAATTCTCTGATTTTAAATACTGACTCAACTTAAAAAATACTGCATGTGCCAAATAAAACACACCTGTGGTTTTTAATGGGCCAATGGGTAGCCAACCTGGGAGCCCTGGGTTAGAATGTATATGAAGTGTGAGGCTGGATGTGGCTAGCAATGGGCCAAAGTAGAGGCTGGTATAAAAGCAAAGTTCTGAGGTTGGCCAAAGAGACCAAATGGGGATGAAAGACCACTGAAAGGCTTTAATCGACCATCAGGTTTGTATGTGAGGAGGATCATTCTGGCTGCAACATGGAGAATCAACGGAAAGCAATCAGCAGTGTTAAGGAGGAAGACCAGTTTTTTAAAAAAATGATCATGAGAGCCCAGCAGAGACACATGGCTTGGTCTCAGTGGTGGCACTAGAGAAGAATGGAAATGGAAGCTATTTGGAAGATAGTCCGGATCTAGAATCACAGGATTTTCTTCCTGATTGGCTGTGAAAAGTGAGGCAAAAAGAATAGGCAAGAGTCATGTGTGGGTTTCTGGCTCAGACAACAGAGTGGGTGTTAATGTCACTTAGCAACAGAGAAAACACAAAAGAAAGAGCAGGTCTAGGGGAAAGGTGAGTTCTTCCATTTTGACCATGCTGAATTTAAGGTTCCAGAGATAGCTCCAAATGAAAATTTTAGTGGACAATTGGATTTTGATGAAAGAAATTTGTGTTAAGAAGATAAATTTTGGAGTTACTGACGGATTATCATAAAGCCATGAAGGAGAGTGGGCTGAGGACAGAAAAAGACCCAAGACAGAGCCCATTCTGTGGGCAACTTTGAGGAATTGCATATAGATCAAAGAACAATCAGAAAAGAAAGAGAAAACCAGCCAAGTGCTGGAGTGTGGTCTCATAGGAGCCAGAGAGAAAAGTGTTTCTAGGAGCAAGTGGACAGCTGTGTCAGATGTTGTAGGATGTCGAATAAGAAGAGAACTAGAAAGTGTCCATAGATTAGAGACTTACGGGTGCAGAGTGATCTTGGGGACAAGAGTTTCACTGAGGTGACTGGAATGAAACCCAGCTTATAGGGCACTCAGGAGTAAATGAGACATGAGAAGAAGGGTCCAATGAGTTTAGGCATCTCTTTCAAAAATGTTGGCTGTGAAGGGAGAGAGAAAGATATGACCAGAGGAGGACATGGGATCAAGGGAAGGTTTTTATATAGAGGAGAGAGTTGAACATATTTTAAATTTATGAGAAGTCTTCAAAGGTGGAGGAAGAAGTTGAAGAAACAAGAGAGAAGAAAAGTTATCAGTAGCCCCAAAGTGGCTAAGAAGGCAGGAAAGAGAGACTCTCGAGCAAATGGAGAGAGATCACTTTAGACCCACGGCTGAAAGAGGGAGAGTTGCCAGCTGGGTGTCCATAGTAAGTTCCATTTGGGGGTTTTTCCATCTTCCTTCTCAAGTCAGAGTAAGGGTGGAAGTGGAGGTATTCTGAGAGTTGAGGGAAAGTGAATAACCTTTGGGGACATCTGGAAAGAAAGTGAAAGACTGGCCCTAGTTCCCACATTTGGTAAGTTTGGGATTATTGGTGTGTTCTAGTGATTCCTCCTTTGTGCAAAGGGCAACTAGATTTCTCACCGAGATAGTCCACAGCATTGGTGGGTCCTTCCCACACCTTGTGGAAAACGTTCTGGACTGCACTTGGGAGGGCTAAGGAGCATCCCAGCCCCACCACTCACCAACTTGGACTTAAGGTAAAAACACCAAGGCACGAAAGGAGAGGTTGTGTTTGAATACTATGTGCTAATGTTTTATCCTGAGCACTTGGACCCCAGCTCTTCCCCTTGGTCCCAGGTGCTAGTACTTTGCCCCAAACTTTAGTGTTCGTTCAGTCTCCAGGTGCTGACCACTCCCACATACCCAGTAGAAATACTTCCCCATTTTCCACGTCCAAATCTTTCATTTTCAAGATTGGGCTCTATTTTGCTAATTCATCCCTTCTCAACAACTTTAGAAAGAGAATGAGACATTCTCCTCTGGCCTCCTCTTTGTAAACCCAGCCAGCCAGCAAGATCAAGGGAACACCACAAGAGTCAGGCAACATGGGGACCAAGGCCCAAGGCCATATTGCCTGCTGAGTGGTTCCACAAATTCTTCTCTCTGCTCTCTCACATATGAATTTGGACTGATATTTTGATCTTCAGAGGGCTGGTGAGAACCTGCTACACAGGTCACATCATTCTCTGGCCTTCAAAAGACCAACCCCTAGAAGATTCTAGATAAATGAACAACTTAACCTGCAACTCTCTGCTTTGCAAGAAAGACATCTTAGCCATTCTGTCTCTTGCTAAAGTGAAAACTTTTTTTTTTTCATCCTCTCTCTGTGCACAGAGAAGTTTCCCTTTGGCCCTTACCCTGACTTTAAAGATTTGCCTCACACCTCAGCCTTCTGGTCTCCTGTCTATTTGCCCATGATCCCTTTGCATTTTGTTTCAGTCCACCAACAATAATAATATTATCATGTAACAAAATGGAAAAACCTGGATTTTCCAGAATTTCTCTTAGGAAGGAAAAGTATTATTTGACAGGTCCTTGGACCCGTGGGTAAAACCATGAGTAGAACTGTCTGACACATGTCAAAAGAAGAGTTTGCTATTGTCCGTCATTCAGAGCAAATGAAGAGAAAGAAGGAGAGAAGAGATGAAGATTTTCCCAACCCCAAATCCCAGTATCTCCTGGGTTGCTCAGTTGGTTAAGCATCTGTCTTCAGCTTGGGTTGTAGTCCCAGGGTCCTGGGATCGAGCATGCATGGGGCTCCCTGCTCAGGGGGAGCCTGCTTCTCCCTCTCCCTCTGTTCCCCTACTCCTGCTCTCTTGATCACTATATCTCTCTATATATCTCAAGTAAATAAAGATTCTAGGGGAAGTCATTAGTCACCTATTGCATAATACGTTACCCTAAAATGTAGTGGTTTAAAACAGCACTTTGTTTTATTAGCCCTATTTTCTAGGAGTCAGAATCCAGGCATGGCTCAACCGAGTCCTTTGTCTCACGGTCTCTTACAGTCCAGCTGTGATCAAGGTGTCGTTCAAAGCTGGGGTGTCATCCACAGGGTCCCCTAGAGAAAGATTCCCCTCCAAACTCGCACAATTGTTGCCAATCTTCATCCTCTCTCTGGTTGTGGACTAGAGGCTGCCTCAGTTTCTTGCCACATGCGCCTCTCCAACATGGTGACTCGAGGTGGGAACACCAACCAGGAGGGCCATGGCGCCTAACAGCAAGGCAGAAGTCATGATCTTTTGTAACATAGTCAGAGAAGGGACATCCCGTCGATTTTGCCATACTCTGATCAAAGAAAGGCAAACTACCAGGGCCAACCTTGGCTCAAGGAGAGAGAGTTCATCCAAGGGCTCAACTACCAAGAGCTAGGGATCCTGGGGGCTACCTTTAGAAGTCCACCTCGCACAAGTATGTTGTAGATTTTCACAGGGCTGTGGAACAGGGGTTCAGACCACATCTAATCATGTCTTAGAGAGGCAGCGTGGCCCTGGCCAACACTGGGCTTTGAGAGAGCCGGCACTAATTCACACAAATGTACCAGTCGCTATGCTAAGCTCTAGCCCCACACTTTCTGAATGTGCAAAATAATGTTACAGATTAAGGGTCTCCACTGTTCAGACTTAAGAAATGAAGTGAGGGTAAGTCATTTGTCTGGGGTCGCAGAGCCAGCAAACAGTGGAGCCAGGATACAAGTATGGGGCCCTTTGCCTCAGACTGATGCCCTGTAGACTCAGTTTACCCCTGGACACCAAAATCAAAATCATCGAAGAATGCATTTGGCTTTACTCTCCAACAACCAGGGCTTTAGTAAGAAAGGCTTAAATAAAAGCTCTTAGGACAGCTAGGGCCAAAGTCTTCTCCTTTTGTGACTTTTTCTCTTTATTCAGGAAATAAATCCTCTCCAAACAGATTTGCCCATTCAGCTCTTTGATTAGAAATAGTGTTAGCCTGTACGTGCTAGTGGCAAGAGGTATAGGGAGAGCTAGAATTTCAGCTTTCCAATGTCTATTAAAAAAGGAAAAGAGGGATGCCTGGGTAGCTCAGTCAGTGAAGTGTCTGCCTTAGGCTCAGGTCATGATCCCCAGGGTCCTGGGATCAAGTTGTACATCGGGCTCCCTGCTTCTCCCTCTCCTTCTGCTGCTGTCCCTGCTTGTGCTTTCTCTCTCTCTCTGACAAATAAATAAATAAAATCTTTTTAAAAAAGAAGAAGAAGGGGAAAGAAAACAGGATAACAAACGGATTGAAGCTAGCCAGTTCATACCCTGTTCCCAGCTTTATACACATTCAATTCATTCCGGATCTCCCTGTCCCCACATTAAGGATGAAGAAATAAGTGCAATTAAGCCTCTTCCCCTCTCCTTTCCTTTCTCCATCTCAAGATTTTTATTACTTATATTATTATTCCTACATTGCCAAATTGATAGCCTTTACACTCTCTTCTGATATTGTAATTTGCACAGATTTTTAAAAAGATTTATTTATTTATTTTTAGAGAAAGAGAGAGAATGGGGCAAAGGGGTGGAGGGACAGAAGCAGAGGGAGAGAGAAAATCTCAAGCAGACTCCCCACTGAGCACAGAGCCTGACACGGGGCTCAATCCTATGATCCTGAGATCATGACCTGAGCCAAAACCAAAAGTCAGACACTCAACTGTCTGAATCACCCAGATACTCCTGAAATTGTAATTCGAATACTTTTTAAACTGTCATTCTGTCTTTAAATATTTTTAACATGGCTTTCCCATTTATCTTTTTGTCACCAAGTGTTAAACTATATGAAATTGCCCATATTGGACCATTTTTGCCCTAGAAAAATGTGAATTTAATATGCTCAATCTAATGGTCAAGAGGATTTTTTAAATATCCATCAGAGCCTTTAGATAAAATGACAGTTTTTGTGCAACACATTTTCCTTGAGGTTTGTAAATCTTCCTTTGTTTTTTCCTAATGTTAGGATGTTGTTGAAACCTCAAACCAGCCCGATATTATTTTCTTCATAAATGATTAGCATTCCTGTTTAGAATCCCACAGGATTATTTATTACTTTTATCTTTCTTCATTTAAAAAATTCTTAATCCTAGAATTCCAGTAGCTTTACTGAGATACATAATAGTTTTGACAGTTCATTATAAAGATTTTCTTGGAATACAATTACAATCACACATTTATGTCTTTCGAAAAACATTTTCACCTATGTTCTATTTATTATTTTTTTCTTTTCATTTCCAACATTCTTTTCCTTAAAGAAACTGACCATTTGGGTGCCTGGGTGGCTCAGTCAGTTGTGCATCTGCCTTCGGCACCGGTCGTGTGCCGAATTATGTTTTAATGTTAATTATGTTTTAATGTTAATTTTCTATTTCACTGACTGTTTTCACCACTATTTTTCCTTCCTTCTATAATTCTTCTAAGATAAAATTAACATACAGACCATATAAGATATAAAGTTTTCCAAGGCTCTTGGAACAAGAAAAGAATAAAAATATAAACTTGCCCAGATTTTTATAAGTATAAATTTTTATAAATTTTTATAAGTATAAATAAGATATTAAAATGTCTAGAGTAATCTTCTAGAATATAAGCATAGTATAAAACATCCAAATAAATGGAAATATATATATATATTTTACATATACATGCTTATTACAAGATACAAACCAAAAGCATAAAAATGAAAGATTAAAGGTAAAGAAATGGAAATAAAACTTAACAACAAAAACTAATTGATAAATCAAAAATAAAATAAGAGAGGAGGAACAGAAAATAAATGTGACAAATAAAATAGCAAGAGAATAGAATTAAATACAATCCCATCAGTGGTTCTATTAAGTGTAAGTACACTGAAAACAGCAATTGAAATGCAGAGATGCTCAAATAGACTAAAAAAAGTAACACAACTATGTGCTGTTCAAGAGACATACTTTATGCACAGATAGGCTGAAAATAAAGAGATGGGAAAAGATATAGCATGCACAATTTAACCTAAAGAAAGCTGGTTATAATTTTATATATATACTAATATGTATATAAATATATATAGCTGGGTTTGGTTATATTAGCATCAGAGAAAACTAACCTTGAAGACAAAAAATTATTTCCAAAGTTAAAGAAAGGCATTTAAGAATTATAAAAAAGATCAACTCATCAGGAGGACATAATAATCCAAAGCACACCTGCACCTAATAATAGAGCTCCAAAAAATGTGAAGCATAAGTGTACAGAACTGAAAAGGGTTGGTGGATAGAATAAACAGACAAAACCCCAGTAAAACTGGACAAAAAAACAGTAAGGCTATAAAAGATTTGAATAACAGTTTTATTCAACTTGATCCAGTTGACCTGTCTTGGACACTATATGCAACAACTTTAGAATATTCATTCTTCTAAATACACAAGGAATATTTACTAAAACACACTAAACGCTGAACTAAGAGACAAATATTAATAAAATCCAGAGAACAGAAATCATACAAGTATGATCTCAGGCCACGACAGGATTAAACTAAAAATTAACCATAGAATATAATAGAAAAATAATGGAAAAACTTTAAATGTTTGAAAATTAAACAATATATTTTTCAAAAATTCATGAGCCAAAGAAGAAATTAGGAAAAAAATTGGAAAATATTTCAATTAAATAATAATGTGAATAGAATGTAAAAATTTGGGAAGCACCTAAACTAACACTTAGAAATGTATAGCTTTAAATGTATCCATTTAGGGACGCCTGGGTGGCTCAGTCGGTTGAGCAGCTGCCTTCGGCTCGGGTCATGATCCCAGCATCCTGGGATCGAGTCCCACATCGGGCTGCTTGCTCGGCGGGGAGCCTGCTTCTCCCTCTGCCTCTGCCTGCCACTCTGTCTGCCTGTGCTCACCCTCTCTCTCTCTGACAAATAAACAAATAAAATTTAAAAAAAAAAAAAAAAAGAATCTTCTAAAAAAAAAAATGTATCCATTTCGAGGAACTAGAAAAAGAAATGTAAATGAAACGCAATGGAAAGGAAATAATATAGGTAAGAACATAAATTAAGGAGTGAGAAAACAGATATATAAAGATATAGAACAAAGATGAGTAAGATTGATAAAGCCCCAGCAAGACTGATCAAGAAGAAAAACAACACAAATAACCAGTATCAGGAATGAAAAAGAGATATTATTTCAAACTATAGATACTAAAGAAAAATGGAAGGATATTATGCTGATTACTTTATGCCGATAAGTTGGACGACTTACATGACAATTTTTTTTGAGAAACACTGCTCACTGAATCAGACACAAGAAGAAATAGAAAATGTGACTAGCTCTAGATGTGTTAAAGTACTTGTAAAGAGAAATCTTGTAAAGAGAAAACTCCAGGTGCTGAAAATTTTACAGTGAAATTCAAATTTGTTCAGTAAAAAGGTAATGCTTCTCAACTAATTTTCTGAAGCTAAAAATAAGCCTGCTTCTAAAACCAGAGAAGGACATTACAAAAAAAGAAAATTCAAACCAATATCCTTTATGAACATACACACATTAAAAAGTCCTCATAAAAGTATTAGCAAATCAAATTCAGCAAGATATGAAAAGAATAATATATTATGAGTGGGATTTATGGCAGGAGGAAAGATTAAATCAACATTTGAAAAACAGCATATATCACGTTAATAGAATAAAGGAAAAAATAGTATGATCATCTTAACACAGTAAAAAAATCAAAATATTTTATTAAATTCAGTATCTACCCATAACCAGAAAATTGAGAATAAATAAGAACTTCTTTAATAATAAAATATCTCCTAAAAACCTATTAACATGAAACTTAATAGTCAAATATTGAATACTTTCCTCTAAGAACAGGCTAAGATGTCCAATCTCACACTTCCATTTAACATTATACTGGAGGTCATAGTCAGTGCAATGAGGAAGGAAAGAGAAATAAAATGCATAAATATTAGAAAAGAAAAAATTAAATTTTATCTATGAGAGCAGACATAGAAAAAAATCTAAAGAAATCTAAAAACAGACTGCTTTAACTAGCAAATGAATTTAGCAAGATCATTGGTTAATATACGTAAATTAATCGTATTTATATGTATCTATATATACTATATTTATATATAGTTATGTATTTATATGTATTCTATATACTAGCAGTGAACAGTTGGAAAATAAAACTAAAAAATACAATCATTTACCACAGCTTCCAAAAAAAATCCAATTATTGGGAACGAATCTAACAAAATATGTCCAAGAGCTTTACACTGACAATTTTAAAATATTTTTGAGGAAAACAGAAAAGAAGACTTAAGTGAATGTAGGGATATGCCACGTTCATAGCTTGGGATGCTCACTATTGTGAAGATGTTAGTTTGTCCCCACTTGATCTATGCATCTCCAAATTCAGTGCAATCCCAGTCAAAATCCCAGTAGCCTTTTTGAAGAAAACGACATGTTTATTCCAAAATGTGTACCCACTGGCAAGACGATTTTGAAGGGGAAAGAAAAATTGGAGAACTGATACTGTCATATTTCCGGACCATATAAAGTTATAGAAGTTAAGACAGTGCAGTATTGTCATAACAAACAGTGGAATAGAATAGAGAAATCTAGAAATGAAACCACACGAATACAATCGCTTGATTTTTTGAGAAAGGTGTCATTATGACTCACTGGGAAGAACAAGAACTTCTCAACTAGTGGCGTTAGAACACTGGATTTTCATATAGAAAAAAAAATTATGTATGACCCCTATTTTGTAGCACACACAAAAGCTAATTTAGGATGAATCATAGGAGCACCTGGGTGGCTCACTCAGTTAAGCATCAGTCTCTTGATTTTGGCTCAGGTCATGATCTCACAGTCCTGGGATTGAGCCTTGCCTCAGGCTCCCCATTCAGTGGGGAGTCTGCTTGTCTCCCTCTCCTTCTGCCCCTCCTCCTGCTTGAGCTCTCTCTCTCTCAAATAAGAGTGAATAAAAGATGAATCATAAAACCATGCATGATAACTGGAACCATAAAGCTTCTAGGAGATTGCATAGGAAAATATCTTCATGACTTTGGGTAGGAAAATATTTGTTAACAGGATGCAAAAAACACTAACCATAAAATTTTTAAATGATAAATTGGATTCATCAAAATTCAAAACTTGTGCTCATCAAAAGACAGCTAAGAAGGTGAAAAGAAAAGCCACAGACTGGGAGAAAACATTCACCATATATATAATATATTTTATATATGTGAGAAAGGATATATAAATGTGTATATATATACATATATGTATGAGAAAGGACAAATATTCAAAATATATTAAATATATTAAATATATTTAAAACTCCTATAAAAGAATAGGAAAAAGACAAATAAATGTTTTTAAAATGGACAAAAAGGCTTGAACAGAAACTTCATGAAAGATGACAACCAATAGGGCACCTGGGTGGCTCAGTGGGTTAAAGCCTCTGCCTTCAGCTCAGGTCATGATCCCAGGGTCATGGGATCGAGCCCTGCATCCGTCTCTCTGCTCAGCAGCGAGCCTGCTTACCTTCCTCTCTCTCTCTATCTGCCTCTCTGCCTACTTGTGATCTCTCTCTGTCAAATAAATAAATAAAATCTTTAAAAAAAAAAAAAAAGATTATATCCAAGTAGCAATAAGCATTTGAAAGGGAGCTCAATATGCCATAAGGAAATTCATTATCTTCTTAATGAAGATCATAATTAAAGTTATGAACACATATTCATCAAAAGTCACTATCAAAAACTAGAGAATGGGAGAAGACATTTAAATAACGAGATCTAAAAAGATTAGTATCCAAAATACAAAAACTCTTGGGTATCAGTAAGGAGAAGACAAACAGTCTCCTCCCAAATTTAGCAAAATTAATTTATAAAATCCCACAGAAAATGAGGCACAAATTTTCCATACATATATAAAACTATCTTCAACCATTACTAATCAGGGAAATGCGAATTTAAATGACAGCAGCATACTTTTTACACCCACCAGAGTAGCAAATATTAAAAATCCAGCCAATCCCAAGGGTTGGAGAGAATGTGGAATAATGGAACTCTCAGCTCATTGCTGATGGGAATTCAAGATCTCATCATCACCAGGGGAAACTCTTTGGCACTTTCACATGTGCATCAGAAGACTTCTACAAAATGTAAGCAAACCAAATGTCTATCCACAGTAGAGCAGATAGCTTTCTTGAGGTATTATCATCCATGGGGATACTCTATGAGAGTAAAAACTCTATGAGCTGGAGCCATGTGTGCCAGCATAGGGAAAATCTTAAAAATAAGACATTGGACAAAAGAAGCAAGTCAAGGAAAATGCATACAGTAGAATTCTACTCATGTTTAGTAACTAAATAGATAATAATTTAAAGAATTGTTAGCTCTGCTTAGGAAGTAAAATCACTAAAGAAAAGAAAGAAAATAATTAGCACAAAATTGGCTATGAGTGAGGAAAGAGGAGAGAAAATGCAATTGGTAAAGGGCACAGCAGTGCATGTCTGAGGGATGATAATGTTCGATTTCTTGCCCTAGTTGGTGAGTACGTAAGAGTTTATTTTGTTATTTTTCTTAAAATTGTGTAAATGCTTTTTCTTACATGCCTTTGCATGTTTGTTCACAGTTCACAACTTAAAAAAAGAAGTTGCATGGTGTTCCTTACTAACCTTTGACTTGATGAGTTCTATGTTGTACCTCATAATCCACAATTCATAGTTTCTGAAAACTTGGGTGTAATTTTTCGAAAGGACTATCATTTTCTGTTGTTTTGTGAAACTGTTTCTAAACCTAAAACACATTGGGGCACCTGGCTGGTAAAGCATGTGACTCTTGATCTCGGGGTCTTGCGTTCAAGCCCCTCATTGGGTGTGTAGAGATTAAATAAATAAATAAATAAAATGTCTTAATTTTGGACTGCTTCTTAGTGGGTGTGATGTTTTATGTGTTAACTTGGCTAAGCTCTTTAATCAAACACTAACCTAGGGGTGCCTGGGTGGCTCAGTCAGTTAAGCATTTGCCTTCAGCTCTGGTCATGATCCCTGGGGTCCTAGGATTAATCCCTAAGTGGGGCTCCCTGCTCAGCAGGAAGTCTGCTCCTCCCTCTCCCTCTGAACTTCTCCTCAGCTCCTGGACACACTCTCTCTTTTTCTCTCTCAAATAAATAAATGAAATCTTAAAAAACAAACACTAACCTGGATGTTGTTGTGAAGCTTTTAAGTTGACTTTAAATAGTCACCATTGGGACGCCTGGGTGACTCAGTTGGTTAAGCAGCTGCCTTCGGCTCAGGTCATGATCCCGGCATCCTGGGATGGAGTCCCACATCAGGCTCCTTGCTCGGCAGGGAGCCTGCTTCTCTCTCTGCCTCTGCCTGCCACTCTGTCTGCCTGTGCTCGCTTTCTCTCTCTGACAAATAAATAAATTTTTAAAAAAATAGTCACCATTGATAATGTGGGTGGGCCTCATCCAATCAGTTGAAGGCCACAAGGGCAAAAACTGAGGTTAACCAGAGAAAGCAAAATTCTGCCTTAAGAATACATCATCACTGCCACAGTTTCCAGGCTGCTGGCTCACCCTGTGGATTTCAGCCTGGCCTCCACAATCAAGCAAGCCAATTCTTTTAAATAAATTGGTTTCATCTCTCTCAAAAGCCCTGAGCGATCTGGATTCTGGTACCAGGAAATAGAGTGCTGCTGTAACAAGTACCTAAGAATGTGGAAGTAGCCTTGAAACTGAGTAATGGAAAGAGGCTGGAAAAATTTTGAGGTGCAGGCTAGAAAAAGCCTGGATTGCCTTGAAGAGACAATTGGTGGAAATGTGGATGTTGCAGACGATTCTGGTATGGGCTCAAAAGGAAGTGAAAAGAATGGCAGACAGCATCTATCATCTTGGAAAATACATGCATCATTATAAAAAGAATATCAGCAGAAATACTAAAGAGGCTTCTGTTAAGACCTTAGAAGGAGGTAAGGAGTGTGCTAGTGGACACAGGAGAAAATAGGGCCTTTATTACGAGTGTCAGACTATCTGGCTGAATTGTGTTACACTGCTGGATGGAAGGTCGAACCTGTAAGTCAGGAACTGAAGAGTTCAGCTGAGCTTTTCAAGCAAAGTATGGAAGGCTGGGTCTTTGCTCGCTGCTTTAGTGCACAGTATAGTATAGAACAGAGAGAAACTGAGGCAGATAAATTTACTGTCAAGTAAAAAGGAAGCAGAATTGGCTGATTTGGAAAATTCTCAGCTATCCATATTAGAAAGGATGAGAAAGCATACTCCCATGTAGACACCCCCCACGGTGTTGGCCAGCTGGGTGTGACTGTGGGTCCAACCAGCCCCCTCGGCAGAAGGCAAGAATCAAGATGGGGTTATCTAGGAAGCCCTGCGGAGAACGGTTGTGTCTAATGATGTGGATCCTCTTTACATCCACAGGAGCCTGCAGGGTCTAGAGAATTTTATACCAGCTGAAACATTGCCAGCCTGGACAGAGAGGGGAAGAGACAAAATGGGATGAAGGAAGAATGATCTTTGAAAAGGAGCTCAGTATCTTATAATGTACAAGACAGAGTCACTGGTAAGGGGTCAGAACGGGCAGAACCGGAGACCTAGAGGCTGGGACCTCCACGGTCCTGGGAGCCAGAGAGCGCTGAGCCACAGAGGCTCACTCTCAGGCCCTGGGACCTACTGGAATTTTCTCTGCGGAGTTTCGGACTTGCTTGAGACAGATGAACACTTTTTGCTTCCATTTCCTCACTTTTGGAATGGGAATATTTATCCTGTGCCTAGCTCCACATTTGATTTTGGAAGCAGAAAACTAATTCTCCAGTTGTACATGTACACAGAGGGAGAGGAATTTTGACCCTAGGATGGATCACACCCAGAGGCTTGTCCATCCCAAATTCAGATGACCTAAATGAGGGGATTTGGGGCTTTTTGAGTGGATGACATTTAGATTCTAGAATCCAAGGAGGGGTGCCTAGGTGGCTCAGTGGGTTAAGCCTCTGACTCCAGGTCAGGTCATGATCTCAGGGTCCTGGGATCGAGCCCCACAACGGGCTCTCTGCTCAGCAGGGTACCTGCTTCCTCTCTCTCTGCCTGCCTGCCTACTTGTGATCTCTCTCTCTCTGTCAAATAAATACATGAAATCTTTTTTTAAAATGTTCTTAGACTCAAAGTAGATGCTGGAATGAGTTGAGACTTCGGTAGATACTGAGATGGGATTAATGCATTTTCCACGTGGACTAACATGTATTTGGGGGTTTAAAAGGAAGACTACAGTTTCCCCCCAAATTCATGTCCACCCAAAACCTGATAATGTGATCTTACTTAGATATAAGGTCTTCGCAGCTGTGTTCAGGTTAAAGTAAGGCCATAGTGGATGATGGTAGGCTCTAATCCATTTGTCAATCTTTTAAAAAAGATTTTATTTATTTGACAGAGGGAGGGAGAGAGAGAGCACAAGCAGGGGGAGGGACGGAGGGAGAGAGAGAAGGGAGCCAGACGTGGGGCTCGAACCCAGGACCCTGGGATCACAATCTGAGCCGAAGGCAGACACTTAACCAACTGAGCCACCCACATGCCCCTGTTGACAGATTTTAATAAGCAGTGTGTTTATGGGGAAGCAGAGATACAGACACAGGGGAAACCCATTGGTGACACAGGCAGAGACTGGAGGGGCACAGCTGCAAACCAAGGAATGCCAAGGGAACACCAACAACCACTCGAAACTAGAAGAGGCAAGGAAGGATTCTTCCCAAGAGTCCCCCCAGGAGGGATGGCCCTATTGACACCATGGTTGTAGACTTCTAGCTTCAAGAACTGTTAGAGAATCAAGTTCTGTTGTTGACTGTCATCATATTGATGGCAATTTGTTAAAGCACCCTGGGAATCTGATACAGCAGGAATGGGAAGTGATTGCTTCTAGGGAAAGGGGATAAGGTGAGGAGTGGAACGGGCGTGCTCTCTTTCTTGCAGCAAATCTTGTAAAGCTTTACTTCTCTAAATGATTGGCACCTATAGCTCTGACTTTTAGAAAGGAAAGCTGTCAAATTATAGATCAGGTAAGCCTGACAGAGTTAATATAAAAATAAATAAATCACTCTCACCTATGAACACCAAAGCAGAGGGCTGATTCCAGAACTGTAAAAATGATTCAATATTGAAAACTCTTTGTATGGTTCTCCACTTTAACAGAGAAAAAAGACAACATTCTCCATGGACGCTGAAAAATAAAGTTAAACATCTTTCAGTGTCTGTAAAACGCTTAAGAAAGTAAGAATAGATAGGTACTTTCTTCAGATGATAGCATACACCTGTCATAACCTAATAGCCAGTATCCTCCTAAATCCACAAATATGAAAAGGAATTCCCTTACGCTCAGGAACAGAACACGGTCTTCCAGTATCATCAGGCCCCAGAAAAGGTAATTAAAGAAGAAATAGAAATCAGACATATAAAAATTAGAAAGGTAAAGATCAATTATCATTAAAGGCAAGTGAAAGTATTGTATACTTCAACGGTTACTGAACTCATCCTTTAAAGGACCAGACAGTACATGATCTCTGTCTCATCTTTTTCCTTCTTCCTTCTTCTTTAAAACAGTTCTTTCAAAATGTAAAAAAAAAAAAAAAAAAAAAAGTCAGGTGCCTGGATGGCCCCGTCAGTTGAGCATCAGACTCTTGGTTTCTGCTCCAGGGATGATCTCAGGGTGGTGAGATCGAGCCTGAGTCAGGCTCCATACTCGGCTCGGTGATCAGCTCCATGCTCAGTGCAGAGTCTGCCTGGGATTCTCTCTCCCTCTCCCTCTGCCCCTCCCCACCCCCAATTTTTTGTTCTCAGTTGTATCAAAAAAGTCCATGGCTGGCCTTGTCCCAGAAGACATAGTTTGAAGATCCCTTGTATACCTGGAAAAAAGGAGAATCAAAGGAAAAATACAGCAAAGTCAAATAGAATTCAATAAATTCCATCTGTATATATATGGAAATCAAGCAAGACTCACAACTATAAAAATAGCCTGTTACAAAATACAAAGAAAGCAAAGACCCTATTTAGAAAAAGCAAAAAATTAAAAAAGAAAATTTTTTAAAATTTTTAATCCTGAAAATAAACTTAACAAGCAATGCAGGCTCTATAATTTACAATTTTAATGCTACTGAAGGACACAACAGGAGATTTAACAATGCAGAGGCACACTGTGTCCTTGGATTCTCAACACCATTAAGCTGTCAAAGATAGTTCATCTGTAAATTTAATGTCATCCCAATAAAAATACCAAAAGGGTATTTTTTTGGAACTAGACTAGTTAGTTCTAAATTTCATATGGAAAAATTACCAAGAATAGACAGGAAAATTTTGTAAAGATGAAAGTAACAAGGAAGATTAAAACTATCATATATAAAAAACTATTCAAAGTCCTTAAAACGTGAATAGAAACAAAGATCGCTAACACTAGATAGAAAATTCAGAAATAGATTTAAGAGGGGGTGCCTGGGTGGCTCAGTTGGTTAAGTGTCTGCCTTTGGCTCAGGTTGTGATCTCTAAGTCCTGGGATCCAGCCCACGTTGGGCTCCCAGCTCAGTGGGGAGTCTGCTTCCCCCTCTCCCTCTGCCTCTCCCTTTGCTTGTGCTCAGTCTCTAATGAATAAATAATTTTTTTAAAGAAAGAAATAGATTTAAGAGCATTTATGATAATTTTGCATGTTAAATAAATGATCTTGGCTCAACGGGATATTCATCGGAAGAAAAAGTGAAGGGATGCCTAGCTGGCTATTGACATCTCAGGGTCGTGAGATCGAGCCCCCATGTCCGGCTCCATGCTCAGCGAGGAGTCTGCTTGAGATTCTTTCTCTCCATCTGCTCCTCTGTGTGCGCTCAAATGCTCTCTCTCTCAAAAAAAAAAAAAAAAAAAAAAAAAAGTCTTTTAAAAAAAATAAAGTAATATATGCTCATTGTAGAAAACAAAAATATTAAGGAAGCAAAATAATAATCTCACCACCAAAGATAATTTAACATTTTGGTGATTATTTCCAGCCTTGTCTTTTTCTGAGTGTATCGTTTTTTTAGTGGTAGGTATGGTGAGATCACAGCATGTGTGATTTTTTATCATTTCCTTTAATATTATCTAATGAACATTTCCCCATTTTCCATTTCAATAAT
This sequence comes from Mellivora capensis, assembly GCA_004024625.1. Taxonomy (NCBI): domain Eukaryota; kingdom Metazoa; phylum Chordata; class Mammalia; order Carnivora; family Mustelidae; genus Mellivora; species Mellivora capensis. Next base: position 145,819 of record PISX010000481.1, on the reverse strand, counting down.
GGAAATTCTATATAGGTCTCTAACTTTTTGCTGGTTCAGAGCTCAGGTTATACGAATGGATATCTTTATTTCATTTTATGTTATGTAGACAGCATCTCAGGAAGAAATATGCTGCCTGTAACACCAGTGAGCAGCCCTCAGCATCTTCTGATCCAAGTTCATTGAAGAAAAGACTGAATGATCTCAAGAGCCCTTCTTATAAAGTATAATACTTGGTAGGGTCAGAGGAAGAGAAGTGATCATGTATTTCTTAGCAAAAGCCACCAAGTGGTGGAGAAGGAAAACATTAGCAACCAACCAGGAGGGCATACAAACCTTCCAGAACCCTGGGGGGGGAAGGGGGAGGGGTGGCAAGGTCGCAAAGGAGATCCAAGGCCACCGGAGACAGCAACCCAGGTCCTGGGCCCCAGGGTCATATTTGCTATCAGCAAGGATCTTTTATAACTGAAGGGATAGACTTAATGTGCATTTTTGAGCACATGCTAAGTGACAATAATCTGCCAGACACTAGAAATCAAAGATGAATGCAAGATACAGGCTCTTGCTTCGATGTGCTTCCATTCCGGGAGATGGCGGGGGTTCCGCAGCTGAAGCTTCCCATGGGAGCAATTACAAAGCAGCGAGGTGAACACCATACAAAAGCGTGCAGAAGGTGGTAGCAAGTTGGAGGGGCTGGCGATCCTCGGCCTTCCTGGGCTTGCTTCCGCAGCCGTTAGTCACCTGTCATTCTCCCCCTGTGCGTCCTTCCTGTAAGGACACCAGCCCTATTGGGTTAAGGGCCCAGCCTCTTCCAGTATGACCTCATTTTAACCAATTACATCTGCCATGACCTTAATTTCCCAATAAGGTCACTTCCCGGGGCTTCTACTCACAATTCAAAGAATAACACTTGCTTACTAGACTTTTGGGGGACTGGTAATAGACAAATACAGAAACACATGGGAATGAGGTAGCTTGCCTAGAAGCGGGAACCCGCACAGTGAGTTCCGCGGGGCGCACAGCTTTCCCAACGCAAGTAAATCCATCCGCTCTCAGCCGGAATCACTAAAAAGGAAATCCTTTCCATTTTTATCTGGTGAGCGAAGGCAGCCTTCCCAACCTGACTTCAGACACACATTTACATTGGTGCTAGTCTTCATATCCACCTTGAGCATATGAAATCACAGGATCCTCACTTCGTAGATCGGGAAACTGAGGCGCAGAAGGGCCACGTGGCAATCCCTGCTACCAAGTGAGGGAACAAGGACTACAGCCTGGAACTCTGGGCCCACAGGCATTTTTTTCTCATAAAAAAATTATTGCTTTTTTTTTTTTTTTCATTTCACGTATCATACATGAACAAATGTTCACCACAAAAAATTCAAATAATACAGAATGGCACCAACCAAAGTGTTAAAAAGCCTCTTTACCATCCCCACACCACTCCCAGGACTAATCTCTTTCCCGGCTTTTTTTCTCTGCATTTACTGTCCAATATGTATATTTACGCCTATTTTTAGTGCTTGTTTTTTATTTACATAAAGGGGATCACACTCTTCATGCTGTTCTGGTACTGGCGTTTTCCACTTAACGACACCCTGGAGATGTTTCTCATGTGTCAGCAAAGCTGATATTCCCCCCGGGTGTGCGGGCGCAGCGACAGGGCGGCCTCCTGGACTCTGCCCATCAGGCTTCTGTTCCGACTGGTCAGTTCCCCGGGCTCAAGCAGGGGGTGCCTATCGTGAACATCGCCCTGCGCGTTAAGGCTCACGGGTCTGTCTACTTCATTGGAGCTGCCGCTTCTATGTGATCGTCTCCGCATTAGGTTTTCCCAGTTTTTTGGGATTTTAAACAATGTTGCTCCACCATCCTGTACCTGCCCTTCTGTGAACAGGTGTGAAAATGTGCAGTATTCTCTCCTGAGCCACTTGCATGATAGAGACCTCTGTGATCTCCTTCTACTTGGAGGTGGGAGGGTCCCCCGGAAGGAGCCCCCTCTGCCCGCCCCCTCCCCACATCTAGAACAGGTTGGCCACCGGGGCTGCACTTAGCCTCAGATCCCCTGGGGAGGTTCTGAATACCTGTGCCTGGGCCTCACCCTGGGGAAATCCGAGTCCACCAAACCAGGGTAGATCCTAGGCACCGGGATTTTTTTTTCTTTTTTTTTTTAACTTCTGTAGGTGATTCCAACTATAGTCAAGGTTAATAACAATTAGCAAAGGACCTCTAAGACTTCTCTAAAGGACCTGCCAAAAGATTCAAAACCTGAAAAGATAAAAATAAATAAATAAATAAACCTGAAAAGATAAAGTATTAACAAAAGAAAGGCAACAACAACAGAAAAAGGAAAGGGGTGCTCTCCACCCAGAGTGCTGAACTAGCCCCACCCACCTCCAGCCCCTGGGGGGCCCCCACAAGTGGGGCTGGATCTTTCCCCTGGACAGTGGGGGAGGGGGGCTGCACTCTCACCTGTGGCTCTCTGGACAGGTGCACTCCCTCTAAAACAAGGCCCAACCCAACACAGGTGCTTTCCACCCTCTGTGAAGGTAAGGACTCCTCCAACAGCAAGGGGACTTAGGGCAGTGAAATATTCTGTAGGATGCCATAGCGGAGAATTCATGACATTGTACATCCAGCAGAACCCCCAGATTGTATGACACAAGGAGTGGCCCCTCGTGAAGTTCACAAGCCATGAACCTCAGCTAATAATTTTGGTTCATCTTTTACAACAAAGGTCTCACACTAATGACAAGATGTGAGTAACAGGAGAAACTGAGGGCTTGGAGGACTGGAAAGGAACTCTGTACCTTCTGCTCAATTTTTCCGTAAACCCACTCAGAAACATAAAATCTATTAATTAAAAAAAAAGTCTCCCCGTCAGGAGTCCCTCCCTCCACCTCTCCCCATCTCCCCATCTCCCCAGAAGACTAGTTGAACCTTTTAAGATCTATTGATTGAGAAACTGTAGGATACCAGACCGCCACGAACTCCTTCGGGCTTTGTAAGTAAATCGCTGGCTGATCATCCCAACAGCAAGGCCAGGACCGAAAGAGAGCTTTGCTCGTTTTGGAGCGCCTGGTGCCTTGTTGCTTCAGTCCCTACTGTTGGGCAGGGCTGGGCGGGGCTGGACGGGGTAGTGTGCCTCCAGCTCCCCAGGCCTCCTGAGTCCCTGCTCTAAGTCCTACCAGGCCATCCAAGGGTTAAGGACCTCGGGATGGTGTGAACCCCTCACACTACCTTTTCCCTCACTTCACATTTCTCTGGCCCAAGACTCCTATTTCAGCAGAGGTTAATCTGATTAGAGTTAAGGTGCTAATAACTTGAATGAATGCCATTAAACAGTACTAGATAAAATCTGCATTTCAACAGAGGTGCCCAAAGGGCCAGAGGCTGGAATGTCAAGCATCTGGGTAGGGCCATGGGAGTGAGGCTTGGGAGGGGTCCTTTTCCTGACCTCTGGGGAGCCTCCCACTAGGTATGTAATAATCCCTTTCATGAGTGAAGTATTTTACAGTTTGTAAGGCAATTTAATGATGATTTTTCCAGGGCTTGTAAGGATCAATACTGTGCTAAGTCCTTATATACATTATCTCATTTTATTTTCGAAGCAACTCAATGAGGTAAGTTGTAGGTTGAGGTATCTTCGTCTCCATTTGGCCCAGGAAGTGTTTGAGGTTGGGTGAGGTAAGAAACTGCCTGTGTGTGTGACAGAGGTGACATTCAAATCTAGTTTGAATTCTACTTTAATCCCTTTCCTTCTAATATATGGATCCCTAACTATTCGCAGAAGTTATGTGGAGCAGAATTTCTGTCACTCCTAGGTGACAACAATGGGTGGGACCTCATGTGCGTGCAGCTGTTGCTCTACCAGAACAGACCTTCCCCACTCCGCACCTCCCTGCTAGTCATCCCAGGCCACTTGGCCCTGCAGGGCTAGCTAATATAATCAGCCCTGTTGGAGAGATTCCCATCTTCCCCAACCTGACTCTGCCTTTGAGCCAGCTTGAGACAGGCTATGCTGGCACTCGAGGACCTGTAGATTGAGCTATTGTGGGCCAGGCCATGGCAGCATATGGTAAAGAGACAGGAACTTGTAATTCACTAGTTCCTGCCTGTTCATTGATGTCTGCAGAAGTACTGGGTGTGGGACACCAAATATGGCTGAGATGAGGTCTCCGCCCTCAGAAAACTCCTGTCCAACACAGGAGGAAAGAAAGGTGGGAAGGAGAGGGGGGAATGGAATGGACAGGTAGCTGATTTGAAAAAAACCCACAGGGGGTTTTGAAATTGCCTCCAGTCTATTGAGAACCACTCATAGACTCGTCAACTTTCAAGGGCTCCTCTAACTCAGTCAGCTTTTCCACAGTTGTGTCCATGAGACAGGAGACAGGATAAAGCAATGTACCTGGGTCCATTTCAAACCTTATTCATTCATTTATTCAACAAATTGATACCAAGTGCCCACTTTGTGCCTGGCACTGTTCCAAACCCTGGCGCATACGGGAGGGAAATAAGACAGATGAACCTCAAGCTTCTACTTGAGCCATCAGATTGGAATTGGGTAATTAAGTAGACGCATAGTACAACAGCAGGTGCTTTAAGTGCTAGGAAGAGAAAGAGGGCACATAAGGTGAAGGGAAGAACATATTATTTTTGTTGGGTCGGCAGTTCCGGGAATGCAGGAAGAACAATCGAAATGACCGCCAGGGCCGCCATTTTCCAGTCCCCCACCCCCTTCTTTAACCCTAGACTCTCCCGCCAAAAGGGTGTACACCCAGGTCAGGTCTCCATAGGTAACCCGATACCTATGCAGGAAACAGGAGTATCAGGAGCCCTCACTCCATACCTTCCGATCACCAGATATAGATGTGAGCCCATGCCCTACCTTGGCCCAATAAAAGACCCCCGCCAACTCCCTCCTAGTGCGACTTCCTCGACTCTCCCTTTCCAAGTCCCGGAACCTCGCCTGAGAGTGCCCACCTCCTCCCGGTGCGACTTTCCTGGCTCCCCTTCTCCGGAGTCCTGAAACTTCACCGGAGAGTGCCTTTAATAAATCTTGCCTTGTGCCTACCTCACCTGGCGCTGTGTTTACCTCGCCTGCAAAACCTTACAATTTTGAATAACAATTCCATATACACGTTATGTGACTCATGGGGGTGCCAGCAACATCAATTCTATGGGAAAAGCACAGCTCTGTCATCTGAAAATAAGTTGAACTGTAAATACAGATCCCAGAAGAAATGAAGGAATCACACAGAGACAAGGTAGTACCTACCAGAAACAGGACCTAAGGCACGGGCACAGTACCGTACAGGGTACCGTGCAGAGTTCGACTCCAGACAGCTCTGGTTCAAATCTCGCTTCTCTCATTTGCTAATTATGTGACTTTGGGAATTACTTGATCTTTCTCATTTGCAATTTTCTCACTTGAGACATTGGGACAGCGATCTCAAAGGTTGTGGTGAAGTTGAAAATCGATAATATTTGTAAAGTACACAACATCTTAACACAGTGAATGGTAACTACTGTTAATAATTTTTGCTACCAAGAGCTGAAATGGTCCAAATATTTCTTACTTTAATCATTGTTAGTAGAAACTTGATATTTATATTTGAAGCACTTTATTTTTTCGAGTACTTTTACACATGCTGTCTAATTCAATCCCCAGCAAATCTAAGAGTCGGGTATTTTGGGGGGACATTTTCCTGGGAATGACATTATCCATATTTCATATAAGAAAACTGAAACTACGTGGAAAAAAAAAAAAAAAAAAAAGAAAACTGAAACTACGTGAGATAGCAAAGATCAGACATAGTGAGTGATAAAGCCAGAACTTAACCCAGAGGGTTTGAGGTCAAATCCGTCTTCTCTCTCCCTCCTGTATCTTCTATTGACTTCCAAGAGCTATTATTAATTTTACCTCCTGAATGGCTTTCAGAGCTGTTCACTTTCTTCAACTGTTACCATCTTCATCCAGGCTACAAAGCATTCCTCCCATCTAGCCCCTTCTGGGCTTCAAGATACAGAAAATAGTTTCCTGGCATCCACTTTTTTCTACTCCGTGCTGCTTAGATGACCCCTCCAAAAGTGATCACCCCCCCCCTTTGTTTCTTACTCTTCAGCGGTTTCCTGCTGCTCTCAGGGAGATGTCCAAAGGCCAGTGCGGTATGGGTCCCGCCCACCTCCCTGACTCATTCCCCTCCACTGTTCAGATTCTGCATTGGCCTCTAGTTCCCAAATGCAGCCTGCTTCCTCTCCCCAGGGGGCCTCTTCATGAGCTGATCCTTTCTCCAAACCTAGCCATCCCCTCTCCAGCACCTCTTCCTGCTACTTCCCACTCCTCCTTGGTATGTGCCCCCCTCTCTTCATACACCTTCCCAACATGGGTCAGGTTTCTATGTGAAATGCTCTATCAGCTAGGAATTTCATTCATCTCTAAGCAGCAAAGACACCCACCCCACTCCCCATCCCCCACACAGTGGTTTCAACAAGATCAGTTGGTGGTGGAGGAGGAAAGACAATGATGGGGAGAACGTGTCTTTTCTCTCACGAAACAAACGGCACAGAGATAGGCAGCCAAGACTGGTGACAACACTATAGTGTCTACTGGGGCAGAGCCCTCTTCCTCAGGCTTGTCAAAGGGCTTCCCAGATCTCTGGCCATCACAACATCTACCTTCTGTTAGAATTCCCAGCAATCCCACCCAAGAACTTCTACTCTGCTTTATGGCACCCAAATTGACTCAACAGCCACACCTGTCTTCGGGAGAGGCTAGGGAAAGTAAAATTCCAGCTGGGCCCTCTATCCCTTCTAACCAAATAGGGATGCAGCAACTAAAGAAAAGGGAGAGGGGGCTTTGAAGAGACCATCAGCAAGCCCTTGCCCAGGACAGTCTCCTTTCTTTCAGAACTCTTCCACAAGGGTTGGTTGAGGGTTGTATGGATATCTGCCCCCCACTGGGCTGTAAACCCAGAGGCTGGGTTTGGTGTTTGTTCCTGATTAAATTGCGAATGCCTGGGACAGCACCTGTCACATGTAGATGCTCTATAGATATTCGTGAAATGAACTAACCGAAAAGCAAACATTAAGCATATCTTCTTCCTGGAGGCATTCCGTAGAGCATGCAATTCCCAGTGACTCTGTAGTGATGGGGATGGGGCAACAACTTGACTCCTACATGTGTGAGGTTCTGCAGACAAATGAAAAGAACCATGGGACAAGAAGTGATTTATGGCTTCACCAGAAGAGATGAAACATTGGACGGCTCCAGACCACAGGATGCTTCAGCAGGAGACTAACTCCTCCCTGGTCGGTCCTGGGGGGCACCTTAGTCATTGGCTCACTATGTAGTATTGAATGGTCTAACATAATAAGCTAGAGGCCCAAATTCCTGACCTTATAATATCATTAACATCCAGGGCTTGACTTGAAAATGGCAGATTAGAGGCTCCCAGATGGCTCCGTGGGCTAAGCCTCTGGCAGATTAAGTCCCTGAGAGGCACACACATTGTCCAGAAATCTCTGGCATACTGGAATCTTAGTAGAAAAAGTCAGTAACTCTCCGAAACTCCAACTCTTCATCAACATAAACCATGGGAAGTGAGTCATAGAATATTTGTCCTGTTAAGAAATCTTAGCAGTGGGGCGCCTGGGTGGTTCAGTTGGCTAAGCGACTGCCTTTGGCTCAGGTCACGATCTCGGAGTCCCAGGATCAAGTCCCACATCGGGCTCCTTATTCAGCGTGGGGGTGGGGGGCGTCTGCTTCTTCCTCTGACCTTCCCCCCTCTCATGAACTCTCTCTCTCTCTCTCTCTCTTTCACTCTCTCTCAAATAAATAAATAAAATCTTTAGAAAAGAAATCTTAGCAAATCTTAGTGGTCTTATACACCAGGACACTGAGGCTCAGAAAGATGAGCTGTTTCACATGAGAAGTTAGAGAGAGAACAAGACCCACAACTCAGGACCCCACTCTTCACAATCAAGCGCTCAGGATCTTCAGAGGGCCAGAATGCAGAGGGCCCGCAGTGAGAATTGAGCCACCTTCCCCACATCCCTTCCTTCTTCTCTCAGAAGCTATTTGAAAACAAACAAACTGGAAGACAAAACTGTCCATCCTCCCATGGGCAGTTCCCTGGCAAACCTCAATGTTCATCCCCTTAAATTCTCTAGTGAAGGCTCTGCCTCAATCGTCAAACCCAAACACAGCTACACCTTGGCGCTGGGCTGGCTTAGCCAACTATCCGTCAACAAACCAGTCCCTCTAGGCAGCCAATGGCTGCTGAATTGTGAGCAGCGATTTCATAGATCCTGCTCTCCAGAAACAGATTGCAGAATGCACAGGCTGCGTATCTGAGACAAATGACGAGCAGACTGAAGGTGCCGGGCTGACCTTTGTCCAGAGAAGAGAGCCAGCTGCCTCCTTTGCCCTTCACGGCACCCCAGATTTCAAGCAAGATGGCCCAGAGACCCCTGTAGTAGGAATCAGATGATTGCTCTTTTGTGTTTCACTTGAAATTTTAAGCTCTGGGTTTCTGACCTAATTCTTTACTTGCTAATCTCATTATTATTCAATAATTTTTTTGTAAGTCAATATTTATTGATAAGCATAAGTATTAATAGCACATATGTAAGAATGGCCTGTGGGAGAATGTGCTAAAAATAACTCAATGGGGGTGCCTGGGTGGCTCAGTGGGTTAAGCGTCTGCCTTTGGCTCAGGTCATGATCCCAGGGTCCTGGGATCGAGCCCTGCAGGGGGCTCTCTGTTGAGCAGGGAGCCTGCTTCCCCCTCTCTCTCTGCCTGACTCTCTGCCTAGTTGTGATCTGTCAAATAAATAAATAAATAAAAATCTTTTAAAAAAAACAAACTCAATGAAGATTGCTGGAATTATCATTTATTTAATACGCACTATGTTCCAGGCACTTTGCACACATGATCTTTAATCCTCACAACAAACAGGCAAGGAAAGTATTTAAAGATGGCATCATTTGCCCAAAGGCACACAGCTTTTTAAGGAGTGGAGATAGGATCTGAACCCAGTCCTGGCTAACTCCTAAGTCTTTGGTCTGCCACTACCGCGCTACTTTTCAACTTTGCAGAATGTTCTTGTCCATGCAAACATAGGTCGGTCCTGTCCTTTCTACTTTGTGAGCCAAATGAAATGTGCAGTTGGTTTTTCAGTCCAGCTTATGACCCGCTTTTCTGGGCCCCTGGACAAGCAACTACTTAGCAAGGGTCGGGTAGGGATGTGGGAAGCATTCTTCCTTCTGCAAATGGATAGGAAGCAGGCAGCGGACATTCAGAATATTTTCAGCAGAAAGGTATTCTAAGAGCGGTAAAACTGCTTAAAAGAAACAGGCCAAGATAAAAGGGATTTTCCATCCCCTTTACAGATGACGTTCTGCTAACACTCCCTGACACAGAGGACAGAGACCCATCTTTCATGTGACAGATTGTTTAGACAATGCCTCGCCTCTCTGATGGAAAGGGTCCTGAGGTTAAATTTCCTCTTAGGACTCTCCCACCCTCTCGTACCCCTTGAATCACCGGAAGGAGGCACATACATTGGTGCCGGTGTGAAATCAGTGATGCGCAGAAGGGGAGGAAGGGTGGGAGAAGGGGACAGGAGGGGTACAAGATCCCACTCCAAACTTAATGTAGAGTTATCCATCAACCTCTGTCGTTTCTGACTCTGGGCTGTTTACAAAATCCTCACCCTAGTCTGCCCTGGGCTGCCTTAAATATTAAGCCCTTGCTCCTTCTTTAAGAAGGGGGCATTGATTTTATTACAGCAAAAGCAAAAACCCTAACTTTTCTCCCAGGCAAGACACACCAGAAATGGACCTGGGGGAAATGAGGCTGCTTCCCATGTGAATTCAACATCCAAGAAGTACAGATGCTTTCTCTTACTATCCTGAAGGCGTTCTTTATCCGCATCTTTATCTGCATCTCTCTCCCCCTCCACTGTTTATGTGAGTTTATCTACTACAAGCACAAGGTGGGGGAATGGGAGTGTCAAGCAGCCTCCTGGAGTGAGTGCCACTGATTCAAAACATGAAGGGGTGAAGAGGGTAGGCAAGAAAGGCAGAGTCTCAGTCATTTCACAATGATCTGCATATCCCTGTCAAGCCTAGGACCTGGTCAGGGTAAGGGGAAAATGGACTTCTCTTTTCCCCTGTGCTCATTCATGAGTGAGAGAGGTGGGGGAGCTGCATGGACAGCAACTAAGACTAAGAGCCAAGCAATGCAACACTAGGGACTCTCTCATGAATTCTACCTGCTTACACCGAGGTTCCCAGCACAAGTAAGCCAACTGGTCAACCCTAATTCAGAAGATGGGCATCTCGCCTGATCTGAGGGTAAATGCTCCCCTCTGCCCTCAACACAGGCCTCTCGTCCACCCTTATCCCATCCCTCACAAAATAAATGTGTGCCCAGGGAATACAAATTCAATTTAATATGACCTTAGAGAAACCAGCTCAAGGTAGGTCCACTGTCTACCTTAGGAAACAATCAAAACTCATAAACATTCCCAAGTTTCTATTATCCCTGTGTCCACTGATCAGGGACACTAGTACATCTCAACTGACCTGTGAACTTTGGGAAACTAGAGCATTTGGCATATATATATATATATATATATATATATATATATATATAAATTTTATTGATTTATTTGACATAGAGAGAGAGAAAGAGAGCACACAAGCAGGGGGAGCAGTAGAGGGAGAGGGAGAAGCAGGCTCTCTGCAAAGCAGGGAGCCCAATGCAGGGTTCGATCTCAGGATCCAGGGATCATGACCTTCAACAAGCTGAGCCACCCAGATGCCCTGGCATATGTATATTTCAAGGACTTGAGTTGTAAACCCTTTTGTGCAGTGTGACCCTGTCTCCCCTAGCCTGTCTTGGCTCTGGGTAGCCATGGGTGTGGGCAACTGAGCGATGGCGGTTGGAGACCGTCCTGGGCAATCCTCCTGTGGGCTGTCTGGCCCGCTGAGCTCCTGCGGTGGGCGGGGAAGGCAGCCAGGCTTGAGGTTCAGTCAAGCATCTTTCACAAATTTACTTTCCACAGGAGCTTGAGCTGGCAGAACCCAAAAAGCATTTTGTCCCCAGTATGTTCTCTCTTGATTTTCATACCTTTCTGGATTTCAAGGGTAAAATAATTCAAGGGTGTCTGATTTATGGAAAATAGCTCAGCAAAGTCTGGTTAGTGAAAGCTGTTTGATAACTAAGATGTCTTTCTTTTCCTCTTGGTCTTCTGAGGCCATCTACTCCAAACCCACCCGTGGCTAGAAGCTGGAGAGGCCTGGGGCACGGTGCAGAAGTGTATTTAATCCTTCAAAATGCTCCATGATTCTTATCCCTAATTCACAGACAAGAACACTGAGGCTCAGCAAAGGACATAACACTTTGTAAATAAGCAGAGAGAGCTTTGAATAGGATTGCCCGAGTCCACATCCCAGAGAAGCAGGCTGCTCAGTCCCAAGAAGGCCAGCCAATAGTTATGCTTCCATTGGCTTTTTCTTCTGTTTCCTCATTCTGAAGCCCTCCACTAGCAAGAATCTGGAAGGATCATCTCACAGTTCTCTAGGAAAAAGGGTCTCATTTCTACTATGTTCTCACCATTGAAATTTTGCCAGGTCCTTAGCCACTGGTGCTAGTGGGGAGCTTGGGAGGCTGTGCTCTGCATGAGATGTATAACAGTGCCACAACCAGTTCTAACTGCAACTGTGCCCCTCGGGGGCCAAAAGAAGAAGAAGGGACTGCTTATCTTCAAGACTCCTTCCTATTCCGAAAATCTGCATGCCTGGGTCACCTGGGTGGCTCCGATTTAAGGGGCTCCAGTCAGTTAAGCATCTGCTTTTGGCTCAGGTCATGATCCCAGGGTCCTGGGATCAAGCCCGCATCGGGCTCCTTGCTCGGTGGGGAGCCTGCTTCTCCCTCTGCCTGCTCTGCCTGCTGCTTCCCCTGCTTGTGCTGGCTCATTCTCTCTCTCTCTCTGACAAATAAATAAAATCTTAAAAAAAAAAAAATGAATGAATGAACGAATGAATTCTTGAATGAAGAAAGAGATCACAGAAGAGAGCCAAAGGCTGGTCCAAAGGACGGTGGCCTCAACCTGGAGCTGGAAGAGGCGCCGTGCCACTCAGCCGGCTGCATGACTCTGGGCAGTTCATGGAACCCCTTCGAATCTCAGTGTTGTCATCTGTAGAATGGGGTAATAGCTCCCTGAACTGCTCCAGGAAGGTGCGGTGAGGATCAAAGGGGAAATGTGGAAAATGCATATAGGAAGCACGATGGATGATAGCGCCGACGATGATGCTAAGTTTTTGGTCATGTTAAGCCACAGCGGGACGCTTGATTTTAACTCTCAATCCTTCGATTTCATGAGTTATCGTCCAGCTTTGTTTGGAGTCCATTATACTTCTCAGCCTGGACTCCTGTCAGGTGGGTGGCTGGCAGTCCTGCCTCTGCTTATTCTTAAGGCCTCAAGGGAGAGCCCCACGCTCTTGCACACAGTACAGATCCCTTGTCCTTGCCGTGGTACCAAACAGCTGACAACACGCTTTCCGAGATGTTATCTTATCCTGTGCCGGCTCCTCTGTAAAGGACGTGGGTCGGGTTTGATTTCCACTACCCTGCCTCTCTTCCCGAGACTCCCAGCCATTCTCAGCTGTATCTTTCCAGGCTAATAGGTCCTGAAGGTTTTTGTTCTTTGTCTTATTAGAGAGACTAATCATGGCTAGGGTGATGGGTGCCTATAACCCTCCCTAAGTGTTCCTGTGCTTCGCAGCTTGTCAGGCAGCCCTTGGCTCTAATCTGAATCCCCGTGGCTGGAACCGCAGCCTCTGAGCCTTGGCTGTGTCTTCGGATACCTCTAGAGCAACATCTTTTTCTGGAACCGAGATGTTTGTATTTTTTTTTTTTTTAGATTTTTTAATTTATTTATTTGGGAGAGAGCGAGCACACAAGCAGGGAGAAAGGCAGACTGAGAAGCAGACTCCCTGCTGAGCAGGGAGCCTGATGCGGGGCTCCATCCCAGGAACCCAGGGATCATGACCTGAACCGAAGGCAGATGCTTAACCCACTGGAGCCACCTAGGAATCCCAATTTCATTCTTTCAACAAATATTTAGTAAGCATCTTTGAAACACGGGAACAGTTAACTGGAGTCAATTTTCTTTCCAATCTCATTGTGCAATTAGAATATCGCAGTGGAATAGTGGGACAGCTGGGTGGTTCAGCTGGTTAAGCATTCTGCTCTTGGTTTCTGGTCAGGTCATGGTCTCAGTCTCGAGAGATCAAGCCCCACATCGGTTCCTCCCTCAGCACAGAGTTTGCTTGACATGCTTTCCCACCCTTCCCCTCCTTTCCTCTCCCCTCGCCCCTTGCCACCCCCTCTTGCTCTCTCTCAGATAAATAAAGTCTTAAAAAAATTTGGAGTCAGGCCATGCCTATGCTCTAAAACCACCCACTGTCATCTCCCTTTCTTGAACATTTCTTCCCATGGTGATGAGGTCTTGTGAATCTGGCCCCACTCTCTGACCTCATCTTTCGCTTCTTCCCATCTCTCTCTCTCTCTGTGATCTAAGCACATTGATCTTTCAAGTACTTAATGATTCCTGTCTCAGGGCCTTTGAACATGCCATTTCCATGTACACACACATCTGCACTATCCTCAGAATTCAAGCCTGACCTCAAATGTCCTGTCCTCAGAGAGGATTTTCCTGACCAACCTATCACATCATCAACACACCTAGGCCCTCTTATCACAAGATTCTGTTTTCTTGATGGCACTATCATGATCCACAATTTTCTTATTTATTTTTTTGCTGTCTTTCTCACCCCTCCCACCCTCAGGAATGCAAATCCCAGCAGTGGGGGCTTTTTCTGTCCTGTTCACCAAAGTAGACTCTTATCCTATGTTTTCTATGTTTTACACCCAGCAAGCATGCAGGAAATATTTATTGAATAGTCACGAATTACTGGTCAGAGCATTTACTGCGTGGCATTCAATTACACCATGTACTCTATGCAGCTGTAGGTGGAAAACAAGTCTTCTTCAGGTTCCACTGAAATCTAATCACCTACAAGGAAAAAGTTGCAGTAGCAACAGTCAGAGGCACACGCACTGGAAACCTAGATCAGAATACTTCCTCCATCTTTTCTTTTGTTTGTTTGCCTATGGCCTTAGTTTATGAACAGCTTCTTCAGCTTCCAGGCTTCCCTTGGAGCTCTCAGTCTCTGAGAAATGCTAAATACCAGAAAAGTATAACAAACTGTTAAGCGGAGGACAGCAACCTCTTCAGAGCGGCCGTGAAATAAAAAATGCTGACAGGTCACAGAGGGGGCTGTGTGTCCAGCCAGAGCGAAGACTTCCACCCCTGGATTCAGAACCAGACTTGCAAGAAATCAGTCTAGTATCTCCCAGCTCGAATCTCTTTTAGTAGCTTTTCCCCTCACAGTTGGCACCTTTTCCTTAGCTACTTCTCACTCTTACTTTCCCCTTCCCCTCTTCTCCCTTGCTTTTATGAAAGGAGCTGGAAAAGTCATTCACATGAAGGGATAAATGATAACCTCCTGCAGACTAAGAGACAAGAGACCCATGCCAAGGAATAAAGCTATAATGGAATTCTTAGCATCTCCACCAGCTGGATAGTAGTGTTCTCCCAGCTCCCTCTTGCCCCGTCTGGGCTGTCTTGAAAGAAAGACCTTCCAGGCCATCTAATCATGTTGATGGACTTGGAGATCCTGAATCTATAAGTAAAAGAGCCCTCCTGCAAGGTTAAGAGCGGTATATAGTCACATGGCCTGAAGATAAATCTGGAGGGAATCTTCAAGAAGGGGCTGGGTCTTGTTTACACCCACCATTTTTGTGAGAAATTTCCATTGGGTATCTTAAAGGCATCTGGTTGTAGAACTCTTAACTCTTATCTCAACCCAGTAATATGGGATGTAATCAGAGAGATAAGTGTGGGTTTAAGGAACTTTGAGAAATATAATTGCTCATTTACAATGCACTTCTTTATAGCTGCAGGCATGGGGATAAGACTTGCTCCAGCTTCCTTGCTAAGGTTTGAATTATGTAGCATTAATATGACTCTGAGAAGAGTGTAATAAAGATAAGTTCCCTTTATTAAACAGCTCCTTTCCTAATGTTCATGACCATCCTATGAAACTGCCATGGTCAGCCCCATTTTTCCAACAAGGAGAAAACCAAGGGTCGGGGCAGTAAACACACCTGCCCAAGCTCATATAGCTAGGTAATGGCAGAGCCTTGATTACTTCTGATTCTGAAGACCTTAATCTTTCCTTGAATGTCCTTCACATTTGTAACTCATAGTAACCTACTGAAGAATGAGCTTGTAATTCCCAATAAAATGTATACAATTATACATTTAACTTCCCAAACTAGAAGTGAATGTTCAAACTAAGTTTTCAGTCATTTGCTTGAGTTTTTGAGGGGCCAGGGTACATGATATTCATTTCTTCAAACAAATATTCATTGAGCAGATACTCAGTTCCCAATAATACTGTTGGAGGAAGGCAGAGATCCAGCAGCAAACAAAATGGCCCAACAGCCTTGTCTTCAAGGAGCTTACATTCTAGTCAGGGTGCAATGGAGAATAAACATGTAAGGAAAGTGTAGATGATGTCAAGTCGTGGGAAGTGTTGTGGAGGGGGTGGAATAGGGAATGTGGGGTGGGGGATTACAATTTTAAGTAGTCTGCTCAGAGGAATCCTCACAGAGAAGAAGAGGTTTGAGTAAAGACATGATGGAGGTGGGGGAGCAATGCTGGTAAATATCTGGGGACAGCTCATTCCAAGAGTAGGGAACACAGACAAACATCACTTTTGCTCAATTAATTACAAAAATAATTAATTTTATGAAAAATATCAGTCTTGTAAGTTGTTTGGTATAGTAAATGTCAGCATAAGAGAAAAAAAATCTTTAATCTCTTGAAAGAGAGCCCAGAATGAGGGCCAGGTTGGCTGGGAGGTTAGGTCCTCACCTTAAAGGTGAGACCTGTTAGGGTACTAGAAATGCTTTCTAGCTTGATCCAGATGAGATTCAAAGCTTAGATCATCTACTGCACACTTAGGTTTGTGTACTTCACTCCATGAGGTTATACCTCAATAAAAATTTTTTAAAAATTCTTTTTAAAGAGGCCTTAGTTTTTCATTTCTGGCCTCTGAGTTTCCATATTTACAAGACATGTAATATCAAAAATTTTAGTGCACATTTCATGGTTCCTTCTTTGCCAGCTCTGTTCAAGGCCACCAGGGTTACTCCAAAAAAAAAAAAAAAGGTTAAAGGGACCAGTGTTCAAAAGTCTTTGCTGGATGACCTTTGGAGAGGTGATCATTCTCTCTGGATCTGATTGTTTAAGCTATGATATAAGGCCAGTAGTGATTGTATCCACCTTACAGAATTACTGGAAGATGAACACAAGGTAAACTCTGTGGAAATTCTTATTTTAACAGGGTAGGGAAACAAAATTTGCCACTCCAAAATGTGTGTCAGTGACTTGAGGATTATTTTAGGCTAATTATTTTTAAAAGACAGAAGACTCAAGAAGACACTTTGACCTTCCCCCTAACTGCCCCAAAAAATTTAGCTGGGAGGACCTGCTCCAGGAAGGGAGCTATTACCACAGATAATGACAGTATAATATGAACTAGGTGTGGCAGACGGGAACTTAGCAAAGTCTGTTTGTTAAAATTCCTCTATGGGTCCCATTGTTTCTGTAGAGTCCAACAAACATTTGTTTACCAAACGTTAAGTCTTTTTCATCTTCCTATGAATTGTCTTCCTTCCTTTTGAAGTCCCAGACTCCCACCCCCTTCTCTGTCTTTCTGGATGGCATGTAAGCCACAACTGCCTGGCTGACTGTGGACCTCATACGCTTATGGAACCCTAGTAGGTATGTAATTAAATTTGATTTTCTCCTGCTAATTTCTCAAGTCAATTTAATTCTTAGACCAGCCAAAAGAACCTTGAAGAGGAGAGGATAATGTTTCCTCCCCAGCAAGGGCAAGACCACAGAAATCTTACATAACATTGTAATTAGGCATGTAGCCAGTGTTCAGTGGGAGTGCCTGCCAGGTCACCACTGTGGTCAGCTACTACCTGGGCTCTATGGCTATTTGCTCTTGAGCTTGTCACCCTCTGCTGGGCACTGGGTACTGCATAGTACAGCAGGTCCTGCACAGCCACGTGGCATTCTATAGCAAGGGGGCAAAATGAGCCCTGTTACTTCAGGGTAATACACTGTTGAGAAAGATCCCTTAACTGAATTTGTCCTACCCTAAAATCTCACAGGGTTTAATCAGTGGCCCTTTCTGTTACTACCACCTCAATCCTGCTGGACTCAGACGTGAGTTCCCTCGTCAGGGAGACCAATGTGAGAGGTGGTAAAGTTATTTCATATGTCTGGACCCACATCACATAGTGGAGGCTCCCACAGTGGCCCAGCGCAGGTCATAAATCTAAAGCTAAGTCAGCCTGTACTTTTGGGAAACACCTATGGGTCGGGGGAGGTGGAAATATAACAGACCCCAATCACAATCCTCCAGCTCAGCTTTGGCTAGTTCATCTTACCCTGAAAAATAGGATCAGCTAGCCGATCATGCCATTTCTGCATTGCCTCTTCTCAGGCTCTATAAAACTCAAACTCGTCCCAGATCCCTCAGGAAGGGTCCCCCGAGTGAGGCACTATGCTCCCCCAATCCATGGATTATTTTCCTTTGAATAAAGACATCAGACTCACTACCAGATTGTTTTAGTTTTGTCAGTTGGCAGAGGTGAAGGCCCTGCGGAGCTGAGAAGAACAACCTTCCTCTGTGGGCTGGCAGCTGGATCACTCTTGTCCTCCCTAGCTCCTTTAGTATGAGTTTCACTCCCTAGCTCCTTTAGTATTAGTAGATGGACTGCTCGCAAGGAGACGGTAATGGGGAGCATTTTCTGTAGAGAATTTAAAAACAGTAATGAATGCCACTGCAGTTCTAAACAAAGTCATTGAGCAAATGCTCCGTGCCCCACCAAACCTTGTATTGGTCTTGGTTCTAAATAATTGCTATGATTTCAGTTGAGTTTAGACAGACAGACATGCACTTATGTGATTCAAATTAGCCCATTTTTAGGGAACATTGTATTCCATATGGCAGTTAAATTTAAGAACTCCCAGCTTAAAAAAAAAAAAAAAAAAGGAACTCCCAGCTATATAGTCCTGTTTCCCTGACCCACCCTACCCCTGAAGACTCAGCCAAAGGGCTCTGTTTCCAAGGATATGTTTGCAAGGGCATGATGGTTCAGAATTGTTGGAACTCTCCTCCAGACACACTTCATATCTTCACTCCCTGTGGTATCATAACTTCTCACATTTAAGCAGCTGATTTGAAATAAATGGTGTGATACACATATATTTTGGTCTTTGTTCACAGTTCCTGGCTTAGCTCCCCAAACTCTTGGAATTTCCTGAGTGATAAGAGCAATGGGAGCATCTTTTGTTACAATATTTGGTCTTTTATCCTCAGTTGCTGAAACCACTTCAGAGCCATAAAGGTGAAATGAGTGTCTTGTTATTCACAACAAGCTCCTTTCCACCACAACGGGGATTATGCTAATGAGGTGACTTTTGGAAAGCCTCTAGCGATGGAGGCTTGTTGTCAGGGGAACCAACAAGGCTTTGAGTTTTGGAAATTTCAGTCCCACCCTTTCCTCCTTTACTTCTAAGGAGTGAAGTTGGAGGTTGAAGAGATCATCAATGGCCAATGATTTAATCAATCGTGCCTTTGTAATAGTGCCTCCATAAAAACCAAAAAGGAGGGTTTCAGAGCATTTCCATGTTGGTGAACTCGAATGCATCCATGAGCTGGAAGGACGGCACTTCCCCAACTCTACTGGGACAGAAGTTCCGGTGTTCAAGACCCTTCTGGACCTCACCCCTAAATATTTCTTTATCTGCTTATTGACTCATATCCTTTAATATCCTTGGTAATAAACCAGTATCTAGTAAGAAAACTGGTGTCCTGAGTTCTGTGAGCTCCTCTAGCAAATTAATCAAATGCAAGGAGAGGGTCATAGGTACCTCTGATTTATAGCCAGTTGGTTAGAAGAACAAGTAATAACCAGAACCTGAGATTGGGTCGGAAATGTGGTGAGTCCTGTGGGACTGAGCCCTTACCTTTGGGATCTGACACTGTCTCCAGGGAGCCGGCATCAGAATTGAGGTTAATTTGTGGAACACCCAGTGTCCACTGAGAACTTGAGAATTGCTTGATGGTATTGAAAAAAACCCACACACTGGAAAAGATAACAACACAGTAAATGTAGGGGCAGTGAGGACTTAGAGTCTTATTTAGGTTTAAATTCGAAAACACAGGAACGGAGTGTGAACTGCAAGGTATAATATCTTCTTTAGTAACAATTCATTTTGGACCATACATAAAGTATTTCACTAAGTTTGGATGATATCTTTATTATTGTTTATCTTTTAAATTTTACTTTCTATTTTAAAACTGTAGAACTAACCAAGAAAATGATTTTATGGAAAATAATTTTGAAAAATGGGGGACTGAATGAAAAAACGACCTATTCCAGGCATCAGATACATTAGGCACACTGAAGACTGAATTCCAACTTTGGACATATTTGTTCTCAGGCTGTGTGCTCGCCGACGTATTATTTTTTTTTTTTTAAGGATTTTCTTTTTGGAGCACCTGGGTGGCTTAGTTGGTTGAATGTCCGACTCTTGATTCAGCTCTAGTCATGATCTCAGGGTTGTGAGGTCAAGCCCAGCATCAGGCTCCACATTGGGTGTGGAGCCTACTTAAGTTTCTCTGTCTCCCTTCCCTCTGCCCCCACCCACCTGCACAAGTGCTCTTTCTTAAAAATAAAATAAATTAAAATAAAGATTTATTTTTAGTAATCTCTACCCCTTATGTGGGGTTTAAACTCACAACACTGAGATCAAGAGTCATATGCTATACTGACTGAACCAGTCCGTTTCCCCTCCCCCACATTGTTATTGCTACCATTCTAGGATGGTTTCAGATACAGCCCCATTAAGATGCAAGGGAGTGATGCCCATGACCTATATGATCTCTGTAGTTATTCGTTCACTCGAAAAAAAAAAACAAACCCCACTTATTGGGCACATTTATTGCATGTTTGGCATGTTCAGAATACTGCACTTGACCCTAGAGAAGGTTATAGAGCTAAGGAAACAAAGATTTCCTTCTTAATTCTAAAACTGAGAAGAATAGCAACAGATCAAGGTTAACTATCTTAGACTTTAAATGACGATTATGGTATCATTTCCAAAATACACTTATTAAAAAAGGGGGTTTATAGGAGGAAGACACACACTTGTAATGTAATAGTTGATAAACAGAAAGCCCATTTATGTTATTATATATTTATAAGATGAGTCCTAACCTGCTGTGGAGAGACCAGTAATTGTAGAGAAACTCCCTCATAATGGTAAGCAACGCATGCTCCAACACCATCCAAGCATTTAGAGAGCCTCTTGACGTGTCTCTGGAACATGTTGTAAAGTGCATTTTCCTGATTTATTTAATAAAAGCAATTCTTGCTCATTATTCCTCTTATTATCATCAGTAATAATAATAACTGGATGTTTGAACATGTTACATTATTTCTGGGATTGGCTAGAAGGGAGGCTTATATCCTACTTTATTACTCATCTAATAGTGGAGACCTGTGAACCAAGTGGGGTACGAACGGGATAGAGAAGAGACACTGTCTTAAGGGTTGGGGGAAGGGTGGCCAGTGCCACAGGTGTATCTGCAGCAGGAGGAGATCCTCCCATCCGGGTCATTCCTCAATAGTAGGATGCTGAGAAGATGCTGGTCCTGTCAGTCTCTCAGACCATGTCTAAAGGATGCCAAACATCACAAGTGGAAATGCTCCAAAACTGAGGTAGTCTTTGCTTTTGAACCCTTTTCTGCCATTGTGGTGCTATGAGGTCACATTCTTTCTGTGACATGCGGGCACCATGATGGCCTCTTTTATTAGAGCTTTGAAAAGACGGCTTAATAGAAACAGCCATGACCTATAGGGAACATAGAGTCTCTTATTTGGGACACTGATCCGGAAAATGCAATGGTAGCAAAAACCAGCAGACGTTGAAGCCAATGCCTTCTGTCAGAGCATGTGTGGAAACTTTCTCCCTGGTTTAAAAACAATAACTAGCAATTTCACAACGTACCGGAGTCCAGAAGAGGCTTAGCCTCATGCTTCCTCTCCTGTGACTGGCCTGACTCCCTGTAGACTATTGGTTCAATCCTCTTTGCCCTGGACACAAGGGAGCTGAAAATCAACCAGGGAGCACCAGCAAAGGGAGGCTCCAACACTGACCTGTGTTTGAAGTGCCGCTCCTTCATTTACCGGGGTTAGGAATTTAAGTAGTCTCTCAGATATTCCGAGCAGATATCTATATAAAGCCAACCATTTAGTCCCATTAGGAGTCCGGGGAAAAGCTGTATGTCCAACAGCTAGCCCTCAACCAATGTCATTCTCATTACTGTCCGGC
The DNA here is from genome assembly GCA_004024625.1 of Mellivora capensis. Taxonomy (NCBI): domain Eukaryota; kingdom Metazoa; phylum Chordata; class Mammalia; order Carnivora; family Mustelidae; genus Mellivora; species Mellivora capensis. The sequence goes on along the minus strand of PISX010000481.1, from coordinate 124,285 downwards.
CCAAGGGGGCTGTGGCCCTCAGGGCGCTTCCCTGTTACTCAAAGTCTTGATGCATTCTCCTTTCCATATTCTAGGAAAGGTCAGAATATGGAAGGTGAATTGGGTGATTTTCATTTATTTCCTCCCAAGCAACTTAAAGATAAATCTGATCAAGATATTACCTCACTGGTGGGGCGCCTGGGTGGCTCAGTGGGGTAAGCCTCTGCCTTCGGCTCAGGTCATGATCCCAGGGTCCTGGGATCGAGCCCCACATCGGGCTCTCTGCTCAGCAGGGAGCCTGCTTCTCCCTCTCTCTCTGCCTGCCTCTCTGCCTACTTGTGATCTCTGTCTGTCAAGTGGATAGATAAAATCTTAAAAAAAAAAAAAAGATATTACCTCACTGGTGTTTAAGGACAAAATATAATAACTCCCATGATTTAGATAGAGAAACTGAGGCTTGGAGAAGTTCGGGAATTGCTTAAAATCATGTAAATAAGCTGGAGCTTTTTCTCTGGGAATACTAGGGGTAGAGGGTTTTTTGTTTTGTTTTGTTTTGTTTTGTTGTTGTTGTTGTTGTTTGTTTTTCCTCTAAGGGTACTTTCCACTATTATCACATTGGTGAACAAGAAAATTCTATCTGCAGTATGAGTAAAATGAATTAGAACCAATATTAGTAAACAGAGCTCTTTATGGTTCACAAATCATTTCCACAAAAATATCTCCCTGATTTTGTAATCTGAAATTTCAAAAGTAACACTTTCAAGATGAGTATGGCTATCATCGTTCACAACTGAAACTGAAATTCTGAGGTGTTCCTTGACCGGTCCGAAGTCACGGCGCTCAAGGGAGGAGAGCGCAGATTACTGTGGCTCCAAACACGGTCCAGCCATCATGCATTATACTCCATTCTTGCACGTGTAAAGTGGAAATTGTATGGGTATTTTGCTTCAAGTACCCTTCCCTACCCTCACATCCCCCCCACCTGACCCCTTCATCTCTTCTCTCGCTTCCTGAGGCTTCCAACTTTCAAATCCTTGCTCCACTGTTTGGCCTGCCTTGATTCATACCTTCCTTTCAGATTTCAAAGTGTCCTGATTCTTCACCACATCTCCTCGCTCCCGATGCTCCGAGGGCATGCTGTGAGGCATGAACTTGTAGATTCCTACTTAACCTTCTGACTTTAAAACTCAATCCTCCATAAGGGATAATCCAAGATTTGTGGCCTTGAAGTTTATGCACTTTGGGGGTCCCCCTATAGGCAAGAAAAACAAAATTAGGTACAGAGACTTGGAAGAAGTCCTCCCAGTTGAGGGACCCTAAAACTCATGCTTCATGGGTTCATAGACAGACTGCATCTGTCCCCATGTAAGATACAACTCTAGTCTGGCCACCTATTAAGAGAATCCACCTGAGGCCAGAGGCTGAGCCTGCAGGCTCCCCCACTTCACTCTTAAAGCATGGTCGAGAGGGTGTGATGGTTTCCATTTCATAATTCGACCCACCTCTAGTTTATTGTTTTCCACTTGAGTTTGAGTTTTCTGGACTCAAGGGAGCCTGCTTTCTATTTCTTGGTAGGACCCTTCATTGAGCCTAACACAATTCTGAGTTCAGAAATGTTTTATGAATGAATGGATATTTGAACAGATGGATAGATAGAGTACATGTCCAATAACTCCTTGTTGAATTCATAGCAGAAAATGTAATGATTTTAATAGTTACCCCTTAGTGAGTGTCTACTATGATCCATACATTCTTCATACATTACCTCTGGTCAGAGCAATCTTGCAGGGTGGGAGTTATTGTCTCTAATTTATAGTTGAGAAGACTGAGACTCTTAGTGGCTAAGTCATCTGCCCCAGAGCCCATCACTCTAAAGCCTGAGTTCTTTCCACCTCACTCTACACCTGAGAAGCAAGAACCAGGCTACTTGGATCAGGTGAACTGAGTCCAGCCCCGCCGGGCACCTGCTCACTATGTCGGCTTCACCTGTAAATGAGGAAATAAAGGGAAGTCCCTTCCTGTGTGAGCAAGCTTTGTCTTCTGCCTAGCCTATTCCCAGGGCCCCTTGGACATACTCTTCCCAATAACATACTAGTCCTATGATTTAAACAGTGGGCAAACATTCTCTCAGTGGGTCTTTAGTGGGAAGTAGAATTAAATAAAAGTTAACTTGGCAAACAAAATAACCATGCCAAGGAGACCAGAGTGCTGGGGACCATGCTGGTGAACAACAGCCAGGACCCCAGAAGAGGGGAGGAGGCAGACAAGATACTCTGACGCTTTTGCCTTCTGCCCTAGACTGCTCTGCAGATAAACCAACAGAATGATGCCCTTTGTGGTAAGACTGTGATCATAAGGGAATGTGAGGATGAATGCCAGATTCCCACCAAGGGCTGGTAATGAGGAGATTTCTCTTGGGCAATTTTTATTTGATGAAAATATGGTGGTGCTTTTAAGAGGTTTCAAGAGCCTTAGGCAAAAGATGCTCTGATAACTTTGGAATGAGGTGCTCAAAGGCTTCCACCTCCATTAGGCCACTGAAGTTTCTACAGCCCTTTTAGGGTGAGGAGGGAGGCAGTCAAGATCACAGAACCCAGAAGGTCACTGTATTCATCCTCTATTTGGCATAGCATGTGACTGTTCCAAATACAAGAGATTTCTAGAAGACAAGGTGAACTAGAATTTTCTTTTGTATTATACCTTTTTAATTGCACTAGCAATCTAGCACCACAGAAACTTTGGGAATGGTGGCAAGGACCATGGTGACTGTGGCCCGCAGCAGAGACCTGAATTCAAGCGGGATTAACAGCACAAGGGACATGAGGTAACTCACCTGTCCCCAAGTCCTTGAGTACTGAGGCCCAAAGACCTTGCAGAGTCCTCCAGCTCAGTGACACACCACTCATGATGTGACCCACAAGAAAAGGAGGTGGGGGGAGATGGGAATCAACCTGCTCTTCAGTTTATAGTCCAGGTCTGTAGCCCATGACTGAGTCAGTAACCGATTCCTGGAGTACTGACTGGCTTTGCCTGCAGCACTGGTGATGAGGACAAGTACTGCTCAGCTCCCCTTTTAAAGAGCGTGTCTAGATAATAGGTGCCATATTTTAGCTCCCTCAGGGTCCACTTCAACTTTCTTGGAGGGGCCAGGTCGGAGGGAGGTGGTCGTATAAAGACCCAGCAATTTCTCCACCGTGTGGGGCTCCTTGGTTGGGCAGTCCTTCCTCTGTCACTCCCCATCGAGCTGCCAGAGAATCTTATGTGAATCTTATGTGAATCTTATGGATTCTCCTGCCCAATTCTGCTTGTTCTCCTTCTTTCGCACAAACTCCCTTCAAAATCCTTTGCACTCCTAACTCTGCCTCAACTTCTGCTTCCTGGGGAACACAACCAACGCACCTCCCTTACCCTTCAAAGCTACAATGGTGCCTGGTGCCAGAAGAAGCTAGAAACATTAAGATCTTGCACCCAACAGGCAGAAAAGGAAGAACCCAGCCCACAGGTCAGCAGAGGAAGAATAGCCCAAGGGACCAGAGGCATGCATGACAGTGACTGGCCTCCTGGGGCTGAACATGAGCTCCCAGGACCAGGCCATCCTTGCAAAGGCAGCCAACTGCACCCAAGGGGTAATGCCAAGGCACCAAGCTTTCACTCCACTGTCTGAGGGAGTGCATTGAAAAGTAGGGCTTTCTGCAGTCTAAATTACTCAGAAGCTTAGGTGAATGACCGCTCTAAGCCTCAGGCTCCCCATGTGTAAAATAGGGCATGTAACACATGTTGTTAAGGGCCACCTTTCCCCTGATTCAGAGATGATTCTGGTCTTAAACCCCATGTCTGGATTGAGTACATCCATCTTCTTGCCCCACACTTTGTGCCTTCAGAAAAGACAAGGACTTGAGTCACATATAGTCTTTCAGATGGTTGACCCACATCTGAATAGTAACCTTCCACTCCCTTCTACAGGCTGAGTTTACCTGAGTGTGTGGGAAGAGCTACACACCCCCACACGGGTACACTCAGCTCCCGTCTGTGTGTGATCCAGGGGAAATTTCTTGCTGGGAAGGAGAGCAGCTCCAGTCTAGTTTGATACCAAGACGGCTTGGTACACCCCAGCAGTAAATCCAATCTGGGAGATGCAACATTGTCCAGCCTCCAGAGGTCTGTATCAAGGGTCAAGAACCAAGTATGTTTTAAAAGTACGTTGTTTTTATTAAAGTAGGATGTATGTTAAGAAAAGTACATAAGTGAAAATGTTCAACATAATGAGTCATATCAGGGAAAATGCAAATGAAAACCACAATGAGATACCATTGCACACCCACTGGGATGGCCATAATCAAAAAGACAGATAGCAACAAGTATTGGGGAGCATGTACAGCCATCAAAAGCCTTCTACACTGCTCGTGGGAAAATAAAATTGTGCAACCACCATGGAAATTGCTTTCTGGCCGTTCCTCAAAAAGTTAAGCATGGGGTGATCGTATGACCCAACACTTCCACTCCTTGGTGCATACCTGTGAGAAATGGAAACGTGTCTACACAAACACTAGTACGTGAATGCTCATAGCACATTATTCATAACAACCACAAGGTGGAAACAACTAATGAACTGATAAACAAAAGTGGCATATCCACACAATGGAATATGATTTGGCCATAAAAAAATTAAGTACTGACCCATGCCACAATACAGATAAATCTTGGAAATATTATGTTAAATGAAAAAAAATGGCACCTGCAAAAGACCACATATTGTATGATTCCATTTATATGAAATGTGCAGAATAGGCCGCCTATAGAGATGGAAAGTAGATTAGTGATCGCTTAGGTCTGAGAAGGAGGGGGTTCTGGGAAGATGATAGTCAAATGGTACCGTTTCTTTTTTGTGGTGATGAGAGATTGTAGCAAATGATTGTTTTTATCTATATACATTTGCATATACTAAAAACCATTGAATTATATAGTTTAAATGGATGAATTACATGATATGTGAATTGTATCTCAAGAAAACTGTTGTATAAAAAATGCTCAGCTCAAAAAAAAATGTTTAGCTCAATGAATTATTTAAAAATGAGCAACTCATGTAACCATCATCTCGGTCAGGATGTAGAACATTCTAGAACCTCAGAAATCTCCCTACCTCCCGTGAGGATATGTATTTTTTGTCTGACTAGTCCCCAGTCTCCAGAAATCGTACTGCATATCTCTGGAATAGAGACTGGTATTAATTTCCACTGGGTCTACAATAAAACGTGGTGACTTCTCTGGTGAGCCTTCTCCTGAAGCACAGAGTTATGTTCCTGGGGCCCATTTTACAGGGGGTACTGGCAAATTTGGACTCATCCCAAAGCATATGGGCAGCATGGGGAAAGGACAAGATCATGTGAGGAACAGCTGAGGAACCAGGTCTATTTAGCCTAATTGTTGTCTTCCCTGTTAAAGAGAGGACACTTGGAAGTGAAGGTACCTGTGCTGTGTCATCCCTATGGGATATCTAAAAATACGAGACAGGACAGTCCTTCTATGCACAGTGAATAGCACACAAAACACAAACATCATCAGAATCAGTTACCGAGGGCCTAGAATGCGTCAGGCCCCGCATTATCTCAAGTCTGCACAAAGACCTTGCCGGGTGGGTGTGATTATCCACATTTCGTTAAATGAGGAGTTAACTGGGAGGAGAAGAGTTGCTGTGGGGGACGGATGGCACTGCACGGTCCTCTCCAGCCCCAGCATCTTTATGCTGCTTTGAATAAAGGTGCAAAGTTGCCCACAGAAGTGTCCTAAGAAGCTGTCTGGTAGAGGGGGAGGGGAAACTGAGAGGGACATGGAACTTCCCAAGCTGGTTGTAGATGTGGTTTTAGGGCTGGAGAGGCCCTTTAGCCTGTCCTTGACCACTCCCCCAAGCTCCCGTCACCATGTTCTAGACTCACTTTAAGCCAAAGGAAAAGTTTTTCTTACTTAGGTTCCAAAATCCATTCCCAAGGACCAAGGACCATCTCCCCCAAACGCAGAGCCAGCCTGTCTATGACATGGGGCCAGGGAGACACCAGGAGACTGGGGGGCTGCCAGGAAGGAAGGAGAAAGAGGGAGGATACCAACATGTCATAAAGGAGCTGTGGCCATGGGGATGACACTGTCCTGATGGGTGGTCCTGCCCCTTTCCTGGAAATTCACATTTCAGATTCTATTCATCCAGAATGCCTCTTGCCATGTGCTCTGTGCTGAGCCGGGTACTCCCCTCCACGGTAACGTCCGTGGAACCCCACAGCATTCCTGTGAATCATGCAACATCATCCCTAGTTTATTTTTCATTTGTTTTTGTTTTGTTTTTCTTTCTTTCTTTCTTCCTTTTTTTTTTTTTTTGTTTTTTGTTTTTTTGTGATTGCCCACCATCCCTAGCTTAAAGATGATGAAGCCAAGGCTTCGACCAGCAGCTGCATGAACCTCTTAGTAAAATGTTGGTCTGAAAAAGGCTATTTCAGGTTTATTCAATGGCTTCTCATCTAACCCACTGCGAGATGGCCTGCACACATCACCCCTTCCCAGGCCTCAATTTCCCGAACTGTAAGCATGGAGCATGGGCCGAGGGCTGCACAGCAGCTTGAAGAAACGGTCTGAAAAGAACAAAGAAAGTGCTTTTCGAGAAAAGAAATCCATGCAGGGGCACCATTTAGGTGCAGCCCCTGGTTTGGGCTTAAATTGCTCACAGAGTTGACCATACAGAAAACGACTCAGATGGCTGAGATTTGGGTAGATGGTGTCAAGATCTGAAAGCAAAGCCTCCATGCCCCAAAGTCTCGAATGTTTCTGTCTCTGAAGCTCCAGCCAAATCTGTGTGTCATAGATTTGCTTTCAGTTTCCCTTGACAGAGGTGGGGATCCGGTGGGTGGGGGAAACCTGCTTTTTTCCCTCCGATGCTGTAATGCATACTTAATTGGCGTGCAATTACGATCACCCAGTGAGGGTTCTGACAGCTTCTCGACTTCTGAACATTAACTCGGCAACCCACGCCACATCCTTGCGGCCTGGCCCTGGTCCAGGCTTCTGAGTCTTATCTGTCAGACCCTTAATAAAAACAGGAACCTGATCCTTAATGACCCCAGTGGCTCCCTTCGGCTCTTTTCTCGCCCGCTGTACCCTTGGGTCTCTCCTACAGACTCTAAGCTCTGAAGGAACGGTGTGCTCAGCTCAGCGAAGGGCCACAAACATCTTGGGGTTCTGTGGCTGTGCCTCAGAGCTTGGCCTCTTACGGTCAATAGAGCTTTGGAAGTCCGTAGATTCTTCCCACCAGGTCGGCCACATGTAGGGCTCCCAAACCTCTCCTCCTTTTCCTTTCTTTAGGTCCACGTCTGCGCAGGCCTTGTGAATCTTTTAATCAGATCAACCAGTCGTGGCCAAAGATTCTCACCATCCTGTGCCAGCTAGATCCTCAGGCAGGCACAGATGGTGACTTGGTAGCTCCCATTTGCACCTGCTGCTTTAGAGGATTTGAGAAGTGCAAGTTCTTGTATGACTCAGGATGTGTCAGGTGGTAGTCCCTGACCTTGTCCTAGCATCCTTGGAGCACTCCCTCCTCCTTGGTCTGATAGCACTGGCTGCGGGTTCAGGTGTGTCAACAATCTCTTGTAAGGCTTTGTGAAGTTCTTCTAAGTGCGTGGGCTGTTTTCTCAAATACAATCTATTCGCCTTAAGGAAGGGCCAATGTATCTTATACTTTATCAGACTTCCCACTGTGCCTAGCATAGTGCCTAGACATTGTGGAAATGATAATAATTGTGGGTTAGGAGTACCTAGTCTGTTTCAGACACTGTGAAAAGAACTCTTAATACATTCACTTGTTTTATTTTGGGAAGAATAGTGAAGTATTGTTACCATTGTAAGGCAAAGAGCCGAGGATCAGGCTCATTAAGGGACTTGTTCCAGGTCATACAATCTATAGATAATGGAATTAGCATTGAAACCCAAGACAATCAGAGAAACAGTTGTATGAAGCTAAGCTAAGCTATGCTGTGTAACAAACTCTGAAATGTCAGTAGCCACAGATACATATACATGAAGAAAGTGTATTTCTGGGCCTGGGTGACTCAGTCGGTTAAGCATCGGCCTTCGACTCAGATCATGATCCTGGAGTCCTGGGATCGAGCCCTGTGTTGGGCTCCCTGCTCAGTGGGACGTCTGCTTCTCCCTCTCCCACTGACCCTCCCCCCTTAGTCATGCTCTCTCTTGCTATCTCTTTCTCAAAGAAAGAAAGAAAGAAAATCTTTTTAAAAAGAGAGAGAGAGAGAAAGTCAATTTCTCACCCATTCAGAAGCTGCTGCAGGTCCAAGTGTCTCCTAGGGTTGCTTCCCTCCTTGAAGGCACTGAGCAACCCTGTGTCTTTCCATCTCTTGTTTCTGCCCCTCTGACATGTGACCTCTCTGATCCATCCGTCTGAGGAAGAGAGGGCTGGAGGGGTGTGCCCGGCTTCCACAGTTAGACGTGAAGATGACCGGACTGTGGGACTTGAGCCCACGGTCTGTGAACAGATCACTCACAGGCTCCACCTGACTCCTCTGTGTTCAGGAGAGAGGAAAATCAGAAATGGGGAAGCCCTACTAATCTGCTACAGAAGCTTATGTGTATCCTACCATGCTAAGCTGCCTCTAAAACCTAAAATTAAAAAATAAGGGATTCTAGGGAATCATTGGGATACAAAAGATTATGAGGGGGGGCGAAATTCACTCTTGAGAAAAAACAGACTTTGATACATTTAATCAGCCTCCAAATCCCCAACCTAATTATCACCCAGACAGAGGAGCTGGGATGCCCTTCCTTCCCCCCGTTCTGATTACTGATCTTCTGTGACTTCTCATTAAGGTGCCCCTAATATTCGCTGTGCCCTAATCTTCCTGAGGACAAATGTGCGAATGGTATGTACAGCAGAGGGGGGACCCGGGGGGCAGATACTCTGGGTGGGATGCTGGGCAGTGGACACGAGGCTTTCACACTGGGGTTCTCATTTAACCCTCACCACAAACCTAGCTGGTGTAGCTCCTGGTACTTAGACCACGTGTAGAGCAGGAAACGGAGCCTCTGCGTGATTACATAACTTTCTCCAAGTTACGTATGGGGATCTTCTGATTCCAAATCCTGAACTTGTCTGCTGCCATCGCACTTCATTTTCTCCACCGTCTTTCATTTCTGAAGGTGGATTTCAATTGCACTGAACTGTATTAATCATAATACTTATTTCATGACACACTCCTATCGTTGTTGCATGCATAACCCTATTTGGGTTTTTCTGTTGTTGTTGTTGTTGTTTCAATTTTGATTTTTAATATGAAAAACTCCCAGAAACATACCACCCAACTTGTGGCTCTTCTTCATCCCATCCTCCCTGCCACCTCCACAAATACAATGTGACCAATATACTAATTTCTAGATGCAGCATTTCCTTGCCTTCCTTTTTGCATAATTTTATCTAGTTTACATGTTTTCTTACACTTACTTTATTTGCTTTTAATTTTATAGAAAGAGTATAATTATCATAGGTTTTATTTCGAGATTTACTTTTGCACAGAGTATAAGTATTCATCCATATTGTGTGTCACAGTGGTTCATTCATTTTGAACATGGTATAATATTATTGTATGAATTATTCATGTTACAATCCCCTTTCTTATTATTGCTATTGAGAGCAATGCTGCCATGAAATGTCTTTTGGAAGGAGTGTGGGGGGAGTGAAAATTTTTTTTATGTAACTAAGAGTGAAATTACTATGTCATAGCATATGGGAAGATTTTTCAAAGTAGTTGTAGCAATTTACACACCTATAAGCAATGAGAGATGTGTGGAACTACATCTTCCCCAGCATTTGGTTTGGTCAAATTCTTATAATTTCCAACAGAATGGGTGCATTTCTCTGATCACTAATGAAGTTGAGTTTGTTCACTAGCGATGTGTGCTTCGTTTTCTGTGGATGCCTGTCCATGTCCCGTGCCCATATTACTACTGGGTTGTTTAGGCTTTTCTTGTTGACTTTGTATATTCTTCGATTGATTTTGTATGTTCTTTAATTTTGTTTTGATTGATTTTGTATATTCTTTTGTATGTTCTTTAAGCCAATTTGTTTGTAACTTGCCTTTCCAGTTTCTTCAAGGTGTCATTTGATGTTCTATTGCTTTAGTATCTCCAAGATTAACACTTTCTGTGTTTTATATGAGAAAATTTTCCCTGCTCCAAGGTCTAAAAGATATTTACTCATGTTTTCTATTAAGTCTAGAATTTGAAACCTAAAGTGAGAAGTTTTTTAACTTTTCTCTTTGACTGTTAAGTCAATCTGAAGGTGTTTGTTTTTATATGGTGTGAGGTAGGGAATAAATTTCCTGTTTTCCATATAGATGAACATTTTTTATAGCTTTGTTTGTCAAAGAGCTCCCTCTTTCCCCTCAATCAGCCATGCTGCCTCTGCCACATTTCTAAATCCACACAGGTCTATTTCTGCATTCTTTGTTCTATTCCATTAGTCTGTGTGTTCATCCCATGGCATTGCCACAATGTCTTCATTACTCAAGCAGAGTGAAAGCGGCCTCTCCTGGCTCTCCTTCCCCCAACATTGGCAAAGATATCATCTCTCTCTAGAACCATCCAGTTTAGATGAATTTCCATTTCTGCTCTGTGCTCAATCACAGAGTCTCTATACGAAGAGTCTCTATACGAAGGAGGAGTCGGCAGGTCAAGAACTTGGTCTCAGTGGGCACCACCCCCTGGGTGTTCTTGCCTGGCTCACCCTACAGTGCCTAGTGACCATGGTTGCACACTTGCCTGTCTCCAGTCCCAGGCACTTTTGTCTAGACAACCCAACAACTGCTGTCATCTGCAGACACGCTTACAGTGTCCCAGCAATGCAGGGTCCGTATCGTCAGTGTAGCTAAAACCCAGAGAAATGTATAATGGGAAGAGAAGAACTCCACAGCCTCTGGGATTGGCCCTGGTTTGTGGATGCATAAGTCCCATCTTCCTAAGATATGATCCAGCCCTAATAAAAGAAGCTCTAATTTCAGAGTTTCTCTTGTTCTTTGTGTACCAAATGATGGAATATCTGTAGTTTAAGGATACTCCTAAAAGGGATTTTTGGATGTGTAAAGGGAGGTCTCAGAAAATTCAGTGGGATGTTGAGATTAAAAGGAAAATTGCTGGGGTGTCTGGGTGGTGAAGTCAGTTAAGCGTCCAACTCTTGGTTTTAGCTCAGATCATGATCTTGAGGTCTTGTGAGCAAACCCTGCATTGGGGTCCACACTCAGTGGGGAGTCTGCTTGAGGATTTCTCTCCCTCCTGCTCTGCCCCTCCCCCTGCTCAAGCACATGCTTTCTCTCTCTCTCTCTCTCTCTCTTTTTTGAAAAAAAAAATAAATAAATCTTTTAAACAAACAAATAAATAAAAGTAAAATGCTTTGTGAGCTGCTGAGCCAACATTTTGAAGTTACACAAGGTTGAGACCTTGGAAGAGAGGGGGTGGGTGCAAGGGTCTTCAGAGAAGGGATCCCCAGCAATTGAGCTAGGGGCATGGGCAATGAAAAATTGCCCTGACCCACCAAGTTTCTAGAAACAATGGTGTCTGACCTTCAGTATGTAGTCTTTTTTCCTTTCTCTGTGCCACCCCTCTAGCTATTCCTAACCCTTGGGAACATCTGTTAAGCACAATAGCTGTGTGTTCCTGTTGCTCTAGGGAAAGGAGAATCAGCTCTAGTCTGAACACTAGACAAGAGGGGGGTGAGGAAGTACAGCTGCCCCACCATGGGGGTAGGGAGCAAAATCCTAATTCTTTGCAAAGAATTAGCAATTAAGAATTGCTAATTCTTAAGCAAAATCTTAAGAATCCAGAAGGTCTTAAGGGCAAGAATTAGAAGGTAAATATAATGATGAGAACATAAACTCCTAAGCAGGACCATGGGAAATATTGCAGAGGACCCTGGGAAAGACTCTGGGCTTCCCATGGTGCTGAAATGGATGTTCAATTCAGATTATTTGGATGTTAAGGCAAAGGAGACAGCAAGAGACCAGAAAATGTGGATTCATTTAGTAATGCATGGATACAGGGGCTGTCAAGGTGCGATGGTCTTGTTATGGGGTTCCTTTAAGTCTGGCCTGAGCACCTCATTTCACAGTTGTTTTGTGGAAGGAGCAAGGATGGCAAGTGGGCAACCCTAGAAGCTGAAGGATTAATTTACCAGGGTTGAAAGACAAGAATCCATCTCTTAGGGGTTCCTATGTCCTAACCACAGACCCTTCTCTGATTGGGGGCCATCCAAAATGAGATGTTGGCTGAGATCTCTCTTTCTCCCTCCTTCTTCCCTATTGTTCTCAGGTATGATGACCAGAGAGCACTTGTCAAGTCATTTGAGGATAGTCTGTACCAGGCAAGCTTGGATAATGGGAGAAGTGGCACTGAGGGACCCTCTAGTCATTTACACTGATAACTGAAACAGTCTCTCTCTCTCTCTCTCCCCTCACCTAACCCCCCCCCCATATATTATTCTCTTATGGTAAAATATAGTTGTTAGCCATTTTCAAATGTACAGTTTATTGGCATTACATAGATTCACAATGTTGTGCAAACATCACCACTATTTCCACAATTTTTAAATTATCTCAAGCAGAAACGCTGTGCCCACAGAATGATAAATCCCTTAATTCATTAACAAATAAATAAACAATAAATCTTCACCCATCCACCCCATCTAGCCCTGGTAACCTCTAATCCACTTTCCATCTCTGTGAATTTGACTACATTAAATACCTCATATAAGTGATATCATATAGTATTTGTCCTTTTGCATCTGGCTTATCTCACATAACAAAATGCCTTCAAGGTTCATCTATGTTGTAGTGTGTATCAGAACTCCATCCCCTTTTATGGCTGTATAATGGTCTATTGTATGTATATACCATACTTTGTTCATTGTCTGTTGATGTAGGCTTGGGCCAATTTCACCTTTTGGCTATTGTGAATAATGCTGCTATGGACATTGACGTACTATATCTGTTAGAGTCCCTGTTTTCAATTTGTGGGGGGTGTGGATCTAGGAGTGGAATTGCTAGATCATATGCTAACTTCTTGTTTAGCTCTCTGAGGGATCACTAAACTGTTTTCCATAGTAGTTACACCATTCTACATGCCACCAATCAATGCATAAGTGTTCTAATATCTCCATATCCTCTCTTTCATTTATTTTCTGTTTTTTTAAAGTTTTTATATTAGTTATTCTAATTGGTATGAAATGGTATTTCATTGGGGTTTTGATTTGCATTTTTCCTAATACCTAGTGATGTTGAGCATCATTTTTTTTAAAAAGATTTTATTTATTTATTTGACAGATGGAGATCACAAGTAGGCAGAGAAGCAGGCAGAGAGAGAGAGAGAGAGAGAGAGAGGAGGAAGCAGGCTCCCCACTGAGCAGAGAGCCCAGTGCGGGGTTCTATCCCAGGACCCTGAGCTGAAGGCAGAGTCCTTAACCCACTGAAGCACCCAGGCATTCCGTTGAGCTTATTTTGATGTGCTTCTTGACCATTTGTATATATTCATTAGAGAAAATTCTTCGGAGAAATGTCTAGTTCTTTGCCCATTTTTTAAATTGGATTATTTGGTTTTTCTGTTGCTGAGTTTTAGGAGCTCTTTATATTTATAAATACAATTAATATTTATATTATATAATATGTAATAATATATATTATGAAATATATATTATATAGCTCTTTATATTTAATATTCTGGTATTAATCCCTTCTCAGATGTATGACTGACAATTTTTCTCCTCTGTGAGTTGTCACTTCACTTCCTAATATCCTTTGATGCACAGAAGTTTTTAATTTTGATGGAACTCAATTTACTTATTTTTTTGTTTGTTGCCTGTGTTTTGGTGTCATATCCAAGGAATCATTGTCAATTCTAATAACATGAATGTTTCCCCTATGTTTTCTTCTAAAAGATGTATAGCTTTACCTCTTATGTTTATTGTCTTTGATCTGTTTGAGTTAATTTTTTAAATATAGTACAAGATAAGTTTCTAATTTCATTCTTTTGGATGTGGGTATCCAATTTTCCCAGCATCGTTTGTTGAAAAGACTGTCCTTTTCCCATTGAATAGTCTTTGTTCCCTTGTCAGAATCATCTGGCCATACATTTGAAGGTTTATTTTTGGGTTCTCTATTCTGTTCCATTTGGTCTCTCTGTGTATCTGTATACCAACACCACACTGTTTTAATTACTGTAGCCTTGTAGTAATTTTTGAAATCAGGAAGTTCAAGTCTTTCATCTTTGTTCTACTTTTTCAAGATTGTTTTGGTTATTCAGGATCCCTTGAGATTCCATATGAATTTTAGGATGGAGTTTTCTATTTTCATCTACAGATAGATATAAATGATATAGATACAAATATAGATATATTGATATATATATACCATATATAGATATATTGGTATATTGATACCAGTATATTGATATATGTCATTGGGGTTTTGTTAGTATTGTTATCTTAACAATATTAAGTTTTCCAATCTGCAAACACAGAATGTTTCTCCATTTATTTGTCTTCAGTTTCTTTCAGCTAAGTTTTGTAGTTTCTCATGTAAAATTTTTTGCCTCCTTGGTTAAATCGATTCCTAAGTATTTTACTCTTTTCGATTCTATGAAATTGTTTGAAATGAAACAGATGAGCTGTGTCCTTAGGAGGTACGGGAAGCTGACAAAGACCCTGCACTGGTGAGGCTCATTTTCTAGGGCCTTGCCTCTTAAGGTGTTGTCCATGGACCACCAGCATCAGCATTTCCCGGGAATTGTATTAGAGATGCAGAATCTCAGACCCTACCCCAGATGCACTCCATCAGAACCTACATTTTATTTTTTTTAAAGATTTATTTATTTATTTATTTGACAGGGAGAGAGAGAGAGATCACAAGTAGACAGAGAGGCAGGCAGAGAGAAGGGGGAAGCAGGCTCCCTGCTGAGCAGAGAGCCCAATGCGGGACTCGATCCCAGGACCCTGAGATCATGACCTGAGCCAAAGGCAGAGGCTTAACCCACTGAGCCACCCAGGTGCTCCAGAACCTGCATTTTAATAAGAACCATAGGTTGGGATGCCTGGATGGTTCAGTACATTAACTGTCTGACTCTTGATTTGAGCTCAGGCATGATCTCAGGGTTGTGTTACAGAGCCCTGCTGAGGATTCTCTCTCCTCCCTCTCCCTCCTCCAAAAGAACAGATGAATGGTAAGAGCCATAGCTAGTTTGAGGTTTGGGAGGAATGCCCTAGTGTCGGGGATGAAGGTGCTGATCCACTACCCTGGTTACTTAGTTAACAAGGGCCATGTGGTCTGATGAGCCTATAGCTGAGCCCTGTGTCTTTCACTTGTTAGTGACATAATCTTGGGCAAGTTACTTAATCAAAGTTTAGTTCCTCCCATGGTAGTAATAATGGTACTTACCTTCCAGGTTTGTTGGGATTACCGAATGAGACAATCTGTCTCAAATCCTCACCACAGTGCCTGCTGTATTGTTTGTGCTCAACGGATGTTAACTCGTATTAATCTTATTATTGCTGTGACTTTTCCCACAGAGTCGATCCCTTTAACTTCCCTAAACTAACCCCAGCACGGGGATACCAAATACATGGTGTGTATCTCACGACTTTATTCTCCAGTGTCCGAAGCACTCTTTCTCCCAGAGCCCAGACTTGCCTGTGAGTCTGTTTCACACAAGGTTCTGTGTAGCTCTTACTATTTAATTTAATTGAAGTAGGTATGCAAGATAAAAACTATTTGCCATCTCTGGTTGACTTGGGCATTCGCCTTGATGCCTTGACCAAATTTCTATTTTACCCTCAACTGTATTGGTATTCTTATTAGTGACTGCTACAGGGACAGGGAAAGGGGGAACAAGACCAGCAGAAAGTGTCCAACCTGGAAGACTATGAGAATGATGGGGTCATTGCAGAGGGGTCAGGAGAAGGAGTAGTTCTGAGGAAGGTGCTCAACTAGAGGCATGTCAAATTGGAGGTCTTTAAAACATCTAAATGGAAATATCAGAAGATATGAAGTTGCAGGACTGGATTTAGGAGAAACTTCTGGGTGGGAGACAAAGATTTTGTCACACCTGTGGCAGATACTGTTGATTACCTAACAATCATTTCCCCCTTCTTCTTAGGTAACTGTGCCCCCCATATGTTCATGTGTAGAGTGGTCAACGTTCCAGAGGAGATTAGACCCTAACCCAGCCTCAGACCCCAGCACTATGAGGGAATCTTGATTGGCCCCATAGTCACAGATAATTCCATTCCCCCTACCAGTATTTAAATTTGGGGATGTAATACAGTTCTGGACAATAACATATGTCTGCAAAGAGAATTCTACACATTTTTAAGATTCATCTCTTAAAAAAAAAAAAAAGATGAAAAGAGAATCTCTCTTTTGTCTCCCTCTAGATATGGCTTGATGAGCCTGAAACTGCTGCAGCCCCTCTGAGACCATGAGGGGACAAGGCCAAGGCAAAAACCCACATGCCAGGCATGGCAGAGCAGAAAGATGGAAAGAAATGGTCTCTGATGACATCATCAATCTACCAAATTATCCTACCCCAGAAATGACCTCAGGACTCCTTGCGATGTGATAATAAATGTTCTCCTTATTTAAGCCCACAGAGTCAAGGTCTCTGTTGCTTGCCACCAAAAGAATTTCAGCCAATACACAACACCCGCGGAGAAATACCTACATTACAGGAATGACCATTGAAGCCATGAGAGTGTTCATAAAACTCAACAGAGTGTGCAGGGAGGAAGAAAGCAATGGGGGGGAGGGGAGGCCATGGGTGCGGTGAGCGAAGGAAAGTCAAGAGCAAAGGAGACACAGAAAGAGCACATCGGGGCAGGAGGATAATTAGAACACACTATGTCATGCAAACGAACAGAATGAGAGGTTCTAGAAAAAATACAGGGAGTGGTACAGAAGCCAGTGGGGAGGGAGAGAAGACAATTATTTGTTGGCCAGCTGACTACCCGTGGGTTTGATGGTTTTTTCAATAGCTCTACTCCCCCTCACTAGTTACTCCATGGTGGCCGGGATGACCCCAGTGGCCAGGACTTGGGAATCTTTGGCCCTTTGGGTGAGAAAGAAGCATCCCTCTCTAGATATGAAAGCCACATGCCCAGGGCTTCCGGGACAGTGGGACAGAATGCTGCCCATTGTCAGACCATGAGTCCTGACACCTGGTCCTGACCCTATCTTCTGTAGACAGAACATGAAACACAGAGTTCTGTTTATCAACCTTAACTTGAGGGAAGTCACTTTGTTACATTTTTGTTACCAGCATAGGGAACAGCCCCAGCTTCCTGGTACTCTCCTCTCTCCTTCTTCCTTCCTCATTGCTCCTTTAGTATACTCCGCGCTTCCTGCCTTTGATCAGCGGGTTCCCTCTGCCATGAACATCCTTCCTCCTCATCCCATCTCAACTTGTTAAAGTCTCTTCCTGTCCTTGAAGACAACACCTCCTCCATGAAGCCCTCCCCACTCCCCTAGGCGGAAATCTTCCCTGGCACTTAAGTGATCCCATTCCAATTGGCTTGAACCTCTGTTTCCCTAAGCACCAAGGGAAAAAGGGGGAGAAGGGGTAAATGGAGGCATAAGTAGTTTCCTGGGGGACAAGAAAGACACAGAAAGAAATTCACCTATACAAATAATGCAGGGTCTGCACAAAATCTGTCCCATGTGTGCAGATGGTGCACACAGAGGATATAGAGAAGTGACTGGATCTTCTCCACCCCCCTATGAAATAGCCCTTCCTCTCTTCCCTCCTCAGATGACCTCTGGGGCAGAATAACTTTGGCAAAGCTGTCTGGGTAAGTCCGCAGTCATCGGCTGGGAGCAGCACTCCCAGGTCAGCCTGGGTACTGCTGGCCTTCCCCACCATTGGAGGGTAAGTGGTCTCATAGGCCCCCAGATAAATGTCCACTTCCTTTTGGGCTAGCCTCACTCTGTGGGCCTCCCCTCTGCTTGGCCCCTCTCCACCTCTGCAGTCTTTTCTCCTGGGCTCCAAGCCCAATGTCAAGCCACTCTCTCTTTATCTCTCTCCTTCTTTATCTGGCATTGTTTGTCTCTCTGTCTGCCCATCTCTCGCAGACACTGTCCTTGTCCTTCCTCGCCCCTCTTCCTCACTCCCTAGTCCTCCCAGCTGAAATAAAGATCCTCCAAAGAAAACAGATAGGCTTCTTGCGTACAGGGACGTTGATCCAGGGAATTAGGAAACAGATCCAAAGGAGGTGATGCTTGGAGTGTCTGGTACCTGACAGCAGAGAAACTTACACACGTTATTCAGACTCGATTGGACCTTAGAGTAAAATCATGGACTGTGGGGGCGCCGGGGTGGCTCAGTCAGTTAGGCATCCAACTCTTGATTTTGGCTCAGGTCATGATCTCAGGGTCCCGGGACTAAGCTCAGCATCAGCTCCATGATCAGTGGGGAATCTGCTTGAGACTTTCTCGCTCCTACTCCCTCTGCTCCTCCCCTGCTCATTCTCTCTCTCTCTCTCAACCTCTCAAATAAATAAGTCAATCTTTTAAAAAATCATGCATCAGGGTCCAGAAAGCCTGAGTTAGAAATTCAGCCTGACCCCTTGCTAGTGTTTAAATGGCAGCCTCAACTTGTTGGATTGTATGCCCCTATCGGTTTTAAAACATATACATTTTTTATTCCTCAGTATATGCACATCTAATTATTTTGAAGTCATAAGTGAAATAAAGTTATCAGTTATGGCCAAGACTGCCAGCTGCCTCCCATTATGTCTTTTCCTTTCTTCTACAGGATTAAACACACGGCCGTCTGAAATGAAGACGACACTTCCCATTGCTGGAGCAGCTAGGGGTGGCCATCTGGATCGAATTCCGGCCAACGGGATTTCAGGGGAAGCAATGTATAAATTCTGGAACCTGTCCCTTGCCCTCACCTCCCCCCCATGCTGCCCTCTAGAGTGTGGGCTTGGTAGTAAGTCCTTCTTGGACTCCATGGAGTAGGATAAGATGGAGCAATGGTGAGGAGCTAGGACAGAAGGAGCCTGGGTCTCTGGAAAGCCTGATGGAGAAGAGACTTCACCCCAGAGGGGGGTCACTGGGCTCCAGATGCTTTTCTGTAGTTGAGTCCCACCATCCTGCAGCTGAACCTGTTTTAACTATGTTGGACCTTTATGGAAACATTGTATACATCATAAAACATACGGAAAATATGGACTATTTTACATTTTATTTTTAAAATAAATTTTGTATTTGAGAAAAAGTTTAGATTTATAGAAAACATGTAAAGATAGTTCAGAGAGTTCACCCTATCACTATATAGGGAGACTATACCCCCCTATCACATATATCCCAACCCTATCCAGTTTCCCCTATTATTAAGTCTTAATTTAGTATGGTAGATTTGTCCCAATTAATGAACCAATGCTGATACATTATTACTGAAAATCCCCACCTTACAATGGTATTTTTTTAAATAAATAGGAGTTTCTCATCTTCTTCCCAAACCCATGTATCTCCCACACCCCCCATTTATGTGTACCCCAGGAGGACACCATTGCCCTAGTTGATGGGGGTGTCCGTCTCCTTGCTAGTCATGTAGCACAGAATGAGACACGGAGAGACAATGCCAGGTGAAGGGAGGCCTAAGAGGGTAAGTACTGAGGAGGTACCGAGAAATGGAGTGATTGGCATCACCGAGGATTGGTCCAGAAGACTTCTTGGAAGTCGGGTTTTGCTGGGAGATACAGGGACGGACACAAGGGTCTGGCACTTCCAAGGTGGTGACTAGCCCTCATGCAGACCCTAAGTGGGGGAAGGAGCAAAGGCGAGAAGGAAGTAGCAGGGAGGTAGAATCTGGTTTGTATTAGGAATGTGGCCTGGGAAGCAGCGAACAGGGAGACCGAGGCAGGGAGACTGGGTGGTACACTGCAGCCCTGGGTCTTGGGTACTTTCCTTATTACGGAGCCTGTCTGTAGTCTTTTGAGCCCAAGGCACTGCCTGTTCTGCTGGGGTCTGTGTGTCCTGGCTCCTCATTAAAGCAGTGGGATTTTCCTTGCCCCTTGGGAGTCCATGTATCTGGAAGGCGGCCATCATCTTCGAGAAAAATCACAGCAAGACTCCCCTTTCCAGGCTGAGCCAGGGGATAGGAGCTGTAGGGGAATCCAGGCCTTTTCTGGCCTGTGTGTGGAATGCTTCCACTGCACACTGCACAGCCCTTACTGACAGCTTCTGTTCAAATTCTGACTCCCAGCGAGGAACAAGAGCCAGGTGCTTGGGGGCTGTGTGGGGAAGATGCTTATTGGATTAGAGGAGTTCAGAAAGCTGGGTGCCTGGGGTTACCTGCATTTTCTCTCATACGGAGAGAAGAGAGCCCAGGGTGTGGTACCCGGTGGCCCAGCAACCTGGCCATCATCTAAGTCTGGTTTGTAGAAACCAACACACAGAACAAGGGGTCACAGACCGCCGCGGGAGGAAGGAACATCAGGACACTTATGACAGTTGAAACCACCTATCTATCTGTCTAAAACGGGCAGCATCCTGGCAGATGGGGGCTAGGTCTTGCCCAGTGCCTGGCATGCAGTATGTGCTCAATACATGCGTGTTGAATGAATTCTCCATCTCAACATACTTAACCTTAGTAGTGGCAGAGCCATAGGAAGCCTGGGTATCCTGGTATCCTGACTGGGTATCCTGACTAGGAGCGTTTGGTCCTACTTTTCTTTTCACTACCCTGAACTGAGTTGTTTCTGGATCTCGGTCTTGGCTTAGCTGAAAGTCAGGGTACCTTTTGGTTCTGCCAGCCATTCTGCTCTTCCGCTCCCAGGATATCTATGCCTGCCCCCAACTGGGCTCTTTAGGGCATGGAGCCGATGAAGACAGTTGTAGCCACAAGGTCATTGCTCTCCTGGGCTGGGTAGCTTTAACCAGGCTGAGCTCCTGGCTCTACACCATCTTCTTGTAGATTGGAAGGTGCAAACAAGTGCAGGCAGTTTTGCTCAGACCCCTGACACTCATGGGTCTACAGGGCCCAGAGAATAAAATTCAAAATCTATATGGTGAACTAGGATCTTCCATATTTTGGCTAGAGCCCCCTGCATCTCCAACAAAATTTTCACCCTTTCACTTGGACCCTACCTCTAATCACCTACTCCCCTAAACATCTGTGTCTGTGTCAAATGTAAGAGGTGCCATTCCCTACACACAACATTTCCTATTCCCAAGCTTTTGCTCAGATACTTCTATGCCTGGGAGTGCCATTCCCCAACCCTCTTTACCAAAATCCTCCTGTCCTCTGAATTCCGAATCAAATTCTCTTCTAAGCTTTCCCGATTCCTCTGGCCATCTGTTGGAAGGATGTGAAAATCCCCCATCCTCTATGTTCTAAGAACATAGAGAATCTAAGAACAAGAGCATTTACTCCCCTGTAATACGGTTAGTTTTACATCTGTGTCTGGTGAGAGCCTATGAGCTATGGGGAGCATGCATGCTTGCCCCTTTGTTTTCTGTCTCTCTCATCCTCATCTCTGGCACTGAACCCAGAAAAGACTCCTGGAACATCCTACACTGAGGGTGGGGCATAGGGGAGTGGTCAGTAGCATTTTCTCTGTGTTAGAAAAGTAGAGCTTTCTTCTTTGTCTACAGTCTGCATCAGAACACCCCAAATGGACTGTCTTTCCCATAAGCTAGGTGAAGCCAGTACTGTGTGAGGAGGTGATATTGGATCTTGGGAGCCTTGAGATTAAACAGGGATCACATGAGTTAGCCTGTCCAACGGCAGGAGCATCTAGCCTTAGGAGGAGTCTGGGCTGGGAGAAACTGGCTGGCCCAGTCCTTGGGAAAGGTCACCCAGCTCCCCCAAATGGGCAAGAAGACTGAGTTATGGAATCCCAGGAGGCTCGGAAGACCTAAAAGAGGAGAGGGAGCAAGTCCAGACATAGCCGTTGAACCCACCCAGGCCCTCTTTCAGCTCCCCCTTCCTCCCATAACCCATGGCTCTGCCTTCCCTGGCCGGAGGGAGAAAAGACAGAGGCAGGAGTGAGAGCCGGAGAGTCCATGGGCATGCATGTGTTCCCTTCTTAGAAACTTCTTCGGCACCCTTGTAAAGATGGGCTCCAAATATACCACCCCAAATTTTATTTTTAAAATTAAATTTTAATTTTAATTTTAATAAAATAATAAATTTTATTTTAATTTTAACATATTAAATTAGTATTCTTTGTAAACCATCTCCACTTGGTGCAAATGAACAACTTGTTAAACTCACATTTAAAACTATTTCCTCTATGGAAGGATCACCCACAGCAGGCACGAGGACTCATGTTGCCTCAAGCATCCTATTAGGCGTTGTTCAGGGACGAAGTCCATGGTCACCATCTCCCACCGGTCTACCTTCCCCCCCTCAGAAGGGGCTGTACCCAGAGCCTCAGCAGGAATGGTTCCCCTTGGCAGCCTTTTTTCCAGCAACACCGGGGGCCACCCATCCCCCATTCCCTGTGTGCCTTTTCCCTCCAAGTGCCGCTGGGATCCTCGGATGGAAGGCGCTTGGCAGCTCCATGGTTTTCCCAGGCAGCAGCTACTCCCCTGGACTCTGAGTACTGGTAACCTTCGCCCCTATGCAGCCATGGTTGGGCTTGGAACCAAAATCATTACATTCATCTCCTTCTTACTCTCCAAAGGAGGTGGGGTGGGCTGGCTTCTGGGAAGCGACCAGACTCCCCACCATGCTGTGCAAGAAAACAGCCTAGGACTGAGCTCTCCATGCCTCCTTGAGAAGGGCCCACTCACCTGCCCGGGAAACACACAGGAAACACACAGGCTTTTCCTCTCTCACTGTGGGATTACCCACCACTTCAGGATCAAAGTAGTGGATTATCCACACAGTGGGCCCAGATCATGCAAAAACACGAAGAACCTCAAACCAGTTCCGTCTGGCTTTGGAGAACTTGATGATTTCTTTCTTTTTTTTTTTTTTTTCCCTTCCCTGCAGCTGACTTTCCTGACGCTACTGAAAGTTAAAATCCACGCAGTCCCTGGACAGGGATGGAGGGAAGCTGATTCCTGATGAGATCCGGCCGCAGACAAGTCTCCAAACAGACAATTACGTCTGAGAGGCTATTCTCTGAGAGGTTTTTAAAAAGTCACAGGAATTGCAGAGGGTCTAAGTGCTGCCTGTATCTGTTTAATATTTCCTCGGGTTTGAAAACAAAACCAGAGTCACAAGGTCTCAATGGGGAAAGGGGGACGATGAGACCGTTCAATCCAGCCCCCACTCTGCAGATGGAGAACCTGGAACCCACATGGTAGGTAGGCTCCCGCTTAACACGACAGCCCACCTCTTCCTCTTCAGCACAATTCGGAGTCCTATTCCCTTTTCCCCAGAAACCACCCTGCCTTCCCAGCCCCCTTCACACCACAGCTCCTCAACAAAGAGATTTCTGCCAATTGCTATTTTATGCACCTGCTGGGTGTGTCCTTTTTGCATGTGTCATTATGAACATTTTAATGACTTATTTCCCCTATGAACCTGTAAGCTAGAAACAAAATGAGTCCTATGGGTTTCTTGTTGTAAACTCCGTGCTAATGACTCATTACCTAACGACTTCTCACCAAGTGCCTCCTGGCAGCCATCTAGGTCTTGTCCGGCAACTACCCAGAGTTCAGGTGCCGCCTCTGCTACTTGCCACCCACGTGATCTTGGGCAAATGACTTCTCTTCCCTCTACAAGTGGTGCCAAGGGAGGGATTTAGTCCATGAAATTGTGATAGCTGCCCTCTCCCCAAACACACTATGTGTAAAGAAAAAATAATGCATGGTGAAACCCAGCTTCCAAACAAATCCCCTGGTACCCCACCCTCCACCCTAATCATAACCTCCCTCCTCCTCAATCTGCTCATCTGGAAAAGGGGGAAAATAATAACTTAGCGAGTTAGAGGAGGGTTAAGTAAGATAGTCGATGTAAAGGGCTTAGCGTTTGGAAAAACTGTTCAGTTCCTGTTAGCCTCGGCCCTGGGACTAGGCGTGAGGGGAACAAAGACCGATCAAACCTGGTACCACCCTGACGTGTCCACAGGTCCCTACAGGAGGCAGACTGGCCGTTCAGTGGCAACTGGGTGATAGGATAGACTGACAGTAGGATAAAAAGGTGGGATGACAAGGATGGAAAACAGGATGAAAAGATGTTAAGCAGACGAAGGAATGACTCTCGGGGGTCTGGGAAGATTTCACAAAGGATGAAATGTTTGAGCAAGAATCTGGAGCATGAGGAGGAGTTTCCTGGACAGACATGTGAGTACACACTAGCCAGAGAGAACACCTTGTAGAAAGAAACCCAGAAGCTTTCCATGTCACTCCTCCAAGGTCCAGGAATAAGCAGGTATAGGGAAGTGAGAAGAGGTGGGAATGAGGCAGCAGAGAGAGAGAGAGAGAGAGAGCATGGCCGGGAGGAAAGGGCACCAGATTTGGAGTCAGCAAGAGTGGGTTCTGATCACCAATGGCATGAGCAAGTTCTTTTCTCTCTCCAAGCCTCAGTTTGCCCCTCTGTAAACAAGGTGGGATAACAGAACGACTACTACCAATAATGAACACTTGTGACTTAGAAGACTGCATGTACGTGGGAGCCTGAGGCGGGTCTCGCAGGTTCCACCAGCCTGTGCCTCATCTGCAAGGCGATGGGGTGTCAGGCTGGGGGAACGTTGGTCTCAGAAGAACCAAGAGGATGGAGGTGGCAGCCATGGAGAGAGGCACCCTTCAGGCCGCTGCAGTATTCCAGAAAAGCAGGGGTCCAGAGGTTCGGGGGATCGGGAGGCAGTCCTGGCAGTTCGGGAAAACCTTAATGAGGGGAAAGGTACAGGAGAGGAATTGAGAGTAAAGTCTTTACCAACTAAAATTGTACATTTTGGGGTATAGATTAAAAGAAAAAAAAGTGAAAGATGCATGGTATCCTATATATGATACAATATCCTATATATTATAATTTTACTAATATTAGCCCAATTATTCCTCCTATTTTTACTGAGCTGTTCTTCCGGGGGGAAACCTGGGCCATCATCCTTCTTTCCAGGATGAAAAAGCTAAGGCCCCAGAGAAGCAAAGTCACTGTCCCAAGACCAGCATTGGGGATGGGGGGGGTGAAAAAAATAC
This sequence comes from Mellivora capensis, assembly GCA_004024625.1. Classification (NCBI taxonomy): domain Eukaryota; kingdom Metazoa; phylum Chordata; class Mammalia; order Carnivora; family Mustelidae; genus Mellivora; species Mellivora capensis. The sequence continues at coordinate 99,128 of PISX010000481.1, read as the reverse complement.
TGGGACTCCTTGGGTCAGTGACACCAGTGACATGCTTCACCTGCCATGTGTAGAAGCAACTGTACGTTTTCATGTTTTAAACTATTATGTGCTGTCAAAGTGGGTCTTAAAATGCTGTGTCCTGCAGAAGGGAACGTGGACTCTCTCATGAGAGGCCAGCTCAGTCAGGGGTCAGGCTGTAAAAACGCATCCCGGGCGTCACGGCGGACAACACTGGACCACAGTGCACGGAGTGACGGCAGTCACACCTTGGGCAGACTTCTCTGTCGATTCCATGTCCCTGGCCATGCACTGTGTGCCATCCTGCTCAGCGAGGTGGCCAGGCCGGAGGGAGAATGGAGACAGAGCGAGCAGGCACATGTGCCCACGGGAGCAAACAAGAAAGTTGTCTCCATTTGGGTGTCCTCCTGAGTGTGGAACTGCGTGCGTGTGTGCGTGTGTGCGTGTGTGTGTGTGTGTGTGTGTGAAGTGGGGGATGGAATGTGTGTTGGCGAAGGGGAGTCGGAGTCAGGGGGGGAGGAGAGAGGGGTCTTCGTACACCAAGAGCAGCAGGTGAGCCCATGGTCCTTCATGTGATTCTAGCCAAGACAGACGCCTCCTTCAGTGGAGGAAAAGTCAGACAGGGACTGCCAGGCTGGACCCAATCCTCCTTCTGGTTTCTACGGGCAGTGTGCTCCGTATGCCCTGCCTGCTGGCCCCAGACCCCTCCAGCATCCCACACACAGGCTCTCTGAGCCTCACCCTGCCCCCACTCCGAGCCCCGGTGCCTTGCCTACGCTGTGAGCCGGCAGTGGTAGGCCTAGCACGGGCTGGCAGGAGAAGGGCTCCCCACTCCCTCCAGCTGTCACGCCACTCTTGCCCACCATTTGGCAGAGTGCAGCCTCCACCCCCGTCCCAGTCTGGTCCAGCAGGCACAGCTTAAGTTTCCAAAGAAACTCTGACTTTCCTGGGGTTTGGAGCAAGCTGGGCAAGGAGGGAGGGAGGAGAGTGGTTCGGTCAGCCCCAGTTCCAACTATTGCTGGCTTCTGGAGCTGTCTCCTCCCGCGGCTCCCAGCAGGGCACGGCCACTACAGAGGCTTGGCAAATTCTGGAAGAAGGGGTGGAGTGGCCCATCGTGGGTTCCTACGTCTCTGCTCCCTGACATGCAAAATAACAACCATCACTTACATGTCACTTTGAACCTTTCGAAGAACATCCCAAATTTTATTTCGCTTGAGCTTCATGGTTTCCCAAGCAGGATAATTCAGATTAACCCCTTTTGGCCAAAGGAGAAACAGAGACCAGAGAGAGTAAAATGACCAGTTCAAGGTTCCATTGCTCCTTAGCTTGCTTGGAGCCTGTGGAACCTTCCCCAACCTACCTGCCTCACTACCCTTCCCCCGCAACCCCGTCCCGCACACCTTCTCTAGGGGGCACAGCGCACTCCCTGGGGTGATTGTGAAAATGACTTTGCTCATTTCATAGCCTCCTCCTGCATAAAAGAGCCTGGAGGGTCCCATTTAAGGGGCACGTGGGGCAGTGGAGGGAAAGCAGTCACTCCTGGGTATCCTCACTACATCTAGGCTCTGGGAACCCACCCCACAACTCGCATCTCCCCACGAAAATGAGGCTCCTCCCAAGCTTGCTGGAGACATGTGATTTGTGATGAGCTTTGTGTCCCGGGAAAGTCTTTTTTCTTTATCAACGAGAACATTCCAGAAGGAACTATGCTTTGCCTGGGTTTTTCCATAGGGGTAATGGGAAGCTTCAAAGTATACAGGAAATTAGAAAAGACTGGGAGGCATGAGGGCAGAAAAGTAAAAGATATGTACCACATATGGCTAGAGCTGGAAGTTTCTGGGCTTTGCTCCATCAGTGCCCTCCTCCTGGCAGCTTCTTGTGTGGACTTACTGATTTGACCCTACTCTAGTTTGGGAAGAGAATGCCTCCAAAAGCAACCCATGACTACTCATTCCTGAATCCACAGGACCAAAACCATGGAGTCCATGCCCCTGCCTCTGTGCCGGCCCATCCCTAAACCCCCCCAATTGATGAGTCGGAACATAGTCTTAGAGACTGCCAGAGAAGGACTGCCTTGAGGATCTATGCCTGGGTGTAGGCTCAGGTGGCTTTGATGTTCTTCTTTGGTCTAGCCTAAATCCTTCTGGCTGCATTTTGAAAAGACCTCTTTGGATCTCTGTGGAGGAGAGCAGGCACCGGGCCAACAGGCAGGAAATGAAATCATGATGCTGGTCATTTTCCTCTTTTCTTTCCTCTCCTTTCCCCCCTCCTTCTCCCCATCACCCCGCTGCCCCCACCCTTGGGACTGCTTGTCAGATGTTTTCACGGTGATGAGCAATGGTTGTATATATAGTGCCTTTATGTGCTGTCGATTTTTGCCATGAGCCTTCAGGCTTCTCCTCGCAACCCTGACAAGGGAAATCCCATAATGAAGGATTTCACGGAGCTCTGCGGGCTGGGAGAGGCTTTTCTTTCCATCTGTCATTTTACTTCAAGCCTTGACCTTTCTGTTCCCATGTAAAGCAGTACCAGGAAGAAACTGGAGTTGGATAGTGAATGTCTGAGCTGGGACCCTGGAATGAGCTGTGGGTAAATCGAAGCAAGTGTCCTCCGGTCTGAAGAGCACTAAAAACGGGGGAGGCGGGGGGTCGAGGAAGACACTTCAGAGGGTGTGGATGGGAGATAGCATGGGGGTGAGGAGAAGAATTTAAAGATGGGAGAGCCCCTCAGTTTGGAATAAAGTCCTGAACACAAGGAGGGCAGCAGAACAGTCTGGGAGACCCCCGTCCAGTCAGCCCTGGCCAGACTGCTCAGGGATGCCATTTTTCTCAAACGAGGCAGAGGCTTTGGAGTCCCAAAAATCTGGGTTCAAATACTGACTCTCCGACTCACTTGCAAGTGACCTTGGGCCAAGCACTTAACTTCCTCAAGCCTCGGAATCCTCATTTGAGAGTTATGGGTGAAACATACAGACTTCCTAGGATTGCTTTGCAGATGGAATAAGATAATGCCCAGTGCTCAGCACAGCGCCTGCAGAGAGGCTACCAGCACAAATCTTCTCAGCTTACAATGGGGCTCCGTCCCAGCGACTCCACTGTAAGCCGAAAACATAAGTCGAAATGCATTTAATACACTTCACGTCCCAAACATCATAGCTTAACCTAGCCTGCCTTAAACGTCCTCAGAACGCTGACATTAGCCTACAGTTGGGTAAGATCATCTAACACAAAGCCTTTTTTTTTTTTTTTTTTTTTTTGTCAGAGAGAGAGGGACAGAGAGCTAGTGAACACAGGCAGACAGAGTGGCAGGCAGAGGCAGAGGGAGAAGCAGGCTCCCCGCCGAGTAAGGAGCCCGATGTGGGACTCGATCCCAGGACGCTGGGATCATGACCTGAGCCGAAGGCAGCCACTTAACCAACTGAGCCACCCAGGCGTCCCTAACACAAAGCCTTTTTAAAATAAGTTGTTGAATATCTCATGTCATTGATTGACCACAGTACTGAAAGTGAAATTCAGAATAGCTGTCTGGGTCCAGAATTGATTTTAAGAGTGCTGGTTGTCGATCCTGGGATCACATGGCTGAGTGGGAGCTGCTGCCCAGCGTTGTAAGAGAGCATCACTCTGCGTACCTCGAGCCCGGGAAAAGATCACAATTCAAAATCAGAAGTACAGTTTTTACCGAATAGCTATGTTTTTCACACCAACGTAAAGCTGAAAAATCATGACTCCGAACCATAGTAAGTCGGGCACGGTCTGTGCCTTCAGATGAAGCTAGAACCACAGCAGCACCTGGAAAGTCACAGAAACCGGAAAGCCCTGCCATGCTCTCCTCGCCGACCGAACTCCTCCAAAGGGGCCTCACTCTGAGACACACAGCCGATGGGAAAGCAAGCGTAGGGCTTTGATGCCGGTGAAGGGCCATCTTCTCACCGACTTTCCCATGTCAGGTCGATGGGGAGACTAAAAAAAAAAAAAGTCCCAGTCTCCAAGGCTCCACAACCAAATACCCGGCCGGCACTGCTTTGAAAGGGCAAAGCCTTCGAGATGCACAAGGATTGTGATTGTTTGAAATGTTGGTAACATTTCATCTTCCCAGAGACCTTGTTCATTTATCAGGGTTCTTAAAACCCTTTTGTTCATAAGCTTGTGGTGAGCACAGGAAACATTCTATCTAATATCAGAGCACAGCTGTTCCCCGACAGAGAGACTTAGGGAGAAAGTCCTTAAAAAAAGGAAGGGGGGGGGGTCCCACCAGGGATACAAACATGGGAAAAGCAACCAGGGGGTAGAAAGTCGGCCCCGCGAGCTACAGCTGCCTAACAAGAATATGCTGTCTGGGGAAGTGTGAGAAAAAAGAATTGCCACACTGACAGCAGGCCTTTGGAGCTCTCGGTAAACACTGTGACCAAGGCAAGGCCCAAAGCTGGGCTCCTCCTCTCTGTAGGGTTCCTGGCAGTCCTGCATAAGGCCCCAGCCAGGGCCCCTAAAAATGTTTGAAGTAGGTGTGGAGCCTTGAGTAACATCTTCTTAAGGGCCAGTGTGGCTGGGGGAAAAAAAAAAAAGTCTAGTGGAAAACTCTGTCCACCCGAGGCCACAGAAGCCCAGGAAATATTTTCTAAAAAGGGCTTTGATTGCTCCTGAAAGCACAAGACACAGTGAGCAGGGCCAGGCCAAGGCGGGGACTGTGTGTCGCTAGCCATTGGCTGTGTGAGGTTGGGGCAGACAGGTCCGGAGCCTAGGATTTACTTTCAGCTCTTAATTATTTAGCTGGGAGTTGTGTAGAACTTCAGATAAAGGAAAATCACCTCCACGTTTAGGCCATGTCTGAAAAGTAGAAATTGTTTTGAATGTAATTTTCATCATCAAAGCCAAACTGGGAAAGGGAAGAAAGATAAAGTCAATAGGCCAATTTTCAACACTGAAATGTAGAGTTGCCTTGCAGTGCAACACTGGTATATTACAGAAATTACCAGCTTGAGCTCTGGAATCAGAAAGGCCTGAGTGTAAATGCTGGTGCTGGGTGACCTTGAGAAAAATGTTTCAGCCCCTCTGTGCCTGGGATTCTTCAACTGTAGAATGAGAATAAAGGCACCTATTTCCTAGGGTTGCTGTGAAGGTTAATGAGCGTCTGTGGTTATAATGTTACTTTGTTGCTGTCAGAAAAGCCTAGTCAGACAACTTGGGTGGTCTTGGCTTGACCATTAATTGGATCCTGTGCAAACCCTTGGCCTCAGTTTCCTCTGTCTGAGGCAAATGATACCTGTCTACCCTATCTGACACCAATGCCATGGCTCAAAGCAGCTTATGATGTGTAAAGGCATATATAAATGTGATCCATGATGAGTACAAAGTATTCTTAGCATGTAATTTATTTCTCCTAGTTTGCAAACATTCCATGGCAAGAACTTTGCATGATCAGCTGGTCATTCCACCTGATACCTGAAACCTGATTTCCAGCTTTGTTTAGATCCTGATTCTAACAAATCAATTGCAAAAGACAAAGAATCACACACACACACACACACACACACACACACAGAGAAACGTGAACAGAAAACTGCAGGATTTTGATGATATCAAGGACTTATCGTTAATTTTTGTTAGTTGCAATCACTGTAGATACAGAAATAGATATGAGAGGGTTTGTAGACAGTTATACATGGGGTGTTTATAGATTATATTACATGATGTTCGGATTAGCCTTAAATTCATCTGGGCAGGAGGGAGAGCTGAGGATAGGTACAGATAAAAGAAGATTGGTCATATGTTAATAATTGTAGAAGCTGAGTGGGCACATGGGAGTTATTTATATTATATTCTCTACTTTATGTTTGAAAATTTTCAATAATAAAAGGAAAAAAATACAAAAGAGGAATCAACGAATGAGTAAACTTTCATGACAGCAGCTGAGGACCAAATAGTCCTAACCAGGGACTGCTAGATATTTTGGATACAAAGAAGATGCATGGTAATGAGAAAAAACTTGAAATTGGACAGCCTGCCACAGACAAAGCCTTTCGATGTGACCAAGTCACTTAATTTTTTCCAGGCTGCTCTCTCCTCATCTTTAAAGTGAGGAAAAGAGACACAAATGCCCCTTTCAGGTTTAACACGATGCAATTTTTTTTTAAAAGATTTTATCCATTTATTTGACAGACAGAGACCACAAGTAGGCAAGAGAAGCAGGCAGGGAGAGAGAGGAGGAAGCAGGCTCTCCGTGGAGCAGAGAGCCCAATGTGGGGCTCGATCCCAGGACCCTGAGATCATGACCCGAGCCAAAAGCAGAGGCCTTAACCCACTGAGCCACCCAGGCACCCCAACATGATGCAATTTTTAAGGATTTCAAAACTGAGTACACTCCACCAGATTTTTTTTTACCCTTGCAAAGACAGATTTTAATAGACAGCTTCTTTACATTTCTATGGTGACCAGAAACATTTATTTTTTGCACATGTTGCATCTTACCATATAGGAAATAAGTGAATGCATTCAAGCAGGTATCATTTTTCTCATCTTACATCAAGGAAAGTGATTTATGAAATGTCCACTCCTCAGAATGTGAGTTACTTCACCAGATTTTCTGAATGGTATATATAAAGCTCACTCGCAAGTGAATGAACCCATTGAAAATGTACCAGAAGTGCCCACAATTTAAGGAAGTATCAAGATGAAGTGTCTAGATAAGCAACGAATATTTTGGTGAAGTGTATACCCTTTTCCCCAGTTTATTTATGGCTTCCGATTTGCTTGTTACAGTAAAAGGTCAAATGACCCAGGCATGTAGCATTTGCAGGAGTTCTTCCAAACATCGTTTTTATGAGCTAGAAGTTAACTTGAAAAAAACTCTTTGTTTCAATGCATCATACAAAAAATCTCTCAAAACCAAGAGACGACTTTCCTATCTTGGCAAGCACAGAGAAATGAATGCAACCTTCTTGGTGATCTCAGTTAGGGAATTCTTCCGACTTGAGGTCACCATGGGGCACCTGGTCTTACTATCGAGGACTGGAGATGCAGACAGATAGGCAGAGATCAAATCAAGTGGATGCTGGTGCTTTGGCATCTTCTGGCATTTTCAACATCAATCCTGATATGAGCCAGTTTTACTGTATAGTCTCCTACAAGTGGAAGACAGAGAGGGAAGAGCAGTCAATAGAGTGGTTTTGATTTGCTGAAATGGGGTCATCTTCCTGCACCCCTCATTCCCAACTGTTTTTCTCTTTTCTGTTTGCTACTAGGAACTGTGTTTACGCACACAAAATGTGCGGGCTTTTCTCCCAAACCAACCAATTCTCCCACTAACTGGGTGCCCTAAAATTCAATTCCTAGGGTTAGCACAGATGCTATGGGTTAAGGGCTCGGCCCTGCCAGGCTGCCCTGTGTCTGAGGCCAGACACAAGCTCGAGGGGGCCAACTGTACTCCTGAGTGACCAGCTGTAAATTCAGGGGTTCCCATAGACCCTTCTCAGGTTTCATTGTTTGCTAGAATGTCTTACAGAACTCAACAACAGTTTACTTCCTATTACCAGTTCATTATAAAGGGTCCAAATAAACAGCCAGATGAAGAGGTCCATAGGGTGAGGTCTGGAAGAATCCCGAACGCAGAAGTTTCGGTCCCCATGGAGTAGGGGTGTTCCCCCCTCCTAGACATGACTGCTTAAATCACGGGCTATTGGCGATTAACTGACCCTCTAGTCCCTCTCCTCTCCCAGGAGGCTGGGGGAAGGGACTCAAAGTTCCAACCCTCTAATCGTGCCTGAGTCTTTCTGGAGATGGTTCCCCATCTTCAAGTTATTTGGGACCATGGAGAGTCTTATTTGAGTAAAGAATGCTCATGTCATTCCTCTCACACAGGAAATTCCAAGGGATTTAGGAGCTGTGTCAGAACCAGGGACAAAGACCAAATAGCTATTTTTCTTTATCATATCACAGCTACCCTAATGACTTCGAATAAAATTTTCTAGGACACTATCTGCAAATCTCTCACTTCTTTAAGAAGTACCTGAGTTTGTCTATCAAGGATTTGACACTGTTTCGTCCTCTCAAAAGTACTTCCACTCACCGATCATGGAAAAAGCAGACTATAAAGGTCTTTGCACAGTCAATAAACCAACATTTATTGAACAACTACTGTGTACAGGCACTTGCTAGGACCTCTAAGAGATAGGTACACAAAGGTGTAGACAGAAGTTTCCTGACTTTGTTTTGTCGAGGACAAGCCAGAAACAAATCCCAGACTTTGATGCCCAAGGTTTTGACATCATCTTTGAGTCCTGGCGTGCTCCTTAGCCACGAAGGACCTGTCTTCCTGTCTCTTTCTCTGCAATGCCCTGTCATAGTAACACTGACTTACAGGGTTATTGGGGGCATTAAGTGAGATCTGCCCCAGAAAGCTGTATCAATCATGCTCAGCCCATGGAAAGGCTCAGTAAGTAAGCTGTGAGCATCTGAGAAACGCCTGTATGTAAGGAGCTGTAATGCCAGGAGACAGCGCACCAGAGAGCTGACAGGAGTCCAGCACCCAAGGACGAATGAACAGCAGAGAGGGCATATTTGCTGTAAGAATGGCGTTACAAGGAAGGAAAGCTCCCAGGACCGACTGGGCTGGATTCCAGAGGGTCTGAGGTACCAATCACCTGAATGAACAGTCTCAGACCACAGGGGACCCCTGCCCTGAATGAATGTGCACTGGCCTAGACATCCAAATACCCTGGCTTTCTGGCCACTGAATGAAACAGAGTTCTACAGGTATGTGGGGAATGGTCAATCAGGGAAGCCTTCATGGAGGAGGTGGCAGAGGAGTCAAAGCCCCAAAGATGGATAGGGTTTCAGAAGGTTAGGGGCAGAGATAATGCAGAGGTCAGCTTAAGGGTGGCCCGTCACATCGTTCTACAGGCCCCTCCTCCGGGCACAGGCTCTGTGGCGGGTCAGGGATGTATCCCTCTTTCTCCCTGAAACCTTCCTGCTGCCGCCTAAACAGAATGCTACTTCTTCTTGTCCGGCTCTTGGGAGAGCTGCTACCTACACCCCCACCCCTACAGAGCAGCCCTCCTCAGATGTGAATGCTGAGGTCATGCCAGTCCTTCCCTCAGGTTTTCACCTCTCCCAAAGACCATGTTCTCCTGGTCTTCTAGAAGCCACGACTCGTCCCTGTGCCCTGCCCAGCATGGGGGTTCCAGCCCACGAGTGGGCCCTGCGGCCTTCCCTGGCAGGGCTGCCAGCCTGTGGCTGCCGTCTCCACTGGCCCCATCCCAGAGTTGCAGGGACACAGCAGTCACGGGCACCCCCTCCCAGACCAGCTCAGAGACTCTATTCTCAGCATGCTGGCATCCCGGTCCAAGTTATCACAGGCCAGTTCAAGTGGAAAGCGAAACAAAAACAGGCATGTCTTCCTATTTTATCACAAACTGTAAGTGGTCATATGTAATCCCAGCTCTGCCTCTTATCAGCTGGGTGAGCCTGGGCAAATGACACAACAGTTCTGTGCCTCAGTTTACCCATTTATTAATAGTATTCCTTATCATAGTGTTGTGAGGACTGAATGTGTTACTCTAAACGAAATACTTGAAATAGTGCCCTGTACAGTGTGAGACACTATTTTTTTTAAAGATTTCATTTATTTATTTATTTATTTATTTATTTATTTATTTATTTATTTTGAGAGAGAGAGAGAGAGCAAGAGCAGGGAGAGGGACAGAGGGAAGCAAACTCCCCAGTGGGCAGGGAGTCCAATGTGGGGCTTGATGCCAGGGCTCTGGGATCATGACCTGAGCCAAAGGCAGATGCTTAACCCACTGAGCCACCCAGGCGCCCCAGGAGGCACTATTAGCATCCTTGTGTTATCATGGTTAAGAAAGCAGAATACCAAATCAGGCTGACATTAGAGACATCACTTAACGTCTCTAAAGGTCAGTTTCTTCATCTTCTGAAAATGGAAATAGTAACGGTGTCCAGTTCATTGTACAGCCATGGGACCATATGAATGACTTTATATGAATGATTTAGCACCGTTCTTGGCACACATTATGCTGGGAAAAGGTTTACACCATAAAGAAAAAAAATCTTTGAAGGAAGAGACAAACACAGACAGACCTTGGCTAGAAAAGTGACAACCATGGGGCGCCTGAGTGGCTCAGTTGTTAAGCATCCGCCTTCAGCTCAGATCATGATCCCAGGGTCCTGGGATCGAGCCCCACATTGGGCTCTCTGCTCAGTAGGGAGCCTGCTTCTCCCTCTCCCACTCCCCCTGCTTGTGTTCCCTCTCCTACTGTGTCTATCTGTGTCAGATAAATAAATAAATAAAATCTTTAAGAAAAAGAAAAATGATGACCTAACTCAATGCCCGCCACGTTGCCTGCAGTCTGCAGCCCCTCCCCAGAGCTTCCTCATCTGGAATCTGGGACATCCTTGCCCTTCCTCACCGTGCCTGGCCCGGGGTCTCCTGGCACAGCTCAGTCACAGAAGCAACGTAGTGCAGAATGAACAGCATGCTTAAACTCATCTACTCGACCCCCAGGAAACCAGGGGAGTAAAAAGAATCCCCTTTAGAATTTTTCTTGCTTGCCCCACACTCAGAGATCAGCCATCTGGGAGGGTAGCTTCTGTGTGTGGCAAAGATCCCTTGGACCAGCCACGTGGCTTTGAATGGTGTGGTCAGAAGCCCAGGCCTTGGCTTTTGAAAGACTCATTCAAGTTCTGAGCCTGCCAGTTACTGACTGTGGGATTCGGGTACATTTTTAATGCTCCCTAACCTTGGTTTCCTCCTTCGTAAAATGGGAAGGATGAAAGTTATCTCACCGTGGAGCTGTGAGAATTAAACGGGCCACGTGTAGGATGCTTTAGCACAGTGACTGGTGGGTGCGAGTGCTTCATGCATTTTGGTGATGCTTATCAGCTCTGGATTTCTAACACCCAGAAGACAGCAAGGCATTCTGTTCAGGAAGTCGTTTTAGAGAAAATCTGTACCCTCTTCATTTTTCCGGTTGGGGGAGGGGGGAGAGTTCAGGGGAAAAGGGTGTGACCATGGCCTGAGCCTCTGGAACCCATGAGCCCAGTGGGGCAAACTTTCCAACCTATGCCCATCCTGCTTCAGGGCCGTCGTCCTCCCCTGGCTGCAGTCATCATTCCCGACACCATCAACACCCTTCCTTCTGCAGAGATGGGAACACTCTGGCATTGTTTCTTCCAGCCAATGGCATCGCTCTGGCCTGCGATTGGTACCTCTGAGATTCCATCGCAATCCAGGCATGCCAGCTATGTCAGCGTGACTCCCGTTGTGTGTGTCTGACATCCACATGGCCCCGGAGAAGGCTGGCTCCAGCAAAAGGTTATTTGGAATGCTGCTGAATGTGTGAGGGCTGTCAGGTTATCTTTTGGGGGTTAGGCCATTAAAGTCGCATCTGATGTTTCATGGGACAAATGAGATAAAGTGCATTTTGAAATCCATGGGGCAGAGAGAGCATTTTTATGGATGTGGACACAGTAGCAGCTAACAGTGGGTAGGGCTTTTTTTTTTTTTAACTTTGCAGTCCTTCTTCCACATAGCTGTTTCACTTCAATGTAAAACAGAAACAATCCCCAAACGTGAAGCATGAAGACTGCCATACTAAATAGATTCAGTGAAACCCTGAGCAGCTGGATACCTGGAACAGCGTGGATCCATCTATCTGCCTCCTATCATCCCAATCAGAGGGCTGTCTGCTCTGTCCTTAAATTCTCTACCCAAATCACACCCCTGAAGGAAAATTTCTTCCAGGCAAACCTAAATCCCTCTTGAGTGCTTTTTCGTCCATGCCTTTGATATCTCTCCATCCCCTCATTCCCCCGAAGTGATCAGTTCGCGAGATGTTCTAGCCACACCAGCCTGCTCTTAGCCCTCCGAGCACACCCCTGCATTTTCCCACTTTTGTTCTTGAGCTTTGTCTCCTTTCTCCAGAGCATCCTTCCCTTCCATCTCGGCCACTATTCATCCAACCAAATGGTCTAACAAAGAGTCCAGACAAATAACGGGCACACTGCCAGGCAATGATAAGAAGATAAGCAGACCACATGTCAGAACCTTCTCATCCTCCAAGCCTAGACTCAAGTGCCACATCCTCCATCCAGCCTTGTCATTCATCCACTCAACCGAACCCCTTACTCTCTCTCTTCCTGCACTCCCGTAACACTGAGGTGACTCCCTCTCCCTTATACTAATGTGAAAACTATGTGTGCATGTGTCTGATCCCCTGCAGACTGTAAGGTTGCTGAAGAGAGGAACTTCAAGATGCTCACTTTCTATCTCAGACCACTTAATTTATAGAATTAAGACTCCAAGATTTTCCTCTTCCCATGGACACCTGACTGTTCAAAGAAGCCACGTACAGCAATGCTGGATGGAACTTTCTTTATAAAGGCAAAATTGGTGAGAGAGGGTGCCCGAACCCCTACTGATTGGAAGTACTTACATTATGGTACATTCTTACAGTTGAAAACCATTCTGCGTTTACAATGAATGCAGTTAGGGCCTATGGGCGGCTCAGATGGTTAAGCATCTGCTTTCAGCTCAGGTCATGATCTCCAGGGCTTGGGATGGAGCCCCGCATTGGACTGCCTACTCAGCAGGGAGTTTCCTTCTTCCTTTCCTTCTGCAGCCCCCCTTACTTGTGCTCTCTATGTTTCTGTCTGTCTCTCTCTTGCAAATGGATAATAATAAAAAAATCTTTATAATGAATGAAGTAGATCTACATGGACTGGCATAGAAAGACCCCAAGAGATTACTGTTAACTTCAAAAAATCAATTTACTGAACAGTATGTTTGGCATGATCCTATTTAGGTTTTAAACTCTTACTCAAAAGAAAAAAAAAAAAAAAAACAGCCAAAAAGTAAAGATCTCTGTGATGTGATTGAGCAGGTAATGGGTTCTCTGAAAATGTTGGGAGAAATCATTAAAAAGTGAATCATATGTCCCCTAAATATTTCTTTGAATTTAATGTGCATTTATTTACCAATCTCTTGATATCAGTCCCACGTTTTTTTGTTTTTGTTTTTTTTTTGGAAGTAGGCTCCTCACCCAACATGGGCTTGAACTCCCGACCCTGAGATCAGTTGCAATCTCTACTGGCTGATCCAGCCAGGTACCCCTAAGCCTCTTTTTTTTAGCATGGGTCTGATACAGAGCTCTACATTATCTTTTTTATGTAAGCCACATGCATAACGCATCATCTATGATTTCTAGTTTTGTTTGCTGTAAGTTGGAATAAGAACTTAAAGACACGCATACAATTATTTGAGTGCAGGATCCTAACTTACAATATGTATAAGCTGTGTGACCTACATGACTTAAACCTCTCAAGCATCATATCTGTAACACAGGACATAATAATATTAGCCATAGGCGACCAAGAGGAAAAAAGATCACTCTGTGGGTACCATACCTAGATTTTAGCAAGGTTTAGCTAATCTATGAAGTATTTTACTTTCTTCTTATTATGGTGCAGTACGAGGATGAAGAAGCAACAGGGAATCACTCTACCTGGGACTCTGGCCACTTTCTCTTTCTGCTTTATAGATGCTCAAAGTGCATGAATACCAAGGGGAACAAATACCGAGGCATAGCCGTAGGTGAATGAGAACTTGCTATGTGACAGTACTGTGCTAAGTGGCATGACAATTCAGTGCTTAGGAAGTTAGTTTCTGTTGCAAAGGATATTACAATCTAATGGGAAAGGGTTGAATACATATGGGAAAGTAATAATAATAATATGGAGTACCAGATAGGGTATTTTTAGTTGAAATGATGAAATGAAAACTAATAAAGTAGCCTAAATACTAAATTTCTTAAATGGCTTGGAGCAATGGAAAATTCCAGAGCTTGAGGCACTTCAGGAGATACTTGACCAGGGCTGTGGGTCCAGTTCTCTTTGACTTTCTTAGTGATGCTGTACTATGTGTGTCAGCTTTATTCTCGGGACGGCCTCCTGCTAGTAGAAAAAAATGGCCCCAGCAATTCCACTCTCAAATCTGAGATCACACCATCAAACTACAGTCGTGAAAGTTCCTCCAGACTAGTCAAGTTCGCATACCCATCCCTAACTCAATCACTCTGGCAAGACAGACAGGATTATGTTCATGGGCTTAACCCAGTGATCTGGTGATGGAATCAATTTATTGAGTACTTCTTCCCTGCCTTGGGCACCTGTTCTACATATCTTCACAAATTTTTCTGCCCAAGAATCCTATGAGGTAGGTGTTACCAGCATGTCCAGTTTGTGGTTGAGGAAATTGAAGTCCAGAGAAGTTAAATAATTTTCCCTGGGTTGTACAATTAATAAGTAAGGCCAATAATAAGTACAACTAATAATAAGGCCAAGATTCATACATCAGCCCACTGATTCCAGAACCCACCTTCATAACCACGAAAACATAGAGTCTCTCAAGGCGTAAGTCCCAAGTTGACCCCTGCTGTGTGGTATAGATAACACATGCCAGGTAAATTGAGAGGGAAGAGCATTTGGCCAGCTTGTGAGGTAATAATGGAAAAGAAAGGCTTGAGTTAGGTCTTAAGCAAGTGCAAAAAAATTAGATCAAGTGAAGTTTTATTTATTTATTTGGGGGTGGGATAGGGCAAGAGGAGAGGGAGAGAGAGAATCTTAAGCAGGCTCCATGTTCAGCATGACATGGGGCTCGATCTCACAACCCCGAGACCCCGACCTGAACTGAAATCAAAAGTTGGACACTTAACTGACTGAGCCACCCAGGTGCCCCTAGATCAAGGAATTTTTAGAGACTCATAGCAGAGATAACAAAGGCAATGATATCATACAGCGGTCAAGTTTGCTCCTTAATAGAAGCTGAGTGTTGTCCTTTTCCAAGTTGACTTCTCTGAGCCCAGAGGTAAAATAAGAAGCCATCAGAGTGAATCAAAGACCTTTGAGGGGAATATAAAAAGAGAAGGAGGCAGAGACTACAATCCTAGAAACCCTTAAAGAGACCAGTGAGAGTAAAGCCAATTCCTGTGGAAAATAGAAAGTCCTTTGGAAAAGCAGAGAGTGAGAAGCCACAACCCAAGGAGTCAACATAGCAACAAGTCTAGATCAATTATTCAACGGCGACCTGCCAGCAAGGTAATAGGAAAGAGGGGGGATAAAGGTGGAGCCTCAGGAACTGGAAGACTATCCTAATAAAGATACCTCATCACAATCACTCAGTTCTGGAACCAGATAAGATAGTAGACAAATGCAATATAAACTGTTTATTTTACAGACAAGAGAGGAGGCACATTTGAATACTTATATATAGAGAGGCTTGTGGGTAAAGTGCCTAGCACAGTGCCTTGCAAATAGTAGGTGTTGGATAGATAATAATTCTTACTATTTTTTGAAGTCACTTTACCAAGTTCTCAGAAGTTGGTTAGTGAGCAAAAACACATGAGCATCCATGTCTCTTAATCCCCAGTGTAGCTTTTTTTCTTCTATGGCAAATTTGAGATGAAAGATGCCAAATTCCACTGAAAGAAGGGGAAAAAAGAAAAGTAGTTTTCTGCTCACTCACCCAGAGCCAGCATCCTTTCTTAGTACCTTAAGTGGGGAAAACAATCATTTGAGGAAAATGTTGGAATAAGTACTGGATGCGGAGTTTGGAAATCAAGATTATGGATGTTTTTCTGCCATTAACCAGTTCAACAATCTAACCAGTTTGGGCTCCCATTTACTCATTTATAAAACTAGAGGTTTGGAAAAAATAATCTTAGTTTCCTTCCAACTCTGAAATTCTAAGAAAGTCATTCCCACTCTTAACACTGCAGTAACTTTCTTTATTAGAGAATATAACCAAGTTGTAAAAACAAACAAAAATTTAAAAAAATATATATATATATGAAAAAGGTCACATTACAAAGGTGAGAAAAGACATGAGAGTTGGCTTCAAACATCTGGGAAAACTCTCAAGTCACATAGGGACTAGATCTACTTTGTGTGAGGCTCCAGAGAACAGAAATAAGATGAAGAAGTAAAAGCAGTAGGGGCAAGTTTCTACTTAATACAAAACAGATTTTTTTCATGTATTTTGGGGTCTCTTAAGTTAGATGCATATATATGTATAATTGTTAGGTCTTTGGATGAATTGACCCTTTTATTATTATAAATTGTTCTTTGTGTGTGTGTGTTTACTAACAGTTTTTGTCTTAAAGTCTCTATTGTCAGGTATTAGTATAGCCATTCAACTCTCTTTTGGTTAGTGTTTGCTATATATTTTTTCAGCTTTTTACTTTAAACTTATTTTTGTCTTTGTAGCTAAAGTTTGTTTCTCGTAGAGAGCATATATTTGGATCATGTTTCTTTATCTATTCTGCCAATCATTTCCTTTTTATTGGAGTGTTTAGTACATTTATATTTAATGTAATTACTGATAAGGTAGGATTTACATCTTCCATTTTGCTATTTGTTCTTTATATATATTTTGTCTTTTCTGTTCCATTTTTCCATTGATGTATTCTTTTGTGTAAAATAGTATTATCTAGTGTATTATTTAAATTCTTTTGTTTCTTTTTTTTCATTTCCTTTTTAAAAAATCCTTTTCTTAGTGAGTGTCTTAGGGATTACAATTAACATTTTAATTTAAAATAATGTGGTTTGGATTAATATCAATTTCATTTCAATAGTACACCACAAAAGTTTTACTCCAATATAGTACTGTTCCCTTTTCTCCTTTGTGCTATTATTGTCATACAAATCACATATTTATACATTATAAGCCTATCAGCACATTTTTATAATTATTACTTTATGCAGTTGGCTTTTAAATTAGGTTAGAAGAAAGTTGTTACCCAAAAAACACCACTACATCTATATTGTTTCTTATATTTATCTACGTGGTTACATTTACCAGTGCTTTTTATTTATTTGTGTGGATTTGAGTTACTATCTAGCATCTTTTCATTTAAACCACAAGAACTCCCTTTATTATTTCTTGTACAGAAGGTCTGCTAGCAACAAACTCTCTCAGTTCTTGTTTATCTAAAAATGTCTTGACTGTTCCTTTATTTTGAAAGATAATTTTGCAGGTAGAGAATTCTTGGTTAACAGTCTTTCTTTTAGCACCTTGAACATGTTATCATAATGATAATATGATAATAATAATCATATTATTCTTGGATGTGTAGATTACTGTTTTCTTAAAATATTTTACTTATTTGTCAGAGAGAGAGAGAAAGCAGAAGCAAGGGGAGTGGCAGGCAGAGGAAGAAGCAGACTCCCTGCTAAGCAAGAACCCTGATGCAGGACTTGATCCTAGGACCCTGGGATCATGACCTGAGCCAAAGGCAGACACTTAACCAATTGAGCCACTTAGGAGTCTCTAGATTAATGTTTTAAAATAAATTGGGAAGTGCTCAGCCACTATATCTTCAAATATTTTTTCTGTCCCCTTTTCTCCTATCCTTCTGGGACTCCCATTATGTGTATGTTGGTGTACTGAGTGGAACCCCACAGGTCTTTGAGACTGCTCATTTTTCTTCATTACCTTTTCTTTCTGTTTCTCAGACTGGATAATCTCAATTGACTTACCTTCAAGGTCACTAGTCCATTCTTCTGTTAGTTCAAATCTGTAGTTGAATCCACCTACTGAATTTTTCAACTTAGTTATTATACTTTTCAACTCCAGAATTTATATTTGTTTCTTTTTAATAATTTTTCTCTTTATTGATATTTTCTATTTGTATACTGTAACTCTTTAGAAATGGTTTCTTTTAGTGGTTTGAACATATTCACATTTTAAATAACCGATTTAGGGATGCCCGGGTGGCTCAGTTGGTTAAGCGACTGCCTTTGGCTCAGGTCATGATCCCAGCATCCTGGGATCGAGTCCCACATCGGGCTCCTTGCTCGGCAGGGAGCCTGCTTCTCCCTCTGCCTCTGCCTGCCACTCTGCCTGTGCTCGCTCTCTCGCTTGCTCTCTCTCTCTCTGACAAATAAATAAATAAAATCTTTAATAAATAAATAAATAACTGATTTAATATCTTTGTCTAATAAATGTAATATCTGGGCTGCCTCAGGAATAGTTTCTACTAATTGTTTTTTACCCTGTGTATTGGCCATATTTTCCCGTGTGTCTCATAATTTTTTTTTACTGAAAGCCAGACATTTCAAGTAATATAAGCAAATCAGATCCCCACCACCACCACTCACACACGTACTACTAGGTTTATTGTTTTTGTTGCTGTTTGTTTACTTAGTGACTTCCCTGGACTAATTCTATAAAATCTGTATTCTTGGTCATGCCCAACCACGGAAGTCTCTGTTTAGCTTGCTTCATGGTCAAATAATGATTAGACAGAGATTTCCTTAAATGCCTTGAACCAATATGTCTCTGAGCCTTTAACAAGGGACTCTCGTGTATGTGCGGACACACCTTCAACAATCTGGCAGGCAGTTTAAAACTCTGCTCTTGCACAGAGGCTTAAGATCAGCTGGCGGCAAGTAATTAGGGCTTTCTCAGGTCTTTCCTGGGCACACGCAAAGCCATACACATGAATGTGACCTTCTAGATTCCCAAGGACATGTCAGAGCTTTTCAAAGTCCCTATGGACAACACATGTTCCAGTACTTCCTTTTAATCTTTTTAGCCAGCCTCTTATTAACCCCAATGGTATTGCAACCTCAGGTGGTTGGAATGTTAAGCAACTGCCACAGATTGTTTTGGACAAACATGCTGGGAATAAGCCTGTTCACGGAGAGCTAGCTTAGAGTCAGGTCAAATAGTGACAAACCCTGAGATGGGAGCTTTCCCAGAGAACAGCTAAATAAGTCAAATAATGACATTTTTCTGCCTTAAAAAAGGAGAGAAGTTAGAAAAAGTGACAGGATAAAAGAAAAACCTACTTGGAGAGGCAAAAGTCACAGGTAGTTATGGTCTGGTAAAAAGCAAGGCACCCAGTCCAAAAGTTCAAAGTAGGGAAAATCTTAAAAATTAAAATGAACAATAAGTATCTAAGGCCAATTAGAGAACAGAATAACTTTGGAAACACAATAAAATGCTGACAGAAGAAATAAGATTAGGGAGAGCGTAATGATACAAATTGATACAGTTTGACAATAATAACCAATCTCACTTAACTTGATGTCAGCACTTACTGTATGCCAGAGTAATGGGCTAAGCCCACTGCCTTTACTCTTTACAACCACTCTGCTAGGTAGATATTACCATCTCCATCTTACAGATTAGGAAATCTAGGCTCAGAGCAAATAAGTGATTCATCAATCCTCTCATAACAGCCCTAACGAGGTCCTTTATTTAATCACTGAAGGTAACCCTTGCCATGTTGGAATGGATTGCAGAGAAAGCTCACTATATGAGCAGAAATCTTCCTCCTTTTATTGTTTTATGAGAGATACTAGTTTTGTTCCCTGGGGCTGCAAAACATAAGATCATCTGGAGTTTAATTCACCCAACTTATAGATGAGAAAATGGAGTGCAATTTTGGGTTTCATTAATAAGATCAGCCTCCAGAAGATGGGGTGACAATTTTCTCTTTCCTGTCTAGACTAATCTGCCTCAATAGCACTGGGGATGCCAGAAATGTGGTAACAGAAAAGTGGGTGAGAGGAGGTGAATGGCAGTCCCTGACCCTAGTGTGTTTTGTTGTAACCATTTTAACGGTCTGCAGGTTTCTAAATTTGCTCCAGGTTGCTCTCTCTCATTAGCCACACATTAAGAAAGATACCACACTTAAAGATGGATATCAGCAAAGTATTCAGATCCAGAGGAGGACAGCCTGCTAATGATGGGGTTAGCATCCAATGAATAGTTGAAGAAAAAGGGTAGTCTAGCCTGGGGGAGAATGGGTGAGACGACATCCTCAAACATTTGACCAACTGTCAGCCTAAATGACAGAGACGGTCAACCTTTCTCGTGTCAGTAGCCATAGACGACATTTGTGGGCAGAAATTGCCAGGAAACAGAAAGTTCTGGGCCCCTAACTAGCTGTGAGACCTTCAATAAGTCATTTAACCTATCATCCTTCAGGATCCTTAAGGTACATGGTTCTTGGGAAGATCCTATATGGCAAAGCACTTAGTTTAAAGCCCGCCAATAGCAAGTAGACACCAATGCTGCTAAGTTTAGATGCTGAGGAAGTATTTTGTTCAACCTAAGAAAGCAATGTATATCCATATAACAGACATGAGGATACCTTATAGGACATGTGTTTCTCATCAGCAGAAATGTTTGATCAAAGACATCATCTTTATTGGGCGGGGACACTAAAGAGGCTCCTCTGTGATAGAAGGGGTATAGACTGGGAGACTCATGGAGTTCCCTTCCAACCCTAAAATGTTGTCATCCCATGTAAATCTTGCCCCAAATTACACAGTTTGTGGCACAACGGGGACTAGAACCCACCTCTTCCATCCCTAAGTCCGGGGCTTTCTTCATGACATCATATATCATACATCAAACAAACACACGGACAAAAAACGTAGAACACTCTCTAGAAACTATTCCAAGTATAATTGTTTATTCATTACAAGTTTCTCTTTCTCAGTAGCCACATTTTGGAAAGGAAACATGTCTATAAACACATCATGTTATAAAGCAAATAATTTAAATCTAAGTAGATTTCATTGGAGTACAAAGGATCCCAATGAATGAAGTTTCTCACATGTTCAAAGCAATGAAAAGTGACGAAGAAAAGTGGAACACAGAAGAAAGTTTTATTTGCTTATTCCTAGTTTATTAGGACATGCCAGAAAGCAAGGAGGGATGTCCTGTGTAAAGATGGCAACTCTGGAAATTTGCTGTACTCCCTTTTCACCAAAGTAGCCACCTGTTACACATAAGCTCCATGTAGCTCAGTATATGCTTCATTTAAAGTGCCCATAAGGCTCTGAGCTGTCACTTAGTCACCTAAAGAAGGACATGCAAGTTAGAGTCCATTCAAAACTGTATGTTTAAATGTGCTCAAATGGGGGCTGTGTTTGGGTTGCAGGAATAAAACATTTGGTTACTTTGCCCCATGTGCTGGGATTTCCTTATGCACCCTGGAACAAGTATATCCATATATTTAACATTCCCCATATATTTTTACATTATGTGCGCGCGTGCGCGCGCGCACACACACACACATATTTAAAATTAGCTCCACACTCAGCACACAGCCCAATGCAGGGTTTGAATTCACCACCCTGAGATCAAGCCCTGAGCTGAGATCAAGAGTCAGCTGCTTAACTGACAGAGCCACCCAGGCGCCCCTACATTCCATATATTTGTTAAAGACTGCCATCCTATTCAATCAATTTAGGATTATGAAAACACCATTCTCCATCGGCTGACAACATGCTTCAAAGTACCCATCCATACAGGGAACTGAATTTAAAAGGTTCGGACCTGGGAGAATTTAAAATCTCCCAAGATAATTAGGGAGTGAGACTGTGCCTCAATTCACAATTTACGAATTGTTATGTAAAACATAATATATATAAAAGATGCTCTAAGATAAAATTCCTATGGGGACGCCTGGGTGGCTCAGTTGGTTAAGCAGCTGCCTTCGGCTCAGGTCATGATCCCAGCGTCCTGGGATCGAGTCCCACATCGGGCTCCTTGCTCGGCAGGGAGCCTGCTTCTCCCTCTGCCTCTGCTTGCCACTCTGTCTGCCTGTGCTCACTCGCTCTCCCTCTCTCTCTGACAAATAAATAAATTTTTAAAAAAAGAAAAAAAAAAGATAACATTCCTATGGATGATGGTGATGATAATGATGATGAGAAAGCCACGGGGACATAACAAACATTTAAAACCGAAAGGGAACTTACTGATCACTTACTGCAGCTAGCAAAGTTTGTAGATGAGGAACTTCAGAACTAGAAACATTTAAGGCATCTTCAGGTCACAGTGCTGCTTGGTGGTCAAGGAGGACCCAGAGTGCAAATATTCTAAATTCTAGCCCAGGGCCATTTCACCAACAAGATGCTATGGGAAGGACAATATTTCCTGCATCAATTTAGAAGACCTCCAGGCTACAAATTAGAGTCTATCTTCTGCTCTGTCAACTTCTGGGGGACTTGGGACAAGTAAATGATCTACTCTGACCTCCATTTCCTAACCAAAGGAGTCAAACACTAATCGATACCCTGTAGGATTCAGGGAGGATTCATTCAGATGAGAAACAGATGCTCTGGGAAATACAGCTACTCAAAGAAAGGAATGTCTCAGATGGACCAAGAAAGCAGCTTCATCTCTGGCAACTTAAAAATGACTAACCAAGGGGCACCTGGGTGGCTCAGTGGGTTAAAGCCTCTGCCTTCAGCTCAGGTCATGATCCCAGGGTCCTGGGATCGAGTCCCGCATCGGGCTCTCTGCTCAGCAGGCAGCCTGCTTCCTCCTCTCTGCCTGTCTCTCTGCCTACTTGTGATCTCTCTGTCAAATAAATAAATAAAATCTTTAAAAAAAAAAAATGACTAACCAAATCCCAAACATGTAATCCAGACATCCAACCAACTAGTCCCAACAGAGTATAAACAAATTAAGAACATAATTTGAGAATAATTTAAGAACATTGTAAAAAACACTGTGCAATTCAAATAACAACTACTTGACTGGACCGAGTTTTAAAGGGAATGTAAATTTCCATTTCCCTGGCTCAGGTAGGTTGTGTAAGATGGGCAAAACATGGCATCTCCTTCTGTGCCTTTTGTTCAATAGTTTTACTATGTTTAAAGCACTCGTTTCTCATGCTTAATCACTAGAGAATGTGCTTTTCAGGGTTAGGGACTGTATTCTTCAACTCTTTTTCCCTGTCTTCAAAAACATTCATTGAGTGTCTAAAGCTTATGCCCATGACATTCCTAATGCCTCGCACACTGTTTGACACATGGTAAGGACTCAGTTGTTACTTTTCAAAAATGAAGGAATACATCACAAAAGTTAAAGGCATTCTCCAAAGCACAGAAATCTCCGCAAATTTGACTCCTCATTTAAACCATAAAATTCTACCTTACAGATCTGAAGCATGCCCCCGACCTGCTTTGATGTATCTGCACAGACGGGTGATGTTATCAGTTTAACACATGTGTGATTGTTCAGCATGGATGCTATATTGAATTTCAATCGCAGACTCCTAAACACAGAGGCATATTCTGTGGCTGGACAAAATGTCATGAGGTCCTATAGTCCATTTCCCTGTTTCCAAGCAAGACTGCATCTAATCTATTATATGGAACAAGGCTTTCCTAAAGCTGAAAGATTTCCACTCAGTGAAACATACAGGCAGCCTCCGCAAGGTCTTAAGTATTTAAATGGAAGGTAAGACTTGGATTTCTTGAGCTAAGTATGATTTTCATCCCCATTGTAGTCAATTTCATTGCAGTGCCATTACTGATTTACTTAAATCATCTGCTAGATGACCAAAAATGGCTGGTAATTACAGAATATATATTTATATGAACTTCTCTTGTAAAAAGGTAAGTAAATTTGAGCCTTATTCAGTATTTTGTTAGGGGAATTTTAAATTAGATATACCATCTTATTGAAAAAAGAGAAGAACTAGAAGACTATATATTTAGAAGTGGGGGGTAGAAGAACTATTCACCCAGTTTATTGGAATTATACAGTAGAGCTCTGATGTACTGGTCCTTGATACAATTAAATTTCCTGAGTTTAAATGATTTCAGGAAGACCCCCACACAAAATGGCCTGTACAGGTCTAGACTCCCTTCTCTCAAAAAAAAAAATATATTTTTTAAAATAATGTTTCATGATCCTAAAATAATTGGTGGCCAGATGTAAGACATTTCACCTGAAACTTTATGTAAACTGACCCAAAACCATTTGCTTCAGGATATCTTCCTTGAGACCAGGAAAGAGTTTTTTGGTCCTGGGTCTGCATTTGCCTGATGGACTGCGTGGCTGGTCTCAGAAATGGAAACATATGTGGGCACAATGAAGGAAAGCATTTAGAAGTTAAGCGAAAGAATTTTCTTGTTCCTTTTTAATCGTGTGTGTTTTTTTCTCCCCCTAAGCAATAGGTAGAATAAATTTTGGTGACTTTTTATTTTCAAAAGTGCAAAATTGAATGCTTTTGGTGTTACTTCCCAGGACAAAAACTTAACGTAGTCTTCATAATTTTTTTTCTTACAATTTGATGACAATTTTTAAAGAAAGAGAATGTGAAACTTCACACACACTCATTGAAAGGAGATGGAAGAATCACCAGCATCATTATCATCAATAAATAGGGCTTAAAGGAACTCACCTCTGTACATCACAAAGAAAGAAGTATTTAATTTCTAGTTAATGGGACCACAATGACAGTGTGATCTGAGATGACTAACAGCAGAAAGAAATTAGGATTTTCTGCTCTAATTTCACCTTCCACATAAACCCCTCTGCTCTGGATTTGTGCTTTTCTCAGTTGTTTACATAATGCATAGGCGCAGACTTTGTTTCAAGTTCATGTAAAAGCAGATGCCCTTACTTAAGGCTGAGCAAAGAGGAAATGCATTCCTCCTGAGCCTAATCCAACCTAGCTTGGATTGTCTAACACACTTATACAAACTGCTTGCTTTTAGGTCAACCCTAAAATAGAAAGAATATATCTCTCCAGAGGTACACATTTTGAAGATTACAAAATTTTAAAAACAACCTGCTTCACATTTTAAAACTCATTCCTTTTTATGCCAACAAAAGGACCACCCAGAAAATAATTTTAGAAAAATTTTCAACCTGCCTCCCGAAATTTGCCACCAGCAAAAAAATTTCCAAGAAGCCCCAACAAGAAAACTATTTCTCCGGTTTTTATTAATTAGTTCATAAAAGTTTGGAGAATATGAACTCAGCATGTTGTAGAATTATGTTACAAACTGTAGTAACAGATGCTGGCAATCCTTGTGTTTAAAGATTGCAAAATAAAATACAAAATAAGAAATACTTATTAGAAATACTTTATATCGCTTCAATTTGGTTGTAACTGATACAGAGTTGAATAAAACAATGAAATCAAAAGAATATTCAATCACGCCCCGAAAGGAGACATTTTAAAGGGGGATGAATGAACCTGGACAAAATTGAAGTGTTTAGAAAACAAATAAAAATGACTATTGCTCAAAAAAAATTTCTGGAGGGGGTAGTCTTGCAATTTACCAAGAATTTAGATCTACAAAGTGCTTAACCTGACCTCCCACAACTTAGGTGTCTGTAATGAAGCAGGAACACAATTTAAAGGACATTGATCTTTTATGTTTTTAAAATACTTCCCTTGGCTCTTTATTTTTTTTTTCTCAATAATTTCTTTTTTTTTTTTTTTAACCTTTGTATACACAAACCAAGTGCCCATCAAATCAGGCACTAAAAAGCAAGCCCTCTTAAATTCAGTTCCCTCAGAGTGAGCTTCAACAGCAAGTATTGACATTATCACCAATTTTAACTCTTCCTCTTCAAAAGAAACAAAACAGAATGTCTTGGGTCAGGTCAGCAACCATTAAACGAAAAAGAAATAAATAATAAGATAAAAATAGAGGGAATGTACTAAAACGAATGAAGAAAGTAATACTCAAAATCAAACTCTGTCATCTTAAAAAAGAAACACTTCCACACCTCATATCTGATTGGAACAGAAAGCTTCTCCTTTACATTTGAAACAAATAATTCCACCTCAAACCCACATTTTCAAAGAAGCCCCCAGCTTTTTGCCTCGGATTCTTGCAACAGTCCACCTCATGGAGGGAAAATCCAGTTGTCTTTTACTCCTTTTCTCCCAAACATTCTCACTACAGCTCCTTGTGAAGTTCAGCCTGTAATCAGAATTGTCACCGTGGGTTCAGAAAATGACATATTTTAGGTATCACCCCCCCAGACTAGAAGATTAGAAGGATTTTGTCCAAATTTAGGGGAAACTGAAGGTGCATGGGCTCTCTCTGCAGTTGCAGCCTCCATACCCTGCAGTCTAGAAGGCTCTCCGCGAGTCCCGACACCACATGGGTGCCCAGCGAGTGGGAGGGGAGTCGCCCTGCACTTTCGCCCGTCTGTTTGTGGAACTCTCGGGACAAGCAGATTTCTAGACGGAATGTGTCCTCGCCCGGTAAAATCCATGCAGTATCGCTCCTAGCCATCCTCGGGAGATGGAGCTCACATGTAATTATTCGAGCATCAACCCACTCAGCCGGTGTTTAAGTGGTGAATGGGGCGGGGGGCGGGGAGGAATATGTCGCGCGTGAAAAAACACTCCCGGTGTCAGAGCTAACGCAGACTCATGACCGGAACCGACAACCACGTTCCCGTCTCCTTCTCTGGAGACCGGGTAGGAAGCCGAGCGGCCGAGCGTCTCGACCCGCAGTCGCGATATTCAGCCCGATGTCGGCAGGCAGCCGAGCTGGCCCGCGACCCCCCGAAACGAGCCCTTTCGGCGGCCCCGAGCTGCTGCGGGTTTCCGAGTGAACACCGAACTCCGCGGGGGAGGCCGGCGGCGGGGGCGGCGGGGACGCGGGGCGCGGAGGGAGGGTCGCCGCCCCGGCCCGCCGGCAGCCCCGGCCCGCCGCGCCCCCGCCCCGCGCGCCCGCCGTGGCCCGCGGACCTGCCCCGCGGCCCGCGCGCCCACCGCGAGGTGCCGGACGCGCCGCCGCCGCCCCGCGCCGCTCCCCCGCCCGCGGCCCCCTCCCCCGCCGCTTCCTCTCGCTCTCCCAGCCCCTTCCCCCCACGTGTGGGTGACGTCAAAATTCCGCGAAAAAGCCGCGTGGTGGCTCCCCGAGCGGAGGCGCGATTCCGCCGCCCAGCGGGCCCCTCCCGGGCGCGCCGGGGGGAGGGCAAAGCCCCGAGACGGCCGGTTCCTTTTCCTCCAGGGAGGCCGGGCCCCGCCGACGCCGCGGGCCAGGCGCCCCCCGCCCCAAATCTTATTGGAAAATCCACTTTATAAACCTAATGCATTTCCAGAGCTATTTTCGGCCTCGTGAGGCGTGTCCTGCAGCTGAATCAGACAGGAAGAGGGGGAAGTTCGGGTCTTTTTTTTTTTTTTTTTTTCTCCAAGGGAGGGGAGTGAGAGGCTAGGTGGGTGAACAGA
Organism: Mellivora capensis; assembly: GCA_004024625.1. Taxonomy (NCBI): domain Eukaryota; kingdom Metazoa; phylum Chordata; class Mammalia; order Carnivora; family Mustelidae; genus Mellivora; species Mellivora capensis. The sequence goes on along the minus strand of PISX010000481.1, from coordinate 72,109 downwards.
CGGCAGGCGCAGGCCTTCCTGACCCACGCCTATCGCATCTGCTGCCTCAGGCACACAGCCCCGGTCCGGGCTGAGACGCACCGAAAGGGCGGTGTTAACGTACAGGCCGGGCCCGACGCTGCCCCCCGCTGGATCCCGAGCGCCCCAGAGAGGCGACCGGGGGCGGCCGGGCGGCGACTGGGTCCCGGAAACGTACTCACACCTGGAGTCCCAGGGCTCTGGCGTTGGGAAGCCTTCCACCGGCTCGTCCCTACGCACCTTCTTCCTTGCCCCTGTGCCCTCCGTCCCGACCTGTCCTTTTCCTTTCGCACGTTCTTCTAGTTCGCTTTCACTCCCTTCCTGTGACTCCCCCCACCCCCAATTTCTCTTTCTGTACTTTCTCTAGTTCTTTTTGGTGTCCCGGGAGCCAGGAGCTGAGACTAGGACATTTACCACTTACTTTTAACTAACCGTCGGGTTTTGGGCTTTCATTGTCAGATCATCCCTCCGTGGAGAACCACACCCACAGCCCAACTCTTTGGAAGACTTAGCGGGAGGGCGATGGTCCCCATTCCCCAGGCTGAACTCACTCCCCTCCCCCCACCCGGCCGGAGCGTCCCTGCACCGAGGCAGCGGGACTCGAACTCGCGCGCCTCTATAGCTTTGAGCCGACAACGTGATCACCTGGCCCGCCGGCAGCTGCCAGGTGAGCTTGGGAGCATATGTGCTTAGCGTCTGCAGGTTCCTGCGGAAATGTGCCTATAGACACCCAGCACCCGGCTGCACCCTACACCTACAGGGTTTTGTACACTTTCCAACCGAAACTCCAAAATGCGGGGAGTAGGGGGTGGGGAGCCGGCACAGAAGGGAATGAAAGTCTAATAAAACTTATGTTCACCAAAGTTTATCACTGATTCTATAAAGGACAGGGTTCTCCCCCCCCCCCGAGGGTGAAAAGGGGATAAGGACGAACCAACGTAATATTTTTTCCCCCTTTTTCCCCTACAGTGACCAGTTTTGACTTAAAAGTCAGAGCACAGGAGATTGGGTTTTTCTCTAAACCTGAGTATAACGCAAAGAAAATGCGCACGTTTGCCCAGAAGGCAACGTGCCTGTTCCCGCGTGCTAGGCGCAGTGCTTTTTAACAAGCAAAATTAAGATCTTAACACATGGTCGGAGTGGCGACCCAAAGGGAAAACTCAGTTTCCAGCCCAAACCTCCCGGAGACATTCCTGCCAACCTCCGCACCCTCTCACGCCCCACCCCGTGCGTTGGAGACTGAAACCCGACTGGAGGACTGATTCGATGCGAGGTTAATGTTCGGGAACAGTCCGTAATAGGAAGGGGAAGTGAATGGGGGAACTTGAAGAGGCGAGCCTGCCACGCGGTAAGCGTCCGCACTCGTGGGTCTCGGTGAATGAAGAGGCCACGGGGAGAGGGGGCATCCGTCCGCGCCCCTCTGTGCCCCTCCCCTTCGCGACTACCGCTCCCCCAGTCCCGCGCCCCGCCGGAATTTCTCAGGGAAGCCAGACAGGAGTAGGGGTGGGGGTACAGGGGAGGCAAGGGGCGAGAGGGCCCTCGGCTCGCTTCTGAGATTTGAGACGTCGCCACCCAGGCTCTCTCCCCAGGGTGGGCCAGGCCGGGAGGACGACCACCCGCTTCTTCCCCTCCCCCCCTCCTCCCCACTTCAGGAGCCCAGGACTGGGGATGCTTTCCCTGCAGGGAGGTGGAGAGAAGACCGTGCTGGGTTAGTTATCAAGTGATGTCAAGAGACTGGAAGCCTTCGCCGACTTCTGTCCTTGCCTGTCAGGCTAGATTTATACTTTAAAAATACCTCTCTCACCCCCTACCCCCACCCCCCCCCCGCGCAGCTTTCTTTGAACCGCTGATAGGTGGCTGGGGTGAAGTCTGAGTAATTCCTTTATGGGGTCGGGTCTTAAAATGTAAGTTAATATATTTATCTGGAGTGACTCAAGCTTGAGTCGGGAAGTCCACGTTGACTAAAATCAATAGGTAATTGTTAGGGACCGACTCTATTCCGAGGAACACTACTCAGCCTGAGTGTCACCCACTACGTAGGACTGTTTCATTTTGAGTTGCAAGTTGGGTTTCTCAGTGAGCTTTTTGCTTCCCGAAAGCTAATGGCTTCCACAGCAATTAGACATTTTCCTCGCCCTCCCCCTTCCATCCCCTTTCTTTACCTACGGTAGATTGGATACTAATTCCCTGGGCTATTGATAAGGTCGCAGGCATCCCCGCCTCTCCCCAGCCCGCGTCCGCCCCAGTCCCCGCTCTCCCTCCGCCCTCCCTTGGCTTCCTTTTGATGTAGCGGGGAACGCGTCCTACTAAAAAAAAAAAAAAAAAAAAAAAAAAAAAAAAAAAAAAAAAAAAA